>CP045905.1:13230178-13244259 GCA_013387185.1 Caligus rogercresseyi | reverse complement strand
TTTTAAAATTTTTACGTTCGTGAATTACAATTTTTAATAATGAAAAAAAAATATTTCACAACTCTTTCGCTTCAACCGATATAGGCTAATTTTTAGGTATTATCATGAATCCTCGACGATGTTTGTTGTAATAATAATCAATTTTATTTATAACATAAGTAAAAAAGTTATATTTGTCCATCAGCTCATTGAAGTGTTACTATTCTCATATAAAGATTTTTCCTTTTCATAGCATTAAGAGATGTTGACAACATGACGTTGGTTATGACGTCATAAGATTTTTTCCTTTTTTAAGGACCAACAGAAGACCGGACTGCAGTCCTCGGTCCTACATAGATAAGGACCGACATAACACTAATCATCATATATATATAAAACTATAGGACATAAAAATATAAAACAGTATGACAAAACCATGTTTTTTGATGCGTTTGGGAAACAACCTTTTTGTTATACCTTAGTATGAGCCAAAAAAATGTGTTTTCTCACTTGGTTAAAAAAATCGTACCGTGACCTTAAATTTGACCTTTCGATTTACTTTTAACTACTCTAAATGCTTTGCAAAGAAACTGCATAAGATTTTTATCTATGTCTCCACTAAATAATTAGGTAACTCTAATGTAAACATTCTTAAGGGCTGAATGGTCTGATATTTAACCTTCAATGAGATAAAATGATATCTGCCCCTATTTAGAAGAAAATATGATTATTGGTACATATATTAAGTAGATACAATTTACCCTTACATACATACATGAATATCTTAAGGGATATTTAGTGAAGGATATCAAAATATTCGACTCCAAAAAGGGAAGATAGATTGTTTTATTGAAAAAGTACGTAGCAAATTTGGTAGCATTTGGATTTGAAAAAATATACACAATGAAATAAAGGAAAATCCAGCAGTCGGAGCAAATTGTCACTTTATGATAAAACTAAATTAATATGAGCTCTGTTGTAGCTTCAAATACGACGGAAGAAGTCTTAGGCATAAATAATATTTATTTTAGAAAGATAAGTTACTTTGAGGCGAATGGAATTAAATGTGAAAACTTTGCAACAAAAGTAGCTACAAAATAGGGCATAGTATTCATTTAGGCAAATATATATTACTGCCTAACGTCATTTTAAAAATATATCATGTTAAATATGTGGACTTTACAATATACTTTATTCACAGATACGATTTTCAATCATAATATATTAAACATTCAAGCCTGGCAAACACCTATACATATTCATGATGCAAGAAATGGTGTATCTTGGTGAACCAAAAAATGACGTAAACAAATTTAGTAGTTGAATCTAAAGGACGATAAGGGACTATATTTTTGTTTGTTGCATACAATTTTGCCGGGTTGCTGTATCTCCGATATATTTTGACTTTTCAAAATTTATCTTCTCCCATTTTATCCTCAGTTAAAGTCCAAAATTGTAACTCTGCAAGCTGCTAGAAGAGTTCATGGATTGTTTTTGTTTCACATCCTTGTGCTTTAGAAAGGCTTTGTTGTCAACAGCTTTTCTTTAATGGAAGGGGGAGAGGGTAAATAAAAAAGTAGAGTACTTTGTGCACTTCTTAACAACAAATACACACACACACACACACTAAGTAGAATCACCTCATTTTCTTCTTAGTCGATGCTGCTACAGCAGTATGTAGAAAGATACAGCCAGTGTACACACATACACATTAGGTATACCCTAGCGGAAGAATGCCATTCCTATCATATTTAAGCCGAATGCATTTTATAAAAAAGAAATCGCTCTAATGTCATGGATAATTTTCAGTGCATTTTTTGTATAAGAATTCGGAGGGAAATAACTATTGCATTAAATAATATAAACAATTTTTCTATTATTACTAACCGATATATATATGTATTTTTGCTATTGTTTCTTTGACAGCTGTGATCAGAAATAATTGTTGTTTCATCAGGGAAGAGTATACACTTGAGTAACGCTGCTTCCAAATTATTACAAAATATTACAAAAGTGGTGAGTCCTGTGATGAACAACTTTCAAGAGCATTAATGCCAATTTATGTTCAACGTAGTCGATCTTCAAAATAAAGAATTCAACGGTTGGTGAACAAAATTGAGTCCACATACACCCTAGTTAATGTTCATGTGCCAATGATATTGGCCTACACCTGTATAAGATCACACAAAAACTTAAGCCGCTTTACAATTTCAAACCTGTGAGAATTCCTTAAATGGACTGAAGGAAGTTTAAAAAATCATCCTGATTTTCACAGTAAAATAATCTATAGCATGAGGCATATTCTTGGCTCAATGATTTTGTTAGCAAACAAAATATACTCTACTGGGTGCCATTACATACTGAAAAAATACTGTTTAATGTGGATTGCATGAGGCGTTGCCATTGGGCTGTACTTTTTCCTCGACGATGACAATCTTCACGTTAATGGAATTTGTCACCACGCATTAATAACCGATTCTTCGGGTCTGAATTTCAAGATATGGATAATATGTGATATCAACAAGACTTCACACACAACAAATGTTACAATCGATTTATTGAAAAGTAAGTTTGGTGAACGTGTTAGATATGGACAAATCAATTGGCTGACTCACTCGTGCGATTTAACGACGCTAGACTATTTTCTTTGGGATCACATGATCCCTTGTTTACATCAATGATCATTCGATGTTAGAAAATCCCAGAACAAATATCGAACTCAACATTGCTGCAGTTTTAGTCAATTTATGCGGAAAAGTAAACGAAAACTGGATTCCACGATTGTGCTTCGTAAAACGTCCATCTGGTGGTCATTCAAATGACATTGGATTTCATTCATAAATTAACATGAATGTCCTTTAACGGCAAATAAAAAGTATATATATATATAAAAATCTAAGTTGAAGAATATGAATGATATTGAGTTTATTGATTAAAAAACACGTTTAATATTAATACAAATAAACAATTATCTCTTTGCCATTCAGATTATCAATGCAACAATGTGTTTTGTTAATTGATACTCATATTGAGATAATCATATAATATTTAAGTGTGTTACTTATATACTTAAAATATCTGTTAGCCACTCAAAGATTACATCCATCGTTGGCTTAAATCAAAGTACTAACTGTTGCTAAAATATGCCTGGCCTTGTATTGTTATCAGATAGTAGTTTTGGGTACTAAAAGAACATATGATGTGAAACTATGAACATGATTGTCTGTTACTGATACCTTATTAAGAAATATTAAATAAGAATTTATTGTAATCTTTATTTCAAATGTTTGATATCCAACACATGGAACGGAAATCCTATACGCTTCAATTTCACTATTACTCATAACCCAAATAGAAGATTCCTAGTTTTGAGATATGCATGTTTAATAATCTCCCAACCGGATAAGATATATTATTTTGTTTTATGGAGTGCATTCTTAATTAAATCAACGGTTGACAATGGGGTCAGTGGACTTACCTAATACGGCTTAATTGTCTCTAGAAACAAAACGAAGAAAAGTATCTCCCCCCCCCCCCCCCATATATAATCAAATAAAGTATGATTTAAGAATTCTTAATTATGTAAATCATATGAATTTTTAATTCACTATTATAATTATATGTGAATAAAATGCATCTTAATTAAAAATGTTTTCTGGTAATGTATATATCATATTTAGAAAATATTAAAAGTATTTATTTTTTCTAGTCTTAAATTACCGTTTTTTATATTAAAGAGTTTTAATAAAAGCATTTAGCTGGTCTATTGTGTAGCTAAATCAACAACGTATGCCATACTATATAACTGATGATACTTAGAGGAGAATCTTAGTCATGAACAATATTTCAATTGATTTTTTTTCTCTGGTGATATCCACTTTTTATTGATATAATTGAGGAAATAAATAAGTAATGTTCTTTGATGAAACGCAGATAAAAAGTGAAAATATTCAAACAATTGTTCTTAATAGCTATAATCATTATATATTAAATATAAGTAAGAGTAAGGTACATGCGAGCAAAGCGTTGAATCAAGAGCTAAAATGGTAAGGCCTTTGGTGTATTTATATGAACTCAATTGACACTTTGAATTATAGAAAGGAGTCGTATTACTTAGTGTCAATCCATATATAAATATATATAAAAGCTTTTGTGATGTTCAAAACATCATATATATTAGTAATTATTTTTGTTTTCTACTCCCTTAGAAAAATGAGAAAGAAAATAGCTTCAAAAGATTCTTTATAAAATACTTGGAGACTAAAGGCGGTATACAAATATATCCAAGTTTTTTAATATCACCTACAGACTTGATTCATATAATGTAGCTCAATTTAAAAAACTAAAAACATATATAAATAGTACCTTGAGCTAAAGTTATCACTAAATGCACAAAGAATAATCGATAAAAATTGTACAACGAATTATACAAACACTTTATCAGCAGAATAATCAAACTTAGGAATCAAAAAGTTCTTTAAGATCGTTTTTATACCATTCGGTACTCTTGTTTACACATTAAAAACATTGTTTAAGTAGAGGATTTTTCATAAGCTATATATTCAAAACATTTGAAAAGTTGAAATACCTGTTGAATTATATATTAGCTTGTATATATGTGATATAAACACGGCTTCTCAGAACATCATTTAAATCGATATATATTCAGACATATTTATTACTTTAAAACAGTTACTTATTCTAAAAAAATCCCTTCATACGACAAATGAGTTCAGTAGCCGCTAATAATTTGTTAAAACCCCAGGGACTTTTATGACCCAGAAAGAACCAATAATTAAAAAAATATCATCACATGTGTATGATTTGTAGTAATACTATTTCTTATTAATAACCAAATTTAGAAAAACCAATTTTATACTCTTCCGCTAAAGAACAGCTTTATATTGCGGCAATGAAATTTAATAATACTTATAATTAGTCAATCAATTTGAAATTACAGTATGTGTAAAAACATAACTTGTTCTTCTTGAAAAGATAACTTTCCAACTATATTTAATAAATCGTTTCTTCAATGCAAGCTCTTGATTAAAAAAATACGGATCCTTACAATGAAAACATAAATTCAAACAATATTTATGCATGTTTACCCAGACACTCCTTCAGTTTAGCAAAATGTTTGCCGACAAGCAAAAGGATGATCTGTTTATCTATTCAAAGTGTTCCCTTCTATGAATAATATAATAATAATATTCCCAAAAATAAAAACTAACTACCAATATTTATTATAATTATCTTCTAATTGAGGGGTTGAAATAAATGTGAACACCTGACAAAACAGTGATCTTTTGTGAGGATTTCCGACAGACTCAAAAACAATGGAATATATATATAGATATATGTGTATAAAGGGTTATTTATAAATACCTCACAGACACAATTGAAATTCAACATCTGGGATCTACTTTTTAAGCCGGCACGGCTCACCTAGGTGCAAATTTAATTCATTTTCTTTGAGGGAGGCGCGTGTGTGGGGATACGAGTGGATTATTCATTCAATATATATATATACCTACATATATATATATATATATATTTTAGAGGAAGAAAATGTATCAATGTCTCAACCAAATTCGTATCTCTAAGTTCTGATGGTAAATGTTTAAAATATTTAAACATATTGGCAAGGCTATTAAAAATTCAGAACTAAATTGTCAAATAAATTTGATCTCATTCTTTTTTTAAATTTTTGGTCCAAAGTTCTAAATACATAAAAAGATATACTAAAACTTAGGCAAACGTTAAAAATGTTACATAGTTAAACATATATTTTTTTTGCACATTTAATCGATTATAAGTTAAGAAACAGGAGAATGATGATAAAATATAAAGTATTTGGGTGAATCACGAACTAAAGTCTAGATATTAACTATTTGAAAAAAGGAGGGAAAGTTTCCGATCTAAAAGAAATTCAATCCCACATGGGAGTTTTGAGGAGTTAGTTCTCGCTGCATAGATAATCCGCTGGATGCAACATATTATTTCCTCTATTTTCCAGTGAATTTGATCCCATTTTTTGACTTTCAGATAAGGGTAGATATAATGAATATTCAAATGAAACATCCTAAGAAATTGAGGTTTTTTGTAAGCATTCTAAATGTTTTTATATCTGGGTACACCATAATTTATTTTGTTTATATATAATAGTTTATCATAAAAAATACTAACAGTTACAACACAAGGAAGTCATTCCTTAGAGGAAGAACAATAATTGCATCAAATTTTCCTTTTAACAATTATAATTTTAATTTTAAACATTTGCTGATATGAAATATATCAATGAAGTTCATAAAATGTTCTGATGCATTGGTTCCATAGAGATATAATACATAAAGGGTTTATTGGATTCTTCAGCTGAATGCTTTTTTTCCCTCATCAGCAAGCCTTATTTATCTAAGTGACAAAAGTACATACTCAAATAAATAGTAAAATAGGAAATTGTGCTTTTTACAATAAAACATAAATAAACATTCTAGTTTATAATTAGTTTCCCAAATGAATGCATTTTTTTGTGTCCATATAAACAAATCTTTCTATCTCTATGATCAGCTTACGATGACGTAGTAAAAATTTCCTTTGTTTATATTGGACACAGAGTACCGATGAACAATGATTCTCTACTATTGAAGGGAATAAGCTCTCTATATCTTTATATCTCTATGATTTGTTCTAGTACTTTAAAGGTTTTTGTTTGTTTAGCTCCTAGAATAGACCCACCTCACCGGAACCTAATCCGGTATCAGCCGGTAGTGACCTATCTAGTAGCTATCGTCTTTATTAATAAAAATATTATTAAAAGTGTATAAACATTTAAATGTTCTAAAAATATAATCCTCTAGAGACAATCTTCGTTCCCCGATATTTCCCTCGAGTTGTCTCATCTTCTGTACTTTAAAGGTGTTAAAAAAACTGGGATATGGATTAGTGAGAACCAAATCAAACACTATGTTTTTTATCAATTTATTTATTTTCTTAGTATTCATTTAAGAAATGCTAAAAGTTTTTTTTGCATTTCATAACAAAAAGTAATCCTCAACCTTTAATGACTTGAGTTTTCATTTGTATACTAAGGTATTTATTATGATTAAGTATCTTAACTAGTACAAATGAGTATTCTTTATGGAGGCAAAGGCATACCAATGCAGCACACAAAAATTAACTTAACAAGAACGTGCCAAACCACAGTAGTCCGATTTAATATTTAAAATACATAGAGAAAACACATTTTATGGCTTGAGTACTTTAATATTTCTATTTTATATCTTTTAATATTTAATATCAAACAATCTCTTGTTCAATGACAATATTTTCCAATCTATGATACATTTTTGGGATTCTTCAAGTCGCCATCTGAAGTATTCTTTTGATCCTCTTCAAAATAAACTTGAAATAAATCGTCCTTATGTAAAAAGGGAAGGTTTTCAAATAATTTCAAAGGTTTTAAACTCTTTCATTACATGTTATTTTACTTTACAAATGTGAATATCCTAATCAACCTATATATAGATATCATTGCCACTTTATCTTTTCATCTTTTTTGTATGGATTTCCATTTTGATTAATTTTTTTAGAGATTGAATAAATGTGAATTTCTCATTAAAACCAATATTGCTTCTTCCATTGTTTTATGAACTCTCTGGGATAAGCTTTAAAAAGTATGAAAGGTGATTTACTTTCATATATAGTTGATCAAATAAAGTATTAACACTCTTTTTTTAATACGTGATTATAAGTTCCATGCAAATAACTCCCGAATGAGAACTCCCCACTATTGTATAATGTGCAAGGATCTCATAATATCTTATAAAGTCCAGGAACAGTCTGGAATAGGTCATTAAAGAATCAGTTTTTGTTTTCTTCATATCCAAAAGGTTTCTGCAAAGTATAATCAAAGAAAATGGAAGAGTAATCCAATCAATCATTGTAGCCATTCTCTATACGATTTTCCGAAAGCCTACACTTATGACACAGTTATTTAAACCAGTTCATTTTCTAAAATAATCTAGAAATAAAATCCTTGATAGAACGCCTACTAATTAACAATTGTTGGCCATAAAATAATAATACAGAAGAAATATTAGGTGCATTAATCTGAAGTTACGTCGAAAAAAATTATGGGTTCTTTTAGATTATGCCCATATGGTCCTAATAAACAACCTTAGAGTCCAAATATACTCTTAAAATAGTATGGAAGATGAAACTTACACAATAAATTAAATACATTTTCCACTATTGATTAACAAGTATATCTGAGAATTAACAAAATTTACAAAACAATGATGACTGCCACTTTATAACATAAAGTTAGGCTTATGTGTTTATTATATAATAAATAACTACTCTATGGGATGCTTAAGTGCATATTTAAAAAATGAAATACATTCTTAAAGTATATTATATGGCGTTCAATGACAAAACATTACGAATATTTGGCTTTAACAATGTCCTTGGAGTCAAATATGTTTTTTATCTTTGACATCTGTCAAAAAATGAACGTTCATTTGAGATTTAGCCTTTGTTAGATAATAATCAATAACCACTGGCTTGGATGCTCAAGTTGAAATTAATACATTGAATACACTTTGAAATATTTGAATTATATATATATATTATGTGCCTAACAATTAATTTTAATTAATATTAGGATGCTACATATATAACTACAAGATGATTATTAGCTGAAGATTATATTTATCATGCCATCTGGAAAATGCACAGCTATCTTAAAATTACATAATTACAAGAAGATTCTAGAATCGGTATCGGAAGGAGTTAAACAATTTCCATCTTATTTCATAGTTTCTCGTTAATATTAACAAAATTACAATATATATATATATGTTTTCAATTTCATAATGTTTGTATCGACCTAAAAATTTATTGTGTTGTATAATATATTTTTTATCATAGTGTTCTTATATATATTTATTGCAAACATTAGGATTTGCAGTTTACATTCATTTATGATTTTTAATAATATATAATAGATAAATGTGACTCTTTTAAAATATACATTTCATTGTTTTAGTAGTTGGCAAAATTTGTTATCGAGTAACTATAAAAAGGTTTATATTTTAAGATCAACTACTTAAATAATTTTGTCTTATATTTGATTACATATATAAAGAAATGCGTTAAAAAAATATTATTTAGCAACCTAAGTAATTGGCAAAAGTCTGATCGTATGATTGTATATATATATGTATATATATTGCCAATTACTGAGGATGCTAAATAATATTTTTTTAAACGCATTTCTTTATTATATTAATCAAATATACACAAATTATTTAAGTAGTTGATCTTAAAATATAAACTTTATATATATATATATATACTAATATAACCAAAAGTATCCTCTCTCATTTAAAATCATTGAACCTTCATATTAAAAAGATTATATAGCCGTGATTTTTTCAATCTTACTTAATATTAATAATACTGCCACAGTGATTGATGAATAATCAGCAGTAGCATTAAGGACTTCTACACACAAAACCCATTAAAAGTTGAAGCATTTAATTGATGATGATCCCTCATATACAAGGGATAGGGATTTTTAAATTCAATTTATATATATTTTTTTTATCACTTTCAAACAACCACAACAATAATAATAATAATAGATTGAACAGAACCTCAAAAATCAATTGAAAGCCTTACAAGAGAAGATCCCATTTGATGGTTAGAAAAACCCTCTTTTCAAAAGTTAATGGGCGAAACTCAGTATTAATTTTAAATACTATTGCTCAGCGTTTGAGGAGACGCCCTATTCAAGGATTATACATATAGACACACATACATACAAAGATATAATTGAGAGAGTGATGCGGGGTGTAAGTATGAAAAAGAATTCATCATAATTCTTGTTAAATAAGGAAAAAATAACTCGACATCACTTCATAATAATTGTAATATAATAATAGTATGAATAAATCTAAATATATTTTTAACAATGATTGGACCTACAGTTGATTCCGTCGGGCCTTTGATCCTTCCATATCCCTATGATTGGGGCGGGGAATAGGTGAAGGATGGCATTCAGTTGATTCAATGGATGCCTTTGTTTTTAGATAATTAAAATATGGAGAGAATGGAGGGCCGCACACACTGATGAATAGAACTACAAATGATGTGGAATCTGGGGGATAGTATAACAATAATAATGGAGATGACTGAGTAGACAAACCGGCTCTACTTTGGGTCTTTGATGTCTCTTAGGAAGAAGAGTGAGGAGGGATTTTCTAGTTTATAAATAAATATATTATATATGTTAAAGAATAATTTGAGAGTGTTAGTTGGCGGGAAGAAACCATAGAGATATAGAGCTTATTTCCATAGAGATAAAAGATATAGAGAGCTGATTCCCTTCAATAGCAGAGAAACATCGTTCAGCTGTGTTCTGTGTGTCCAATATAACAAAGTAATTTAAAGTACACCGTCATCGTAAGCTGATCATAGAGATAGATTATATCTCTATGATCAGCATACGATGACGTAGGTCCAATTACTTTGTTTATATTGGACACAAAAATACAGATGAAGGGAATAAACCCTCTATATCTTTTTATCTCTATGCTTATTTCCTTCAATAAAGAGAAACATCGTTCAGCTGTACTCTGTGCCCAGACTAAACAAGTAATTTGATCTACGTCATCGTAAGCTGATCATAGAGATAGAAAGATTTGTTTATTTTGGACACAAAAACGTATTCTCTAGAAGAATCCAATGAGCCCTTTATGTCACTTTAAATCCTCTGTGGTTGAAACAGCGGTGGAGACTTGTGTTGAATATGGAAAAGACATAATATTTTGTGTGTAATATTTTTCCTATATTTAAAAGAGTTTATATAAATATACTTCTTTACGGCTTTGTGTGGTCTAGATTATAAACTATGATAGATGTAAACCGTGAAGCTGAATATGGGGGTATTTGTTTGGTCTCCATTTTTGTGGAAAAATAGAGACCGACCGAATTAGAGAGTGAAAGACTTCATCTATCTAATATATTTTTTTGGCATTATTAATTATAGCAGCCATTGAGGTAGTGTTGTTATTTATTAAGGAAAGACCATATACTTCTTCGATCAGTCCTCTATCTGCTTGTCTCTTTTTCATTCTCTCCCTGTCAATCTCTTTATCTGTCTTCCTGTCTTTTTCCATATAGATATAAAGATATATAAAAATTAGAGCTATTCCCTTTAGGACTAAAGAAAGAGTTAGGCATCCTTTTCTCATCATGAAATGGAGGTGAATTGACATCATTATTGCACTTCCTATGTCAAGTAAGAAAATTTATAGACACTTATTAAAACTACCTGGTCATTGGAGGTTGCGTTGTCATTACTTAATGAAAGACCATATACTACGTTAAAGAGACAGAATGATAGAGAGAAAAAAGCATAGAGACTCAAAGACATAAAGAGTTTATTGTATTCTTCAAAGAAATACGCCATTGTGCTCCATATCAATACATCTTTCTATCTCAATGATCAACTTACGATGACGTAGATCAAATTACTTGTTGGGGCACAGGCGACAGCTGAACAATGCTTCTCTACCCTGTCTTTCACACGACAATGTAGAGCTAATGAATAACCAGATATATATTGTGTGCTACCATGCCTTTGTTCCTGACTCCATATTAGACCTCCCCAAAAAAAACCACTTTTTAGTTCATATATCAGCGATTCTGGTCATTTTTGATGCTGAAAACGAATATCTAATTTAAAAATTTCTAGCATTGTTAGAAATCGGACGTCACTGGGTTCAAAGGTTTCGTTATGAAGCAAAACTTTTTGTTATTACTTATTTTGAAAAAAAAAGTTTTACCAATTTAGCTATGATCAATTATGACTTTGGATTTTTTTTGCAAATTTTCGTCAAATAGTATTTAGTGCCATAAAATGAACATAAGTGCTGACGCACCAACCATTTTTAAATACAGCTCCTACTAGGTTCTTTATAGTTTCAAGAAGGAAAAAGAAAAAGAGGGTACTCATGTTGATGTTTTTTAAGTTATCTTTAAATACGTTTTTAAAACGACTAATGATAGTATATTTTTCCCCATGAATCCCAATCTACTCCCTCTGAATCCCTCTCATCAGTATTGATACCAATTCTTTTAATTTTTGTTTTTCTCAAAATGCAGTTTTTCAATGGAAATGTCATTATGGTAATCTCGTGAATTCGACAATAGACATTTTGTTCAACATATATTATTATATATAAATAAATATATATATATAATATATTATATATATATATATGCTCATATTTGACAATACAAAAAATTATGGATTGAACTATGAATTCCGTAAATGAATCTAACGGGCGTCATAACCAAACGATACCATCAGCTCAATCACATAGCTGGTAGCGTTGACACGATTGAAACACTTTCGGGTTGCGTGAGGAAACGCACGACGTGAAAGTTCAACAGTCTGAAGAATGTTCTGACGCTGTTTCTCGCTCTTGGTCAGCACTTTAGTAAAGTCAGACCCGAACTTGACGGCCCTCTCTGCCGCGTCATTGACAACTTGAAGAGAGGTGACGATGCCGCTTAACTCAATGAATGTTGAATCAGAAGCCCATTGTGCGACCGGAAGCTCCAGAAGGTTGGATGGATGTTTGTAAGCTGAAGGTAGAAACACTCAATGAGATATAGGTGGTGGCATTTGGTATAAAAATCTTGTTATTCTTTGGTAATTAATCCTAGCCATTACAATTATCAAAGGAATGTTTACCCGCTAAGATTCCAAGTTTCACTGTCAACGAAGTCTTCAAGATTGCTCTCAGGACAAATCTTCGGTAGGTTTGGTTTACCGTCGGAACTTCACAAGCTGCGTTATCCGGCATAATCATTGGTCGGCAATCTTTCTTTTGGAAACATCGTCAACGTCATCGTCTAAACAGTGCTTAGAAGACATTCCGACCGGTGAGGTACCAGTGTGGCGGTGGGAGTGTATTGTATTTAAAAGATAACTTAAAATCATAAACATGAGTACCTCTTTTTCTTTTTCCTTCTTGAACTATAAAAAGCCCTAGTAGGAGCTGTTATTTAAAAATGGTTGGTGCATCAGCACTTATGTTCATTTATTGGCACTAAATATTATTTGACGAAAATTGCAAAAAAATCCGAGTCATAAATTGTCATAGCTAAATTTGGTAAAAAACATTTTTTTAAAAAGTAATAACAAAAAAGTTTTGCTTCATAACGAAACCTTTGAACCAGTGAGGTTCAGGAATTCTGTACGCCTCGCGGGTCAAGTGAACCCTCTCCCTATAGGACTGGACAAGTTGGTGGAAAGATACATCTCCCTCCTAGACCGAATCAATTATATAATAAACATTTATATATTTTATGAAAAATTGAATCCAAGTTTTATTTTTTTAAAATCATTTTTCGTGTTTAAAACTTTATATATTGCCATTTGTCCCCTACACTTTTCTATTCCAAAAATGCTGTATGAATGAAATATAATTTATAACTATTTTAAATAAAAAAACAGTGACGTCCGATTCTAACAATGCTATAAATTTTTAATTAGATATTCGTTTTTTCAGCATCAAAAAATGAACCAGAATCGCTGGATATATGTAAAAAAACTAAAAAAGTGGGTTTTTTTTTGGGGAGGTCTACTCCATATATCTTCTATGATGTAAACCTTGCCAAATAGTAAGGGATATAAATTTATTGAAAAGAAATGCTATAAAATTTGAAATGTTATATATATTCATTTGAATTAAAGGGCCTCTAAAAAGACAAAAAATGCACGCATTTAAACATGAATTGACTAACAAAAATTTGTACAAGGAACGTTTTGCCCTCTCGTAGAAGGCTTCACGCAGATTCTTCTACACACCTGAAAGCATTTCACAAGGTCAAGTTGCCTTGATGAAGGAAGGATCCTGAGGAGATGGCTTGGTCGTATCTGGTCCTAGCATCATAGTGGCGTCCAAAAAATGTTGATGTAGAGGACATCCTCTTAGCCAGGAGTCCAAATGATTTCACTACGACCTGGTTTTATGTTCTTTGACTTGTCCATGAATTTTTTGACGCCATGTGGTCTAGCTTCTTCTTGC
>CP045905.1:13210185-13230078 GCA_013387185.1 Caligus rogercresseyi | reverse complement strand
TTCGGGCAATACCATTTAAGACAGATTTTTAAATATCATAAACGGATTTGTTTTCTTAATATGTTCCTATATATATCAGTATTCAGGTACAGCAATTATTACTTCAGTTTGAAGTACTCGATGCCATCAACTTAGTTACATACGTACAATATTACAAGTGCTATGATATAAAAGTTCTTTAAGAGATCCTTCTTATGTTTCTTAAGCTTTACCCTTGACTTAAAAGTGTTGCTCAAAGTACCCTTACGAACAAGTACAGTTGTTAGTTACTTGGACTAAAAAGTGTCGGTCATTTTGTTTAAGAATATACATATTATCATATTTTATTACAGCTATGTACTTTCAAAGTTTATCCTTCTCTGAATAATTATTACAATCGTCTGCTACTGTTTATGGCGTAGCCGTAACACTTTTATTGTTTTATTGTTTACTTGTTTTGTTTTTAACAGATTTTGATATTGTATATTTATGAAATCTTTCGGATTTTTGTTTTTGTGACTTTTAACACACTCTGACAAATAACATGAAAACATACTCCTCAAACACTTCGAAATTGGATTATATATTTCATGGGTTCGGAATCATGCTGAAATGTTGACAATTGCCTTAGATATGTAAGAATAATATATTTATATTAATACTTTTGTAGCATCAATCGTTTACCGGCTTATAACATAGAGATATAACGATAACAATACATGTTTTTATTGAACAATCGACCCAGTATCTTCTCTTTATCCCCTTTCTCTAAAGTTTAAAAAAATTTCGGTATAATTTCATCCCATGGGCTATAAATAAGCATATATCAATTATTAAAATTACACCACTAAACATATGATTTTTTAGAGACTTATTGATTTAGAGATGTTACATATAAAAAATATATAGCAACATTATATAATAAAATAATTGTTAAAAAACATTAACGAAACAATATTGTTATAAGATATAGATATAATCAATAATATCGCAAATAATAAATAAAATACTAAAGATTGAATATATTATTTTGTTTTTCTTTTAGCAAATTTCATGTACTGCCTCATAATCCGTTGCAGAAATTGGAGATGTCAGCAGAGCAAGACGGATAAAATTTATCAGATCCCCCACATATTTCCACGGAAGTGTATTGATTGTAGGGATCTTCACTGTAAGGGCCAGTATCGCACTGCCGTCGAAATCATGATGGCCCGAATGTCTTCAATAACAGTTACTCTATCCTGAGTTAATTCTCTCCCAATAGCTGCGAATACTTGATAAAAACATATGATTTTTGCTGATTTTTTCCTATTACAATTCATTATATATATATATATATATATATACAGTGGTTTCTGCCATAACTTTTTTTTCAACTTGCGATAACGATAAAACGATAACTTTCGCAACTTGCAAAACGATAAACGGTAAAAAATTTCAAAACCCAACTTGCGGTAAGCGATAAACGATAACACGATAACGATAAAATTTCCCAAAAAAAGGGACGACTTTTTTTAAAAAAGAAAATAATCTCCAAAAAATAGTTCACGACGTGTTTTTTAGAAAAGATCTCCATTAAAAGTGATGACTTTTTTTAAGAAAAGAATCTCCAAAAAAGTATTGACTTTTTTTTAGAAAGAATCTCCAAAAATTTCCCTTATTTTTTTTTGGTATTTTTACAAAAGTCGTCCTGAATTTTTTGTATTTTTACAAAAGTCGTCTTTGAATTTATCGTTTATCGTTCCTATTTTGGGGACTAACGATAAGTGAATGAGCGGTAATTTTAGAAAACTTTTGGATAAACGATAACGATAAAAGGTTTGACCTCAGCAATAATTATCGTTTATCGCTCATTTCATCGCACGCAGCAACCACTGTATATATATATGTATATATATATATATATATATATATATATATATATATATATATATATATATTATGTTGTTGGGCCTCAATCGACAGTTAATCTAAGAAAATAAAATGAAATATTAGACACTAAAACATACGAGCAAAAATAATTTATCCCTTTATTTCCCAGTAAGATGTTATATATATTCATTCAATTAACTTAGACAAGAATCAATTATCATATATACATAGTTGTTCTGTTCAATTCATTGATATGAATCTAAAGAAATAAAAAAATAGTACTAATATACTTCAAAAAAATTAAATTAATTTTCCTCCTTTTTATATCTACTACCCTAACCACTCTTTCATTCTAGGCTCTTAAAAGCTGATCTATTGTCGAAATATCCCATTGCGATATAAAGGAATCTTGATGTTTATTTGTTTATATGTGGTTAAAAGACGATGCCCTTCCACATGATGTGGTAAATCTTTTCTGTCTGTTGTGATCAAAGCGCCATTATCAAGTATCCTTCTCAGGCCAGAGGCATAAAAACCCGTCCTCATGCTAATTCTTATTTTTAAGTTTAATCTGCGTATCGTATGCGACGTCAAGGAACCACCAATCAATAATAATGCAGATGTTAATTGGGGCTAGGCGCTATATTTGATACTAATAATTTATAGACCAACCGGATCTCTATTAATATAGATAATAATGGGGCTGTTGATTCAATCGTGTGCATTATGTCTGCATACATATTCCTTCCAACAAATATTATTTGCATGAAATGCCTGTCTAATCATTAATTTTCAACTCTCTCCTTTCGACATAGACTGTAATTGCTTTGAAAACAACAATTGTATGAAATAAGTGTCTGGTTCTGTTCCTATGCGACTTTTTTGAAAATCATTATTTGCAGTTTTAAAAAATTTACTTTTGACCCCAATCTAGTTTGAGAATATTAGCAAACATTCTTCTTTGAATAAAATATATTTCAATGAAAGTCAACAAACACCAATAAAACTAACAAAAAAAAAAACCCCAGTCACATATACTAAAAATTTTAAAAAAATATTTAAAAACTGAGAGAAAATAATAAACATATAAAGTCGTGGATGTAAAAGATACATAAAACATCTATAAACAGAGATACAATAGTTTGGTTCTAAAGGAACATCTTGGTTCAACTTAGCTGTTCAAGGAGTAATTCATATTTATTGATTTATTTTTTACTATACATCCTGACATTCTGAACGCTTGGCTCAGATATACAATTTTTCCTTTCTTTATTATTGTACATTATATAAAAAGCTTCATATAATTAAGTAAGAACACAGCAAACATTAGTATATACTATAAAAAATATTAGATGTATTCGGTTTTTTATTGATACCAAAACCATAAACCAAAAAACTATAATACTATAAAAATATTAATCGTATAATGGAATTTATTTTTTAGATATTGCAACGCACATATGTACGTTACTGCGCTTGCATCTTATCTATCTGCCAAAAAAAAACAGATTGAAAATCAGTCAACATTTAGCCATGGAAGAGGAGAAAAGGCATGCGATGTTCGCTTCCTTCCGTGTCGGGAGGAGTCCAAAGGAGGTGATAGAGTTCTTCAACTACCCAAGTCGACCGTCTACGACCAGTGGAAGGCTTGGAACTCTTTCAAAAAGAATGATGCTCATCCCAAAAAGCGTTCTCGGTCCCTGGGGGCCACCAGGACCGACAAGTTTGTCGCCGAGGTAAAGAGGAAGGTCAACGAGGACGGCAACAAGTCCATCGCCCAGTTGGCCGCCGAGATGGGCTGCTCCAAGCAGACCATCGCCAACACCATCAACAAGGACCTGGGCTACAGTTCGTACAAGAAGAGGCACAGGATGATCTTGACGGAGGGAACCTCCCCTACCACTGGAGCCGGACTTGCGGCCCCCCAGCTCCCCTGACTGCAACCCCCTCGACTATTTCTTCTGGGGCATGGTCGAGAACAAGACCAACAAACACGCTCACAACACTCTCCACTCCCTCAGGGCCGCCATCGCGGAGGAGTTCGCCAATATGAAGAAGGACGTCGTCGCCAAGGCCTGCGGCCGCTTCAGGCACCGCCTCGAGATGGTTGTCGCCGCTGATGGGGCCATATTGAAAAATAAATATCTATATATGTGTGCCTTTCATTTAACATAGAGTTGTTGAAAAATATTGATAAATAAATAAGTTATCAACATTTCAAAATTTGTTTCAATTAGTCCGGATTATACGTATACGCCCTGTATATATATATATATATAATATATAATATATATATATATATATATATATATATATATATATATATAACTATTACTCATCGTCTGAAAAGTTGCCCCCTTTGCAAGTTTATGTTGATTTACACTTTGCCATTGTTCCGTATTTATTAATTCCATCCCTGGCTAAGAGATAGTATGTCTCTTTAGATCACCACCCCATGACGTAATACACATTACTAAAACTCCCTACTTTTTATAATTGTTGAACTTGTTGCATTGGATGTTGAAATTCCCGCATGGAGTCTAGACTTTCTCATCCCAACATTGTTTCTTCCTTCTTCTTTCTCATTCTCCCTTCCTACTCTTCAATTATTATTATTATTATTAATAATAATTATTATAAATCTCCATTAAACCAAAACCATGCCTGGAGCCGTCTTCAAACATTCTTGTTTCTTCCATGGGATAATTTGGCACAGATCCTATCTCATTTGCTAGGCCTTACAAACTCTCTTTTTTTCTTTTTTATTTCGTCTTCATTAGTTTTAACTCTCTCACGTTTGTCTGACTGTCCAAGGGAGATGATGATCCCTCTTGTGCTGTTCATGAATATGTATGTTTATATGTAGGCCTCTTTTTTGCTTTTAAAATGGAAAGAGCGCATTTACGCTCACCTGGAATATGGATATAAATTATACAGTGTACATGCATATCTACTTATACAGGAAACCCTGTATTTTCCTATGTTTGTTTTTGCATTGTAAAAAATGAAAAATATTATTTTACGGTACTTTTGTACTCAGATGCTTTTGGAGCAGTTTGAGAGGATTATTTATGTTTTCTTAGAAATTCATATGTGTGACTGAGGCAATACTTGGTGGGTTCTCTTATTCAACCATATATAACATATATAGGGTGCGGCAACATAACTTCCTTTTTCAGAAGGCAATAAAACAAGGTGTATAAATCAGAAAGGTGTTAATTTTGTTTCATGATTTTAGTACATATTTAAAGGTTTGTTTTACATAGTTTTGACAATCATATCAGATAGGTGACGTCCCCCATTGTCATAGGAGATAATTAAAATAGGTTCAATAACATTGTCGTCATACCATCTCCATATTTAAGTCGTCATCCCTTTTAAGAAATATGACTAGCATAGTAGTTGATTCTTTTGATATAAATTGCGATCGTAGTCTCTCCTAGGAGAGAATACGATCGTGATTTATACCAGGAGAGTCAACGACTCTACTGGATCTCTATCTCTACTGCGACATATACATACATACACCCTACAGACAGTGTGCTTAATCCAGATCATGTAAATCTGACTGATGACTTCAATAGATCATATTCTATAAATACTAATGAAATAAATGAATGAATCCCCCTCAGAGCCAGAACAAACAAAGGCATTGTTACATTTCAGATTATATCAGTTATTTAATCGCTAGCGTATTTTTAATCGCTATAATTTTTCGTTTTTTAGTTTATCGCACGTTGAGTTTGATTCTTTAAATCTTATGTATATCTCAAGTTGTAACCCAAAATATTGCTTTATCCTAACCGCAAACTGAGAAAAAAGTTATCCCCGACACCACTGTTAATTTCATCAATAAAGATTTTTATAACGCCCTTGACACCACAAAATAAATAAATGTATAACGCCTTCTCGAAAGAATCCGATCCAACTTACCGCCTACATCATCATGAGGCTTAGTCATGTCCACACCACCTCATTAGGTGTAAATAACAGAAAAAAATGATTTGAATTCATGTATCAGTGACTTCTCCTTAAGGTATTTAAGTACTTGAATGAAGTCATGTTGGTATTTAATGGCTAAGGTGTGTGACGTCAATAAGGTGCGTGGGATGATGCAATACTAAATTGCTACATGTATCTTTCGCGAAATTTGTAATAAAAGATGGTCAAACGACAATCCTTTTGATTGTGTTAATGGTTTATATTTTTATAATTATTTCATTAAACTTCAACATTGCCCAGAAAGATATATATATATATATATATATATATATTCCTTATTGAAAACACTACACCCAGAACTGCAAAAATCAATTTGTTTTCAAGCGAATTTGTAAATGACACATATCCCTAATAGCCTACGTTGGGTTCTCGAGTTGTGTATCTTCCTTTCGGCCTTAGTGCGGCCCTAATCCAGGCGAAAACACCTCGACTTCCCTCCCCTACATCACTAAAGATTCATAGTTTATGTAATTCTATATTCAAGAAATTCGATCAAGGGGGAGAGAGCGACGAACCTGAGAGTATTGTACATGACGAGGAAAAACAAGACAGCAACGACAACAAGATAAAAGCTTTTGGATTTACAAATATACAAACATCATAATAAAGAGAGTTGAAGGGCCCTCCAATATGTGAATCAAAGATCATTGGCCTGTGATAGAGTCTTATATTTTTATCTACGAATAAAAATAAAAATAGTCACAATTGAATCGATATTCTTTGAAAAAAGCACCCAATTTTTTTTCATATATATATATATATATATATATATATATATATATATATACCAGCCAATAACCTCGTTTCACCATCCACGGGCTGAGCTTCTTCTATCCCGTGAATAACTCACTTCCGACTTTCCTCAACTGCTTTTATTTAAATATAACCTTTAAACTTGTTAAAAACGTTAAAAACCATAAATGTATTTTAATCCAGCTTCTTAATTTGAAGAATAGTTGTAAAGTGGGGCCACTCCGGTGTTCAATTTGTTGTATAGTAATCGCATTAGTAAGTCAAGCATTCCCTCTATGATTCATTCAATAAGCACAAGTTAGAACTCGTAAGTTCTTTCCTTTTTTTCTTTCTTAATGTACATTTATATGTTGAAACATCGCCATGATTTCTTGCAAATTACCTACCCACGAGCAAAAAAGAAGAAGAAGAACAGCAACATCATGGAATCCAGGTATATGAGCCTGAACGCACTAGAATGAATTCCATGTGTAAAGCAGGGTAAAAATATGTTGTTGGTCTTTAATAACTTGGATGAAGTATTTAATGTTTAAAAGGCCTCTATTCAACGATTGGAATTTATGGTTGAAAAAGAGAGCTCGGATTATTGATTTGTATTTATTTATTAGTAGGGAGTTTCAGGCTATGGTCATATATAATATAAAACTAACATGTTTATATCCATCCATTGAATCACTATCATCCATAGATTCGAAGGATTATTTTAACTATGATTTTACAAAATAAAATTGTAAATAATTGGTGTTTTATATCTCCGAATCGACTTTTTAAGAAGTATTAATTGATTTATGTCCATCTCATGTTCTCTGCTAGACAAAATATCTGTTTTAGCTCCTTATACAAATTTGTACCTAATGAAATTTATTCTTGTGATTCATCAAAAAAAAAATTTGTACGCTCTTCAATACTTTGTATATAAATAAAGTTTATGGATAAATTTAAAATAATCTTTATTACCTCCGCCGAAGGAGGTATTGTTTTCACTGGCGTGGGTTGGTGTTGGTTGGTTGGTTTGTTAGCAGATAACTCAAAAAGTACGGAACGGATTCAGATGAAACTTTGTGGAGTTGTTGGAAATGCCAAAAGAAACAAGTGATTAAATTTTGGCATCTCTGAGTGCAGAATTAAGATGCAAAATGAGCTAAATACTAATAAATATTTCAAGTTAGCCTACTCTGCCAATAGATGTCGCTGTGCTGTGAAATCGGGCGCCGGGAGCGTCTTGTTCTCGGAAATTCCGTCGAGGGGAACCCTCCCCCGTCCCTCTACGCCGCCCCAGTCGTGAAAAATCTGTCTCGGAAGGCTCATAAGGACCCCGTGACGGCGGAGGTTTGCACTCTCTGAGTGTATACATGCCTCTAGTTTATTCATGTATCTTTATTCTTAGATATCTATATATAAATAAATAAATATATATATATATAACATAAAGCATGCATTAATGATATGATACAGCAATAGATTTAAAAAATATAATCTCTAAACTAAAGTCAAGTAATTCGTACAACTACAGATAAAATATAAAATTTTATCTTTTACAGCAGCTAGATTAAAACTAAAACTACTTTCTTTTTATGATTATTCAACAGTTAAATACGATATTTACAACAGAATACATAAAAAACCTAAGATAATATATGAAAAATTACATAACTAAATATTTTAAACTACTTTCTTAAAGATGATGGGAGTGCGATGGCGAGTGTTGAGGCGTGTTCAACTCTATATGTCGACTCCTCTCAAGAGGGAAGGTCAATCAAGGTCAACTTCATTGATGATAAAATCCTAGGTTCGATATACTAATTTATACGCTACAAGGTTTATTTATAGCCACATGAATGTAATTCTGCTGAAGGAAATTTGCAAAAAAGGGACTACGATAGCATAGTGTGCTAAGGCGTGTTCAACTCTCAATGTTGGGGATGCAGGTTCGAATACTCCTGAGAGGAGAAAGTCACTTTTGGTATACCTCATTGATAAGGTCCTAGATTTGATAGATTAATTTACACACTAGTATTATTTTATATTTCAAGTAGGATGCAATTTTGTCAAACCAAATAGGCAAAAAGGATGACATCCTATAAATTAGTTTTTTTTAATGTATATAATCAATTGCTATACAATTTTAAGTGATTCAAATAATCATGTTTACATAAACTAAATGACAAGGCCAAGTTCCAACATATATTAATTAAAAATATCATTAACTGACTTAGAAAATAATGTATAAATATATTTATGCATTTTTGTGCATGTGCATGGTTATTATAGACTTTTATCTTACATATATAAATTTGTTATACAGGAAATATTTTTTAAGCATATAATGACCCATTTTTCTACATTTTAAATAAATTTAAACATCTTTTTCATTTCAATTAATGGTGTAAATTCTTATTTTCATACTACGATTTTAAAAATACATCTTCTTATTATTGCTTAATGACCGATAAAATTCCCCGTTCAATCTGATGGATCATTTTATGATGCACCAAGGAAAAGCTGATTTTTATAAAGTATAACAAACAGTTGAAAACCATGTGAAAAATAATTTTTCTCATGGATCATCTTGTTCAGAGCCACGGCGCCATACATTTGTCTATCAACTATTTGAGACACTCTACTGTTCTTTGACATAAAAACAATCGCAAGCGTATTTGTCATGTATAAGCTGAGACAAACAAGGGCATATGTGGCTTATTACACATCTCGTAGTTTATTGGGTTCAAAAAGGGACAAATATGGGCTTAAATGAGTTACAAGAAAGTGCGATAGCTGTATGTGTTAAGGCGTGTTCAACTCTTAATTTTGGGTGCGCAGGTTCGAATCCCCAGAGGGGAAGGTCATTTTTGGTCAACCTCATTGAGAAGATCCTAGGTTCGAGTGAGTAATTTACATGCTATATTACTTATTTTTATCCATACGGATGTGGCGTCTATCGAATCAAATAGGCAAAAATATTAGTTTTTTTTAGCTCAGTGTGTTTTGGAGTGTTTAGCAATCACGCAATGAGGGTGCAGGTTCGACTCCCCGATATAATCAGAATGAAGATCCATTTATCGTCATATATGAACAAAAAACAGGTTCGAATCCCGAGAGGGGATTGCCATTTTTGGTCTATCTCATTGATAAGATCCTCGATTCGATAAACTCATTTATATGCTATAATGCTTATTTATATCCCGTCGGATACAATTCTATAGAACCATATAGGCACAAAAAATGAGCAACAAATATATCAATTTTAAAAGGAAAAAATATATATTTATTTGGCTTGGTTAAAGTGATAGTCAATTAAATAGTTTTTTTTTCAAACAACCGTCACTCATTATTGAGGAATTATTTCGTAAATATAAATTATATAGGGCATACAGATCACTCAGAGTCAGAGATACCTCCTTCGGCGGAGGTAATTAAAGAACCAAAAACAACATCGTTTGTCTAAAATTCACTCTTTCAAACCTTTTATTAGTTCAATCAATTTATCCTAGTGACGTAATAATGTCTTGTACAAAGGATTCTATATTTTGTTTTTTTTGCCTATATGTTTCGATACAATTTCACATTCTGACTGGATATAAATAAGCATAATAGCATATAAATTAGTATATGGATCAAGGGATCTTAACAATGAGGTAGACCAAAAATGATCATCCCTTCTCGGGATATAACCCAACGCGCCCCCAACATTGAGAGTTGAACACGCCTTAACGCACACGGCTATCGCAATTTCTATTTCTATTTGCCCAAATGTCCAAATCTAGTTGTGATTATCTATGTCAATCATGGAGGTAAGATATTTTTAACAAAATATCATCATACTCATAATCTTCTTACTTTAAAAAATCAGTAATAATTTATATTCTGTCTTAACCATGATGTTGTAAAATGCATTGTCTAATAAAATAGGTATAAGTTTTAGATTCAGTCCGTCTCAACTAATAGTTTTTTATATGTTATACTTGCTCCATTTTCTTTCCTTTATTCGATTTATGTGCCCTGTCTTGTCCCTAAAGGGTTAATATTGTAGACAAACGAGATATGTTCTCAAGAGATCTGATCTTTAAATCAATAAGGGGTTCTCCTATTGTTTCATAGAAAGAAGAACATGAACGCTGTTACATGTTATTATTTGTTTGCCTATTTAGAACAATAATTATTTTGTTACTTAAATATCACAACATTTAAAAATAACCTACATCACTCCCTATTGTTAAGTTGTTTATAAGTTTTTTATTTATTTACTTTCAACTATGTTACACATGTATATTTGTTGATTATATATATATACATACATATCGTTCTTTTTTTATGATCACCGATTTGGAACATAGAAAAAGTTTTACTACAATAAGGGATGGTTGTTATACAATATTATCAATAGAATACACTTAAATATTGTTGATAATTGAGTCCATCTCTGCTCGTAACTGTTCTTCATCACTCAATGTCAAGAGATGTAGGGGAGCTCCTACTCTACAACTACGGCTTTTACCCTTTAGTGACTCTGGTGTAATCCCCACCAGTTAAGAAAAATGCGTTATGGACCTATTCCCTATATATTCATTTTAATAATTTAAATACGAGAGCACTCTACGGAACAACGAACTTATCAACGGATGCATTCTAAGCATTCTCAAGAAACGAAAATATATAGGCATTGAGCACCACATACTTTATACGCCTCTTAATCTCCAAATCCTTCATGTGAAAATATATAATTCCTTAAGGAATAATATTTTACTAACCCCCTTAGAGTTGTTTAGATTGTTAGGCCCACATAATAATGTATTAGACATGCCCATAAAACAATAAATCCACACAGAGTTTTTTCTTATTATAATAATAAAAAGTTGATATTTTTTATTTCTTCTAAGAACACATTTGGGTATATTTTTTATTATGCAAATATATATATGTATATCAAAAAATAGGTTTACTAACAAGGCACAAAGATATGACTAACTTTATGATGATTCCTGGGGGAGGGCTGGTCTATGGTAGGGTGGGATTGGGGGCTAGAGAAGAGGGGCTGAGAGTTCAAATCTCTTATCGTTTCAAAAAATACTTTAAGATTCAAGAGACAGAAGGACTTTTATGATAAAACAAATAGTATAGATATTTAAAGGGGTGAGTTGGCTTTTTATAAAATAACAAAGTTTTATCGAGACAAAGAAACGAAAAAAAAACTTGTCATAGGATTTTTTATAAACTAAGAAGAAGAAACAGCGTTTCATCTTGTGATTGGCTAAAAATCGCTTAATACTGCATACCAACAAATAATAATAAAAAATAAAAACAACTAGGTCGATATCGTGGCTTGAGCTCACAGTTATTAACTATAATATATAATGACTAAAAAAACTGAACCAGAACATAGGGAGGAAAAAAATGTGTAATTAAATTATTTAAAAGAAAGTAGTTAACTTAATGGATGACAAATCAATTATAATTACTTTAACTTATTATATAGCTTGATAATGATAACTATACGCATAAGAACAATGTAGGAACATTTTTTTACATTCATATTATAGGATAAAGAATAGTATTTATATATTGAAATTATATTATTATTAATAATATAAGACAAGGGATAGAGGCCACCGGCTCAGCCACT
Source organism: Caligus rogercresseyi (assembly GCA_013387185.1). Taxonomy (NCBI): domain Eukaryota; kingdom Metazoa; phylum Arthropoda; class Copepoda; order Siphonostomatoida; family Caligidae; genus Caligus; species Caligus rogercresseyi. The sequence continues at coordinate 13,217,852 of CP045905.1, read as the reverse complement.
ACTCAATAAATGCAATTTTTCTTATGTGTATATATGTTTGAGATGAAGTTACTTTTTTAATAAGAAAAATTACTTGGAGAAAATAGCAATGGTGTTTTTTTTAATGAGTGAAGTGGACAATAGAGGGGGCTTTACTATAGGTGTTGGTGATGACGTGTGTGTATGTACATTGGAAGAAAATAGAAACTAAAAAATCTGCATGTATTGTTGTAACAAGGATATAAATGTTTTATAAGCTAAAAAAGAGAGAGAGATTCATTCCTCCGAACTGGAGCTAAAGCTAAAAAAGGTATCTTTTTTAATAATAAATAATGTTATTATCATTAGATAATAATAATTGAGAGAAAAAAAAATATAACAAAATGGTTGGTCGACTAAAAAGTAACACAAATAATTTCACTAATTTCATTCCTAATTGGTGTGTGTGTAGGTTTTACACCTTGGAGGAATCGTCTGAGGACTTTAAAATACTGCAGGTTTTGGGTTCCATTTCATCCAGTGACATTCCCTTTGTCTCCGGCACAAAGGCCAGCGTGAATAGTAGCCCCAGGGCTGCTATGACGGCGTAGGTCCAAAAGGTTCCAAAGAGTCCCAGCCATGCCCGTAGGTCAACAAAGGTCTTGACCCCGATGAAGGCGCAAACATAGCCGAAGCTGGTGGTGAGTGCGGGCCCCAGGCTTCTGTACTCGATGGGGAAGACTTCCCCAATGAGAAGCCATGAGATGGGATTGAGGCCCAGGCTAAAGGCTGCCACAAAGGTCACGACGCAGGCCAGAGGGATCCAGTCGTGCTGGGCATAGGAGAGGAGAGTGCCGCCCTGAGAGGCCTCGATGAAGGCACTGCGCTGGAAGTAGGAGAAGACACCGAAGCCCGCGAGGGCGCCTGACATGAGGATTGAGCTGATGACGAGGAGGGGAACACGGCCAAGGAGGTCGCAGAGGATGCCGCTCATGGCGGAGGAAATGAGCTGAACGCTGCCCGTGAGAACGGCAGCCAAGTGAGGGTTGAAGCTCTCAAAGCTCTCTCGGAAAATCGGCACGGCGTAAAAGTTGAAGGCTGTCACACCAGAAAATCTGTAAAAAAAAAGAAAAAAGAATATATATAATTTGTTTACACAAAATATAACGTTAACAACGACCAAACTCAATGGACAGTTGCTCATATATAAGATATATTAATAAACAATATACACTTTCTATATTGAAATCCAGTTTGCATTCTAATTATTCTAAGCCATAAGAGACACTTACTCTTAAAATACTTTAAATATATCTCCAACCGTTTGAATACAGTTTGATTTTATGAAACTACATTGCCTTCATTTAAATTTTTCTAAATAAATAATTTTTCTCTTCACAAAAAAAGAAAAAGGCATGAGTCATAAAGTGGAAAAAATAAGTTGAAACAATCTCTGCAAAACACTTGTCAAAATACATATCACCTTCATACAACTTCCACACCAACACCGAAAAATTAGTATTATTTGTATTTGAAAGCCTGCAAAAATTTGCCAAGAAATAAAGGCAAACAATATACCTCTGATCACTACATTGTATATGCCAAATATTATACAAGTGAATGCTATAGAGAAAGTTCCGTTATTGGAAGCACTGAAAAGCTCTATATATTTTTTTAAAACATATCCAAAATATGAGCTTGCCGTCATATAACATATTTCATATCACTCAGATTACTTGTCATACAAAAATGTAGATCTTTCTTTTTAGATTGTTAGAGTTAATGCTCTAATGCCAGAATGTTATATATATAAATGATGACAATACTTGGAATAAGGGAGTTCTCGCGTACTCTTTTTTTAATGTTTCGCAGAGGGAAATGCATTTATGGAGCAAATTGCTAGACAAGAGAAGGCTTATCATTTATCTCTGCAGGCAAAAGGGGAAGAAGGTAGGCAACCATCATTTATACATTCATAGCGATAAGAATTAATTCCCCGCAGAGTTTGTTGTATCTCTTATTACCTGGTAAAGAACATGACTCCGCAGGTTATGGATAGAGGGCCAAGGAGCTCAGAGAGTGCCGTTTTCTTGGAACAGCAAGAGCGCATTTCTTTCTTGCGTCGGATGTTGGCATGGAGCGTGGCAAGCTCCTCGGCTACGCCAATGCTTTCCTCATCGCAGACATCGTAGGCATATGAAGCTCCTCGAAGCCATCGGAGGGACCTTTCTGCCCTCTTCTCTTGATTGGTAAATACGAGGAAACTGGGGGTCTCGGGGACGTTGAGCGCTGCGATGAATGCCAGGATTGGCCCTATGGCGCAGATAACGGCCAACTGTCGCCAGTTGAACCAGGCCCCCAGGGCGAAGGATGTTAGTAAACCCACTTGGGAAAATACTTTTGAGCTTGAACAAAGGCTTGCACGAATTGAGGGATGGGCAATCTCGCTTATGTAAACCTGAAAAAATATTAAACAAACAGAGTTAAAATCATGCATATTTGCTTTATTGGGGTTAAACTTACTTGGGTAGCGAGTTGCACTATGCTTGAACAGAATCCCACAGAGAACGCCGTGACGTAAATCATCTCTACATTGGATGCAATGGTGGTGAGAAGCCATGAGAGGGAGAATGGTAGGGATGCAAAGAGAAGGGCTCTTCGTCGGCCATATTTAAGAACTAAACTGGAAAGATTCCTCCGAGGAGAGCTCCAAGAAGGCTGAGGCTGGCGACCCAGATCCCTCTTGGTCTGTGATGGTAAGGTCGGAGGCTTTTCCTGGGCTAGGGACTCGGCGACCATCATCACCGAGTCTGACTTGTAGAGATGCGAGGGCGGGAGATGTGTAGCCTTTGCCCATTCCCACGGCAAATGGACCAAATGACACAGCAATCGCTGCTATGATCTAAAATAGAAAATATATAGATTCAGATATGTTTGAATATTGTTAAATATATGTATCTTTACTGTATTATATATATATATATAATATAATATATATATATACATAAGTATATATATATATACATATATAAAATCTATTTTAAATATTTATTACTATATATCTGTCTATAATTTGTATACTTTTTAATGTATTTATTATATTTTATTTGCCACTATTTTTCTTACATGATATATTAAAAATTGTCAATTAACGTTAAGCTTCATTGGTTTTATTCGTTGTATTTTAGATTTCAAGTTTGCTTATGTATGTATTATACTTAAACTTCACTCTGAATTGTAGAATGACATTTAAAGTATTTCACATTCTTTAATGTTTCAATATTTTATATAAATTATTAGCATTTTAAAATATACGAAAAAATAACTCATTTATTGAAGAATAAATTACAATCCAAGAAATGATAATTGACATAACGCTTTGTTTTTTTCAAATTTTAACCTAATAAATGCATAAATAATAACTTTTTATTATTTCTTATAATACTCCTCTCTATTGTCCTAGATGAGCTCCGAAATATCCCATTCCACACTGTCGCCATATTGACGACAGCTTTCGGGCAGGCCCAGAGCGTCTAAGGTCATTTTAGCCAACATATTATGGTTTGAAACATTACTTATTTATCAGTGAGTATAAATGGTAATTGGATTATCGAAAGGAAAAAAATATATGTAAAAAAGGTGCAAGTCACACCAAAAATTATTCATATATTTTTTTACATTCGCCACTTTTTCTTCTTCTTTTGTTGCAAATAATAATCGTGAAAGGCATCTTAAGGTAATACTAATAATAGTTATTCTTTTTACCTGGTTAACATGATGTGTCTTGGAGATATCTTGCTTAATAGGATCCATTTTGACTTGATGTGGATGGGATGTGAATTTGTTAGGTTTTTCGATGATAATATATATATTTATATACTATGAAGTCTATATACCCAAGAAGAAATAACTTCTAAACTGTATGGTTGTCAACTACAATTGATGAGTTGGACAATCGATTTGTTGTCTATATGGAGTAACGATGAATGGAGGTTTTTTCTGTTTTTCTTTAAATCTTTCCGGTATTTACATCTTCTAACACTGATGAAGTCCTCAAGATTAAAAACCGCACTATAAAAGAAGAAATGGAATAATATATGGAGAGTCTATGAAGCGAATAGAGTTATGTGTGACACGTTGCTTCTCCTTTGACGCGTGATGTTGCACTGCTGACTATGGGAAATATATTTATTCAACTTGAATGAAATAGAATATGCTTCTTTTTTTTTTTTTTTTACATTTACTACTATATTAAACGTCGGAACACGCACACGAGTAAAAGAAAGGTAAAACGGACGGAAGAACGAAGGGAGCGCGCGTGAATATTTATTTCTTTGGTATATATGTAGTATTTCGTCATGTACCGGCAATAATGATATTACTAATATTAATAGCAAAAGAAAAAAATGGTCTTATGGTAAAGCCCAGAGAATTCCGAATAAAACGGATTGTGACTTACTTATGTAATAGTTATTTTCGACTAAAATATATATATATATATATATATATATATATATATATATATAAAATGAGCCTAACTATGGTTACAATAGGTATGATTGTTTCTAGTTATTTCACAGTATGTCGTAGGAATATCTTATGTTTAAAGTACCACTCTTATTTTTGCCTAGTTATTAGAAATAATACCAAAAACTTATTTTGACTATAGATATTTTAAAAGGGCTCACTCTGTTCGTCAATGAAATTCTTTCTTGAATATTTAGGAGGATAAACACAAAAACAAGCGTTTTCCAACTACTTTTAATCAAATCTTCCTGAGATTTTTTTTTGCTTTGAGTTAATTTATTTTACCTTTATGGATCAATTATAAAATCAAATATGTTTATAATATTTAAAGCCGTTGACCTCATTTTTAGATTAGTTCCTCACTTTAAATGTGATTTAAAGAAAAGAATGTCGTAAACTCTTACATATTACTGTAAGTTCAATTTAATTTATTGTCTCTTGAGCTTTTGTAAAATGATGTCTGTACATATAGTTTTTTCGTTATTTATACAAGTTTGACAATTGTAAGAAATATGGAGTCTGGTTCCTTGTTATTTAAATTTTGGGCTCATTTAAAAAACTTAAATTTCAAGTAGGATGATATTTAAAAAATTCTTATAATTTTATAAATTGAACACAAACCTTTATTGTTTATCGACAAACTAAGCACCGTGCTTTTAATCAGAACGTTTTTTCCATCAGAACGAGCGTTCAATAGACAGAACTCTCATTAAAAATATTATAAACAAATGCACCAAATCACCAATTATGTCTTTCATATATATTCGAACTTATTCTCCTTGAGATAAAAAACTGTGTAAGCTTAAATCGGCGGGGCTCAACTGCATCAACGACCAATAATTTTATATTATTTTTTTATTGAATTAAAATAAGCCTTTTATTTACAACACAAACTATTGATACACATTGAACATAATAAATAGGAGTCTGCATACGTTAAATGAGGACCTTTATTGGTTATTTCATATGTTAAAAACTCAAATGAATCTATTATTAAAGCTCCTTAATATCAATGACAGATAGAAAATCCAGTTTATTGTTTTTAAGTTCATTTTGAGCTTATTCTTTGAGTAAAGTTGTATAATTATTTGATTGTACTTTTTAAAATGTATAAATTGTTATTTTAAACTATGTTTATTTATGCTTTTATAACATATTTGCTTTGGGTTTTATATAAATGTCTCATTTATTTATTTACATAATAAACGAACTGGTTTGATTTTTTTTGTTAAATATAATGTTTTTTTAACTTTATATATATAACATGCATTTACACTAGAGTCCGTAATGTATCATTGAGGAAAAAAATATGTAATGTGCTCTAATTGAACAATCATTGTTAAAAATATAGATACGCCTCTAAAAAAAGCTACTTTAAATATTATTAATGTTTTATTTTGTAAATAAGTCAAATAAACATAAGAACGGAATAATTTAAAGAAGAAAAAAAATAGAATTTGAGCTGCCCACACCTTAGTGTCCGATCCCCCAACAGTACATCCTAACCATTGTCCTCAAGCCCACAATTTAGCCCTACTAATAAAATATTATAAAAACAACTTATACAATACATCGTTAAATATCTATATATTCATAAACATATATATAAGAACACATTTATCATAAGCAAAAAAACAAAAACAGCAGAGCACCTGTACACTTCTATACCCAGCATTGAGCTAATACATACATATATAAATATATATATACATTATGTCAGCTTTCTAACCTCCCTCTCTCGTCTTTTTTAGTCCCATAATAAAACACAATCGTCAACGTCATCAATTTTTTCTTCCTCTTTCCCCTTTTAGTCCATCCACGTGGTAAGCACGCATGTACCGGCATGATGTGTGTGTGTGTTTAGAGAGTAGACAGCTGGTCGGAGCAGCTTATTATCACATATGTTGTTGCATGGGGCTGTGCAAGAAAATGCAGGTAGGTTTTTTTTCTTACAAAGTAATGTTGCAAAAAAGAAAAGAGGTAATAATAATAATACTATGTAAGGAATGAATGATGGAACTAAGTAAACCAGCGCAACCAAGGCACCGGCTCCCTTCTCCTCCTCCTCCTCCCCTAATCATAATGATAAAATGCACTAAGGCAGGTAAGAAAGAGAGTTCAGCTCATCACCTTCATCATGCAGTAGGCCTTCCCTCCCTCTGCAAAAAATGAGTTTTCACAAATGTGAACGAACTCTTAAAAAGGTAGGTATATATATTATAGAGGAGAGTATTCAGTTTCTGCAAACGCTCTAAGAGAGAGAGAGAGAGTATACGAAGCGAGAGCATCATTATGCAGAAGGCAGCATCCTGCACTTTTTCCTTACATACATAATATTTCAACAACAGCTGACAACAGCCCTATACTAATAATGATGATGTCATCTTGGCAACGTCTCAACCTTGCTTTCATTTGATATACATTATAATGTATGTGTGTGCGTGTGTGTAATTATATATATATATATAAATGAGAGAACAATGAATTAAGTATGTCATAATAAAATACCTCACCTTCGTTACTCGATATATGCCAGCTCCGAAATAAGATGTGTGGAAAAGAAGTGGACCTGCGAAAAATAGAGAGTAAATAGGTGTTAGAGGATTTGTTCATGAAGTAGTTAGCTATGTTCATATTTATTTTAAAGAGATACCTTCATAGTATTTTTATATTTATCACTATCTATGAATGAGCATAAAATAACTGCTCTTTACTACAAGTTCATTATACTTATTCAGCCCGATTACTTTGTTATAACGTTGTTAAAAGGTCCTCCTACAGTTATTTAATACATATTGCCTCACATACTCATAAAATATAAAAGTACCCGTTTTTTTGCCTTGAGTCTGCTCATGATGGAATGGATGGAAGACAGCACGTCGTTCCCATAAATAAGGGAAAACGGCATGTCACTACAAATTTTGCTTTAATTATATATAAAAATATATATTCTCTCTCTTAATTGATGATATAAATACTTTTTTCCTTACCAAATAAAACTACACGTGTAATTTAATTAATATGAACAGGTATAAACAGAAAGACATAAAAAGAAGAGAAAGAAATATGCTGCAGGGAAACTTAATGATATTAATACCTTACAGCCTACCACCCTTCTGCCTATCGCACTTTTCCTTGCAATATTTAAAGAGAATGTGGGCCCTTTAAAAACAACTACAAGG
>CP045905.1:13191980-13210085 GCA_013387185.1 Caligus rogercresseyi | reverse complement strand
AAACCTTTATTGCTACACATGATTATATACTATAAATATAGGAATCTAACCATTACGGGCACATGTAAAAATAACTTCAAACATTTCTGGCTTCTTCGGAAAAGGTTGGATCCTACTAGTGTCTGTCCACAACTTGTTAGGAATGGTGCATTCTTCATCCAGACTCCAACGTTCAGTCGTCAGGAAACTGGAGAGGCTGGAGCCTATTGAATAACTCTGAAATACTGTTGATTATGGAAAATCCTTGTCCTTTGAATTTTAAGCATTCATGAAGAAGAAAAAGAGACTCTTCATCCTTTTGTCCACACCTGCTACGACACATTCTTAGCGTCTCAGTAGCACTACCCTGTAGAAAGCTGTACCAAAGGGATAATATTTTATTGTAAAATCCAGGAGGCGTTTCCATCTATGTAGCTAACTCTTGGCATCACTTCACGTCCATGACAGCAATATTTTAAAAATAGATGTCTTGATTTCTTATTTCCAAATGCCTCATTTCTTTTTTTTTGTCTATTGAAGTTGCGAGCAAATTTATTTTCAGAGCTATTATATTGGATAACTAATATTCAAATGATATTCTGCTCTTAATATTTGCATCTATCAAGTATCTAACATGTGCAACAACGATACAACACACTTATAAAAATATCATATAACGGATTCTCGTTTATTGTTACCCTCCAAGTGCGTCGCCATTGCAGTGTTAAGTCAAATCAAGGATTGAATTATAGTGTCAACCCATTACACATTAACATATATTTACAAAAAGGGATTAATATTTGATCAGTGGGTCTCCGTTCGTCTTTTGGAAGAAGGACTCGCCATTAAACATATAGTATAACTGATGTCTCTCCTGAAGGTCGTTACTTGTTTTAATATTTGCTTGAGTGCTGAGTGTATATTATATGGACGGATTCAGCTGACCTCGAAAACAAATACATTTTATATCATGATGCTTCTGTCAGTCAAGGAATCAAACTCTCTTTCCCCTTGAACATATGTAAATGTGTATTTGTATTATAGAAGAATATCATGATAGGGAATAAAAGTGTGTCAAAGGGAGCAAGGCACACTTGTGATACACAACGGAGACGTGGTTATTTGAATATGTATTTTAAGCTCATAAATATATATCCATTTGTATGTATGAGGAAAAGCCTTGCGGGTGACAAAAATGAAAGCCTTATCATTAGTTCATCAATCATGGAATTGTCATAGAAAAACTTAGCGTATAAAAGTGTTTTCAAACATATTTCGCTCCTTGTATTTTTGATGAGAAATTTAAAAGAAGGTGAAAATAGTACAAATAAAGTTTTTGAAGTTATTTTGCGATGACATTTTTTGTCTCTTTGATAAAATTGCTATACAATTGTGATGATTGTCGAGAGTTATAAATGTTGGATAAACTAATATTATTGCTTAGGTGAAGCTTTTTGTTGTTTATTAGTGAGTTTTAAAAAGCTATCGTTCATTACGGCTTCCTAATCTCAAAGTGAAGAACAATTATAAAACCTGAGATCGGATTCCACTTTTGGTGGAGGAAGGTTTCGGTTTCCACTTTAGAGATCTGTAAAAACCTTATGCCCTTCTATGCTGTGGTTTTCAAAACTAATATTTGACAAGCAAACATTGAATGAAGTACGCATAATAGCGGGAAAGTTTTTAAATCTTCTAAGTCTTCCTCCGTCATGGGGAAAATAATTTTTAATTCATCCTGTGGAATCGCTGACGGGTCCAAATTCACGGCTCAATTCCAAATCTCAGCAGACCTCATCAAATTTTATTATCCTTGCAATAACTGCGGTTTTTATTTAATAATACATTACACGCTTTCGTGGATTGTCCTCTACTCAAGACGATCAAGCACTTTACTCATCTAAACGTTTGTGGTAATATGGACTTAAATTCGAACGTGGTTAGAGCTATAATTCTTTTGGAGCATTCAGAAGAAGAAAGAAGATCGCTCCTCATCAAAAAGCTGTTGAATTTGCACTGCTCAACATGAAATCATTAATTGCGAAGAGACTGACAAATAACTCTTATATTCGAATCGAAGACCTTAGAGCAATTATGATTGGGGCAGCGGCTCGTTATTCAGCCTCTCAATAAAATTCCCAATACATCTGCGACGTCATGGCCATGGGCCGGAGATTTGATTAAGTTTATTCCTTCAAATAATCTCGAATACCTCAAACTCATCAATCGACAATAAGACGACATCAACGTTTTATATTGAATAATAAATAATTTTAATAAGTCATTTTATATTATGGTTTTATCTTTAGACAGTCAATTTGAATTATAATGTTGATTTATGTTTTGTTTATTACGTAACTGTCTTAAAATTGTGTTTTTAATCTCTACTTTCTAGTGTATTCTTATATTTTAGACTGTATGGATTTTAGCTAATAAATAAGCATCTTAACCATTAAAAAAATTATAAAAAGTGTTTCAGGAGAATAAATCTTGAATTGTCGACAATAAAAGACATTTATGCGACAATGTTATTGTAAGATTTTATCGCCTTCGTTTTTATGTTTAATCGATTATCCAAGCATAGAGATATATAGATATAGAGAGCTTATTCCCTTCAACATCAGGGGAACATCGTTCAACTGTCGCCATTGTCCAAACTAAACATAGTTTTGTACCACGTCATTGTAATTTGATCATAGAGATATAAAGATTTGTTTATATTGGGCACAAAACCGTATTTTTCTGAAGAATCCAATAATCTTTTTATATCTCTATGATCCCAAGCTGGGTTATTTTTTTAATCCTTAATCGCCGGTGGATGATTTATTGCTAATATTGTAGTCGCAAGATGAAATAAAAGCTGTAGGACAAAGGCACTGGAAAGATAGGACAGGATAAATAAGTCGAAATCATGTCATAAAATACCACGAACCACTAAAAGTATTGTTTATGTTATGTAAATCAAGGGTTCAAAATTACCTTTGCGATTTAATATATAACTATAAATATTTGTTGTGTCTATAAGTGTTCTATAAGGGCGCTTATATCTCTAATGCTGTTCCTCTTTTAATTTCTTTACCTCCTCTACACTCAGAAGTAAATAGAAAATGATCAAAGCCATTCGAAGCGATGGTTTGGAAGGCTGCAAGGATTATTTCGGCGATATGTGAAATGTGTACACATAGAAGATGTGTAATTTGATGTTGTTCAGTCTGATATGATCATTTTTATATGCCGATGAGTATAGCTGTTCTCGGACATAACATGTAATGCATACGTACCACCATATAAGTTATATAAGTATATATATATATACATACAGTGTGTTCCATCAGAAATGTAATTTTAAATTGCGAGTTAGAAGTATTTAAAATAATTCAAATCGTATTATTGATATGCCATTTTGTTCATAAAGAGAGGATTTTTATCAATATATAAAAATTTGCATTGATTGTCAACCTGAAAAATATTATATAAAGAATAAATAATATATACATAAAGAATATTTAATGATTGGGATATATAAAGTCTTATATTTTTTATTATTAAAAACAGAATTTTTCATGTTTTGATATAATTATTTAATATTTCTGAGATACAACCCAACTATGATAGCTTTTTTAGAAATGTCTATGCCATTCGTAACATGAATTTTTTCTCCTTGTATGGTCAAAGCGATAACATATTGAAGTTTGTCCAGAATTTGACATTGACTTGTGTCCAGTTCAATTTTTTAAATAATTGACTTTTTAAAATCAAAACATATTTTTAAATACAAAAAAGGAAAGGTTCATTCAAAGATTTATAAATGAACTGAATCGAGACCCATATGAAAGGGTTTTAATGTATGATATTCGTATATCGTATCGACGTTAATACCTCAGCAGCCAGGAGTGAAATATCGCCTTATTTCATTCACCAGCTCCTTTGAAAATGATTATTGCTCTTCCCTTTCATTTAACGTTCAGGAAAAATCCTCAGAATCTTCAATACGACGCCCTCCTCCTTTTACTTCATGCACCGGTTCGAACACTCCTTCTCTCAAGATCCGTTGAGCCACTACTCCTTTCTTAATGTATCTACTACATTAGTACAATGTGTTCAGGAGTAGAGGACTTCATAAATCAATTGCTTATGTAATTTCATTTGATGCTAATCATTGATCCGCACGTAGGTGGTGTCTTGATGGACGACTTACATAATAATAAGAGCCCCTCTTAATTAAATAAAAGTGGGCCCATAGAGGGAGTCTGTATAATCTAATTGAGTCCAAGGAATCCTTCCTTGAGACATAAACCTTATGCATTCACTCAAGTAAGAATTGAGTTATATGTAGCTTAGGCATGACCATAATAACCGATGTAATTGTAATATCGGTAAATATGCATTAAGTATTTTAATCAAGTTAACTTTATGTTTTATGAATATAACAGTATTTGGCAAGGATTTTTTATGATTTATTCAAACGTATTCATATGATGTAGAAGGATATAAATTCCTTTGACTTTGACCTATAGTTTCACTGAAGTCATTTGAAGAAGTCAGAAAAGGGCTAGCTCATTTTATAAGCGTTTTCAACTTTTAATGCTAAGGGACCAGTTTCGACCCCACCAAGAGGAGAAGGTGCATTTTGGTCTACCTCATTGATAAGATCCTAGGTTCGATGGATTTATTTTAATGCTAGTATGCTTATTCATATTCACACGGAGGCTGCAATCCCATGGAGTCAAATAGACAACAAATATTTTCTACTATAAAATACAATCTAATTTAGTATAAACTCCTTTCAAACGACTGAACTTTTTTCATAAAACTTAAATTAGCTATTCGGCATTCTTATGACTAGGCTATTGTTTTCTTTTATCCTCACAATTGATCAATTAGCTGGGATCACGAACAGTCTTTTTGAGTGAATACTTATCACTGATAATATTAGCTACATTTACCCACATGTTTGACTTCTTTCCAGTTTATAAATTAGTCAGCAAGCCTATAGATCGTCAAATCTATTGATTCTAAAAAAGAACAGCTGATAAAGGAGTTATATATATGTATATAATGTATGTATATTGAGATAAAAGAGTTATATATATACATATATAGACGTCCCAAATCAAAGCTGCCTTAAGGGATCATTAATTGCAAGGGCTTATTACCTCCGCCGAAGGAGGTATTGCTTTCACTGGCGTTGGTTTGTTTGTTTGTCAGCAGGATGACTCAAAAAGTGCGGAACGGATTCGGATGAAACTTTGTGGAGTTATTGGAAATGTCAAAAGGAACAAGTGATTAAATTTTGGCATCTCTGAGTGCAGAATAAGATGCAAAATGAGCTAAATACTAATAAATATTTCAAGTTAGCCTACTCTGCCAATAGATGTCGCTGTGCTGTGAAATCGGGTGCCAGGAACGTCTTCCTCTCGAATTTACGTCGAGGGGAACCTCCCCCGTCCCTCTACGCCGCCCAGTCGTGAAAAATCCGCCTCGGAAGGCTCATAAGGACCCCGTGACGGCGGAGGTTTGCACTCTCTGAGTGTAATATTTCTCTTGAAAACAATGCTTAACTAGAGGACTCAGAGAGTGCAAACTCCGCCGATCCCCACCAAATGAATCACTTAGTCTTTTGTCATTGCCAATACCTAGATGCCACTGTGCTGTGCTCTCCTCTTTGAGAGCACAGCACAGCGACATCTATTGGCAGAGTAGGCTTGGAAAATTGGAGATTGGAAAAATAATCTTATTTTTTTAATATGGGATAATGCCCACTTAGGAATCGCCTTTAAACGATGGTGTATAATTCCAAATAATTTATGTGCTGTTCTCCAGATTGAAGATATAATTGAAATAAAATATGCACTTTTCAAGAATATCGACCATAAAATAGTAAACTGCCGATAAATAGCACCTTAAATGATGAATGCCTCTTTCTTTCTTCTTTTCTTGATATTATTTTACGAACTTTAAAATTTATCACGTATCACTTATCAACCCTTTGGTTGATATTCTTGAAAAGTGCTAATTATTAGTCAAAACAGTTCCAAATATGAGCCAAGAATATTATTATTATAAGTAAGTGATCTTCTCCAATCGATCTCTGCATTCTTCGTGATATCCATTAAAACAATAATATAAATTTTCGGTATAATCATAGAAAGCTCAGAAATTCGTCCCCCAGAAGTTTTTTGGCCTTTTAATTACAGGTTGTGGTGGAACAGGTTATTCAGTCAATTCCTTCCTCGTTGATAGCCTCTCTGCAATTACGGGGCAAGCAGATGCTTAATGAATATTTATTGCTACGATTTTTGAGTTGCATTAGTCTATTCTTTTCTTGATATTATATGCCTTCACTTCAAAGTTGATTGAGACGCTAGCAATGATATAAATGCCCAATTGTCTTCATGGATTCCATTTCCACACCAATCTATGCCCAAGATGTGACTCATTGTATAATCTCACACTATACGACCTTCCACCCTGCCTAGGGATTCAGGCTGCAATAGATATAATCGCAGAGAAATCGCCAATCTGACAAAATCTCCAATTTAATAAAATAGTTAATCAATTTTTTTGTTGAAAAGACCAAATAGATAATACGTATCTCTGATAAATTTTCAACTTGTTTTGAGATTTGTGCGGCCGAGTTTCCTTTCACCGGTAGGGTGATATGGTCTGCATAAAGGTCGATCAAATGTCAGTGACCTTCGAAATATAATCCGAATTTACATGTATATCTTCTTACAAAGGTCTCAAGTGCGATGATAAAGAGAGGAGGAGCTAATGGACAATCTTGCCACCAACTTTTCCTAAGGTTTCACACCCATTGATTGAAGTTGTTCAAGAGTCATTATACAGAAAACAATTATGGGTAAGATTCTTGCAAATTCTCTAAGAATATGCCGTTTAAATCATGTATATTATATTAGATTCTTCAAGTAGTCTTAGAATTACACAGACAAACTTTTGTGATAGAGTGTCAATTTTTTTTTTTTTGAAAGCTGATCTTCATGAATTGTCCAAGGAGGAAAGTATTTTATAGATCGAAAGCGGCAAATTTCGTGCATCCACCGATAGGAAAATGTTCCCTTAAATTAAAGGGCCTTTAAAAGGCAAATTGATAATATTTCCATTGTATTAGAATTCAAGAAATAGTAGAAATTATTGAAGTCACCATATATGATTTCGTTATGTATTTAAACAGTAAGACATTCTTTTCTTGGTGGTTTTAACTAATAAGTCTGCTAAAATAGAATTCTCACAGATGGACTCGAATATTTCATGAGTCATTGTTGCTCGAGCATGAAAGATATTGTTAGACATTTTTTTAAACAAATGCTTGTATGCAATATAAACTTTGTTTTATTGTGTTGTTCTGAGAACATAGGGTAAATGTAGTAGTTAAAAGCCTTTAAGTAACAAATATATTCTTAACTAAAGGTCCGTATCTTGCAATGTATGATGATACTGCAGTTTTGTTCACTCTTGATGCATTGAATAACAAAATAATGGCAGGCAAAAAAGATACTTATTCTTTGATCATACGTTCCCAGAGACTTGCATATTCATGATGAATCAATGAAGAAAAATGTATAAAGAAATGAATAATCATGAAGTGACCAAATGCCGTTCCAGAATACATACCTTGGTAGTTGCCATTCCCATTTTTCGCACTATAAAGGTTGATCCACTCACGTTTCCGCAGATGTTTAAACCCTTTTCTGTCTTTACTTCGTAAAAAAACCATTGCTCAAACGATTTTAAATCCCTTGTCTTTAGAAACACGTGGAACAAATTAGAGAGTGCGATAGCTCAGTGCGTTAAAGCGTGGCCAACTCTCAATGTTGCAAGTTTTACTCCCTAAAGGGGAAGGGCATTTTGGTCAACTTAAGGAAAATATCCTTGGTTCGATAGACTCATTTCAATGCTAGGATGCATATTTATATCCACACAGATGCAATTATATTGAACCAAATAAACACAAAAATAGTTCATTTCTAATACATGGATTTTTCTGTTTTTAAACCTTTAAAGCGTGGACATCTTATTTCGTTCTTGGATCTTTAAATACATCTATTTTATATTACAAGCCTAAGGGATCGCATACTTTTATATAAAAACATTTTGTTCAGCTATCTAACAGTTTGGCCTAAGTTTTTTAAGACACCACCATTGTTACAGACTCGAAAATTCATTTTATTCCGTGCCCCGGCTCGAGGAATGACTCATTAATCGATCATTCATTAAAAAAAGATCGTTGCAATCAGTTTTTTATGGAGATGCTGAATGACGTAATGTTGTTATGGATTTTTAAAGGCATATTTGAAATTGCGTCACCCTTTTTATTATGAATGGATCAATAATATACCAGTCATAAATATTTTCAAGACATGAAAAGTTTGTTAAAACATTTTAAAGTGCTATTTTGACAATCTTGATTATTCAAATATAAGCCCTTAGATTCCACCTAAATAAGCGTCACTTGATCCTTGGGTTCTACATGTCCTTTAAGGCATATATGGTTTTCAAAACCAACCGCCAGTGGGCATCTATTCCGGACACTGTAACTTTTCATGGTTTGCCATTCAGGGTGTTTTATAGCAAAATAAAAAGGGAAATATGTTGACCATGGTCCAGTTGGCAAGGGAACGAATAGAGTGACCAGCAAATGAAGGCTATATCGAAACAAAATTATAATTATACATAATATCTTCGATAATTTATCACTTTCTGAATTGTCTAGAATTTTTTTCGACTTTTTAATGTTTATGTATTACCATCAATCCCTAAAAATACCAAAATATATCTTCCAAGGGGAAATAGTCTAACTAAAACGGTCAAATATAATATATTGATGAACCTCTGTAGAGAATCACTATGAGTTTCGGTAACTAATTATAACTTCTCATAACTTTTTACAGCTTTTTCCTCATTCATGATTGTTTCTTCTGTCAACGACGAGATTTGCAATCAGTCATAACGTGCTTGATTCGTTGATGTATTTAATTTTTTATGTACGCCTTAAAATATTTAGAACAACAACCTCCGAGGCTAAACAACATTTTCCCCGCCTATTTGCCTCCATTGAACCGCATTAATTCTTAAATTATTTTTATAGAAATTTAGAAATATAGCTGCATTAAATGAAACATAGTAATGTGTTATCATGCACAGCGGCTAATCTTCAAATGAATTGCCGGAAAGTGGCTTACAGCCAAGAGAAGGTTTTACATTGAAAACTATTTTATTATATCGAGCGCCAAGTAATTATAATATGAATTTAAAAAACACCTTTTTGAGCATTATATAACTCATTTTAACGTGACGTATCTTTATAAGATGAGAAAGAAACGATTTGAAGTCCCTAGGTGCCTTTGAAGGGAAACAAAGATACTGAAGAAGAGTAAGGACAGACAATCCTACCGTGAGCGTAATAGGAGTAAAATAAACATTGACCAATGATAAACGAAAACAATAACCCACTTCTGACGTCACGGTTAATATATTCATACAATGGGATTGGATATCAATGTTTTTATCAGGGTTGGGGCTGCGATAGGATTTTTAATGAGGTCAAGATTGACCAATAAGAAAGTACAACGATAACCAACGTCACGTTGATTAGATTCATAGAATCTATGTAGAGCTATACTTTTATAGGAGGTGGGACAAAGATAGGAAGAGATTTTGATTAGTTTTTTTTGATATAATTAAGGTGTTTGAAAATATATATTAACCCTAAATAAGAACAGTTATTCATATTACATAACAAAAGAACAGTATATAATCCTATATAATCTCAACACCTTTCCTAGGTTATGTTTGTAAATCTTGCTTTTCTTCCTTATATCTCATTAAGACTTAAATGTCACGACTTCATTATTCACAAATACTTGCAATTGCAATTGCCCGAAACATCTGAGTATATCTCTACAAAACTACAGTTGTTTTTCCCTCCTGGGGACAGACGTAATAATCCAGGCTGCTAAAAAAAGAAGATTTCGCCCCCCCCCCCTACTCTTTTTTCTGCATTCGTGAACAGGTACGCAAATAAGGAAATTTTTCCCTTCCTTTGTACACACATTCCATATCTTAATGGGAATTTTTTAGGAGTACATACATTCCACCGGTTCGACCTGTGTGTGGCGTGTGAGGCTTACAAAAAAAGGCCTGAAAATTAATATACCTACCTATATTTAGAATGAAAAACAGCATTCAGTGTGGTCAGTGATATCATTTGATATAAATAAAATAGAATCCCACAAATCATACTTAGCCAATCAGGGCTTTTCCCTACCGGAATAAGTTAAGTAATGTATTTTTCTCAATGAATTTGTCAAATTATTACAACAGGGGACACAGAGTTCTTTGTAAAAATGAAATGTACTATCTTTTGTTTTTTTTTTTACACGTCATAATCTTTTATTTCATGAGAGCATCAAATGAATGTACATAAAACTAATATTAAAATGTAGCAGACATTTACAATTAGATAGTATCAACAGTAAGATGTGATAAAAATTGAATTAAGTTTGTTATATTAATAATAGCACACATATATGTATCCACGTTGTGTAACAATAAAACATTGATAATGTCTAAAAAATTAAATTCATGAGTCGAAGATGATTCGATCTTCTTGAACTTGTAATGGCGATCATAGTCTAAGTTTGATGCATGGAGGCAATCTATGGATATTAGATCGGGAAACATCCAATATAATCCTCGGAATCTTCAGACCTCCTCAATCGATCAAATCCAAATGTTAATGAGAAATGTACTATCTTAATAACTTCATGTAAACTCATGATATAACATATTATTCAAACAGCTAATTGTCTATAAATAGGACCAATCAAAAATTAGGAATCTTGCATCGCTTTGACAGTTCCCAAGTTTTAAAAATAATCCAAGAAGAAAAGAAGATTTTTAAAGTGAATAATGATTTTAGATTTGTTAAAAGCTTTCTTCGTATTTCTTTTATTACAAATATACCGATGGAAGGCTATATCGATATTTGGTAGCTTCTTTTTTATGTCTAAGAAGTATGAAATAACAATGCTCAATCGATAGTCCCTGCCATCGATTTGCCAATTGCGTTATGCCAACTGTTTTTTTGCCTATTCGTTTTGGTGGAAGAAGGGTCCATGTGAATCTGATTAAATATGATATCATTCAAATGACTCCATTCATCGCCCTAACATTGATAAACAATTACGCTTCCCCAAACTTTGCACCTCCTTCAACTCTTTTATTTATTTATTGTTAAAGTACACCTTTTATTTCAACCAATCGTACAATGAATGGAGTCCCACCAAGATATCTTAATCATAGCATAGTCTATGCATCTCCCAATTGTTCATTCTATAAATATGCCCAATGAGGATATTTTCCTCCCTTTTTTTTAAATGAGCGCGGGAAGAGTCATGGAGTTGTTTAGAAAAATAATGTAAGGATGTTCCTCATCAAGAAGACAATGAATCATGGATTTAAGCCAACTCTTAAGGGGGGAAATACCTTAAAGTTTCCTTATGATAAAGCATGTCATTTTCTTTTTAAGTTGCTTGCAAAAATAAAGAAGAATACATAAGTTTAACACACACACACGAACATATGAAGTGATAACTGTTTGTTTCCGTCTTATCCTCTTCTCTTACTTCTCTGCAATCAATGCATGAGGTGTCTAATTGTATTTTAATGATCCGAGAGAATACAGAATAAAAAAGACCACTGCTGTCTGGAGCATAATTGACAAATTGGAAAACGTGATGCATTGAAAGGTAGTAGTTGCGGGAGGATGAAGGGGATCAAGAGGAATGATTAAGGAAGATGGCAGCTAATTTGATATGTCTATGAATGAATGACGTCAAATATAATATATAAAACAGTACAAATAAAATTTATTCCATCAAATAGTTGCTACTAGGAGAGAACTCACTGAAGCCTTGACAGTTGACAAGCTTATGTCGCAGTAAAGATGGAGATCCAGTAGAATCGTTGACTCTCATGGTAGAGATCACGATTGTATCCTCTCCTAGGAGTGACTTCGATCGTGATCTCTAAGAATCAACGACTCTGCTCCAGGAGATCAGGAATGTTATC
Source organism: Caligus rogercresseyi (assembly GCA_013387185.1). NCBI lineage: Eukaryota > Metazoa > Arthropoda > Copepoda > Siphonostomatoida > Caligidae > Caligus > Caligus rogercresseyi. The sequence continues at coordinate 13,198,016 of CP045905.1, read as the reverse complement.
TCCTATAGGAGGGATGACGACTTAAATATGGAGATGGTATGACGATGTTATTGAAACTATTTTTCTCATGTCTGATTTCTTCTCAGATGAGTATCAAATTATTATTATATAGGCCGTTGATATATGTAGATACAATGTTAGTAAAACATTGACTCGTATTTACTTCTTTGAACACATAAATGAAATCTTTTCCACCAAAATATAGAACAGAAATCGCTTATGAAATAAATAGTTTTAGAACATAGTAAAATATTATCTCCATATTTAAGTCGTCATCTCTCATAAAAGATATATGGATCGTAATCTCTACCAGGAGAGTAACAATTCTACTAGATCTCCATCTGTGCTGCGACATTTATAATTAAGAGGAGAAGAACTGATCAAAGCTTATTTATAGTCAAATATAAAATCATAAAGGATTGATTGCAAAGGCATATTGACTATTTGAATATTTTTAAGCGGTTAAAAATGCCAAACTTACATGCTTTGAGCCTCTAAACATGCAAAATATCATCTTCCCCTCATATGTGTATGTTTTTGGTAAGAACTCTATATTTATAATCTATGATCCATTCCCAATATATGAATCTATTACAAGTTATGTAAGAGTTGAAGTTAGCTATGGATATAATGTTTATTTATAATTATTATTACAGTCTTATTACTATTTATTAATAATTATATATGTGTTATATGGTTATATTTGAAAGAAAAGACCATAAAATACTATTGGAGTGGTTTTGAGTCGGTTAAATATAAATATATTTTAATTAAACAAGTATTATATATTCAATGTAGGGTCTGAGTGGCTCACTTGCCGGTTCAACAATATGTCAAAGGCGGTCCTGGCTACTTTGACGCCCTGGGTGAGCACTTATTCAGCGACCCCCTTTACTATTCGTCTGGTTGGTCACATTGATCTCCTTTGCCCTTCAAATACCTCACATTAACAATAGTAAAGTCCGCCTTTTCAAATCCGTTCTTCGAACACATGTATATTCATAACAAAACCACTCTTCACTTGTATTCCATCGTTTATTGCAGCAATATTAAGCGACTGTTTCCTTCAAATTTCAAGGGTTTTAAATATAAAGCCTTGAGTTCAATGAAATATCATTTGTGAAGATATGATTCAGCATAAATAATTAAAATGTTTCGATTGAGCCCAGGAATCTCTTTTCAATAAGGTATTTATATAACTCCTTAGGAGTCGAACCTCATCCCTCAACATTGAGGATTCCACCAGCTTACACACTGAGGCGAAGGCACGTGTTATTTCGTGTGTTTTTAAGTATTAAGTGTTCATATTTGATGTTATAATAAAGATTACAAGTTTTCAAATGATGCACTTTATACCTGTAAGAATTTTTAAGAACCCTCTCATTTTCTAACCAATTTTGATAAAGTCCCCCAAATTGTGGGCCAGACTTGATGCAATATTTTTAACGTATCGTATATCTTTTATCTAACATCCTTTATGCACACGGAAGTATGACTATATATATATATATATATATATATATATATATATATATATATATATGATATATATATATATATATTTATATTTATATTTATATATGTATATATACAGAGTGTACCAGCAAAATTTAGACATCGTAAATCAAGTTTTGCTTTACTTCTAGAAACTTGATTTAATCTTTTATAAAGAAGCTAGTGAAACAAAAGTTAAAAAGAAAGATCTTGGCAATCTTCTTATTCAATGTAGCCTCTTTAGCTTCAATGACTGCATCAACACGGTGGCGGAATGCAGCACAGCTCTTCTTGATGAAGTCGGTAGACATGTTGCCCAGGCAGCAGTGATGGAGGCCTTGAGAGAATCCACATTTGGATGGGGAGTGCTGTTGGTCTCCCTCTCCAAAAAGCCCCACACAGCAAAGTCCAGGGGATTGAGATCTGGGCTTGACGGTGGCCAGTAGTTTGCTGGCTAGAAATCGGCAAAATTCCTTGTGCAGAAGTCCTGGGCCAACTTTGATGTGTGGGAGGGAGCTCCATCCTGAGTCCACACATAGTGGCCACTAGGGTAATTTGCCTTCAACCGGGCAAAACATGGTATCTCAGGACTTTCACGTAGACTTGGCGGTCAATTTTCTCTCCGGGCCGAAAATAGTACGGAGGCATGGTCTTCCCGTCACATGCCACAACCTACAACCATCACATGGGCTGGGTGTTTGGTTCTATTGACTCCCTTGACCTCTTCTACTGACTCTGCAAGGTGCCAATCGTTTTCTCCGATTGTAGACCTGGTCCACTGTAAAAATCTTCTTGTCTGATAAAATTATCACAGTGGACTTCTTCTTGTGAAAAGTTGAACGAATTTTGGTGCACCTTTCGAGCCTCTTGACCTTCATTGCCTCAGTTAAAAGATGCTTGGGCCTCCTGATATAAGATTTCAGGTTCAATCATTTTTTAAAGCCCTTGACATGGTAGAAGTACCGACATCCATGGTTCCAGAGACATCCTCTGCGAATTGACTTTGGATCTTTTTTTGTCACTTTGGCCTTTAAGGAGAGCCAGTCAGCGATCCTCTCCGATTCTGTCAATCTACTCATGACTCATGGTGAAGAGTGAGTGAAAACAATGTTTCCTAACGAATGCTCTACATAGCTGGTACAACAGGAAGTTTTAATGTAAAAAATCACTAAAGCTGGCCCCAGTGTAGCCAGATACAATTAAACTAAATTCTAAATTTTCTGGTACACTCTGTGTATATATATATATATCCAGCAACTCTTTAACCCTTTCTATCAAACAATGAACGAGAAAAGGATATGTCACATCCAGCCCTAATGCTACAGACCTAGTAAAAACCTTACATCTTTTAAAAGGAAGGGACGATCATATTGCGTTGTCATCGATTTGTTCATGAGGTTTTGTGAGACAGCCGGTATGGATGAGATTTAATATATGTGCTTCTTGCTTCTATTTCTTCTCTTTTTTCCTCTTTTCTTGAGGTAGACTTGGATCCCTTCATTTTTTGTGCACAAAGTCCTTGTCTGGAATGTATTTTTTAGAAGGGGAGTCTATTTTTTTGCTCAAGACCATACTATTTGACGAAGCTTGTTGCAAGGTTATCTTAATATATCTTCTTCTTAAGAAATGACCTCTTAATATCCATTCGATGGGAAGTTTGGCTTGACGTCATTTTTTACATGAGTCCTTAGAATAAATCGATCGATATTCTGCGAGTTTTTATTCATTTTAGTGATGATCTTTTGACCGTCCTTTCAATTCTTGTGCTAATAGTCCTTGTCTGGAATATATTTTAAAGAAGACAATGATGTTCGTATACCCGTTTTTTTGTATATGCAAAGCAAATGCGTATATATATAGGTATATATATATATACATATATGACCGGAGCCATGGTGCAATTCAGACATAGTTAAACGTTTTAGTTTGAAATTCATGCTTCGGGGAAGGATTTTTTTCCGTTTTGGCAAGGTCTCTGCATCAGTTGTCATGTATTGTCTCATACTTTAATGTTCTTGAATTCTTGGTATATGAGTAGGAATTTAGTATATTGAGGTTTATAATTCTATATTTTCATTTATATGCCCTCGCAAAGCCAATTCGACAGCTGTACATATTATATAGTTCCTTTATACGTTTATCTAATCCCTGCAGGGCTGTGTATTTATGAACATACTCGTAGCATCTCTCTTTGTTGTCCTTAAGTTATTTAAACCGTATTTATGTAAGGCTCTTCTTAGGGTTCCATCAAAATCATTACAGAATGTTGGGACACTTTTGATAATAATGGGATCTTCCCCCCGAGTATTTTCGGACATTTAAATTAAAATAAATCCACAAATGATGAAAGATTGATAGCTCTAATTCCTTTTATGGCAACAATAACTCCTCTCTGAGAAGAGCAGTATGTCACGTATATGATTGGGAGGCTTAGCAGCTGATTATTTCCATTGGCAATGGCTTTATTTGGATACATTCTATATGCCAATAGACAATGCATGTATGATATAAAGGGAAACTATTATCCTATAAAAAATAAAAAATAATTGTATCTGAATATTGAAATTCAACAACACAAAACAGGTATTGTTTAGAATGTTTTTATAAAATAGATTCAATTGACCAATAGGACAAGTCTTATATTGCATAAACGATATATAAAAAAAACTATGGTCTCATAAAAACGCCATTAAAAATAAATTGTCCCTGAATATTGAATTTAACAAAAAACAAAAAGTTATTGTTTTAACAGTAAAAGCATCAACTTAATATGTGTTTATACATATAGACCATAAACATAACAAAGCAATCAATAAATGATTCATTTATTTGCAAAAGCGCCTTGTGTTTTAAAGGAATTTAATATGAATGGTGTTTGAGTTGCTGTGGGCTTGATATATACAGGGGTGTGCAGGCGAATCTAGACTTTTTTTTAGCACTGAAACAAGATACTCATATCCAAGAACAAGACCTTTAAATTACTTTTTTCATATCACACAAATTTATATGACTTTTCTCTTAATGTTCATTCAATCCAACTTCCTCCTTTCACAATAACAGCCTCCACACGGTGCCTGAACCTCCCAACGGTATGCCACCTGTTCCCTGGACAAGTTGGCCACTGCCTGGATGATGGCAGCTTTCAAGGAGTCCACAGTGTTGTGAGCACGCTTGTTAGTGTCCCTCTCAAGGACGCCCCACAAGTAGTAGTCGCAGGGGTGAGGTCAGGGCTGCTGGGGGGCCAGAACTCCTTTGACCAGAACATGTCGAGATTCTTCGCTCTTCTTCCCGACTTGGGATCGGTCTGGAGTCTTTATTCCGGTGTTAGGAATCCTTCCTCGATGTCCTCCGACTCCTTGAAGGACTTGGCAATGCTGTAAACAGTAGCTTTGGGGAATTTGAAGAAGTCGATGATCTCCTTGGGCGCACGGCCGCAACGGAGCGCCACAATAATGGCCGTCCTGCGCTCAAGTTCCGAGGACATTTTCATCTTTTTGTTATTAAACAAAGCTCATAGGATATACTAACCAGTTCATACATTTTTAAGCTTCTACCCTAACTGGTTTCTGAGATACAGTACTCAAAGTTAGTCTAGATTCGCCTGCACACCCTGTATATGTATTTGTACCTGGACGACTCTGTTTTATAAAAGTACCTACATAAATACCTGCTCTCTTAGCATGGAGGAAAGAGACCACATGTTTGCAGCATGTACTCTAAATCATGTGTTACGTAAGGGAGTATTTATGCGGAAGTTCCAACGACTGTATTACTCACGAATTTGAACGAAGTAAAAAAAGTCTTGGCCCAGAAATGATTCATTCGCAATCTTTAGAAACGTCTTGTAAAAAACTAAGAGTGTTATACATACTAATAACGAGTCACATTGAGGCTAAAGATAACATGTCAGGCCATAGGCAACTATAGAATAATAACGTTTGTCCCTCCCACAATGACTCTTGAAATGAATTCCATCTTACATTAAATGTTGTCTCATAAAACGAACATCCATCATGGAATACTCCTATACATGAATAAATATGGTCCCAGACGGGGACTGGAGACCTTATAAGATAATATCCAATTCTCATCAATAGCCCCTCATCAATCAACCATGAGAATTACCATATAACTTTGAAAAATATACATTTTTATATCTCTTAAATGTAAAATTATGAATTATAATGTTTATTAAAGGTTTTTAACGTCTTTTGATTAATAAATTATTTATTTCATATGTGTATTGAAGGGGATATCTTTCAATATTTTAACCGTTTAGACCCATAGAGATATAAAGATATAGAGAGCTGATTCCCTCAATAGCAGAGAAACAGCGTTCTGTTGTTTCTGTGTGTCTAGTATAAACAAAGTAATTTATACTACGTCATCGCAAGCTGATCATAGAGATAGAATCTATTTCTATGATCAGTTTACGATGACGTAGAACAAATTACTTTGGTTTATTTGAACACGCAGAAACAACAGAACGCTGTTTTCTGCAATTGTGGAATCGTTCTCTATATCTTATATCTCTATGTTTAG
>CP045905.1:13176432-13191880 GCA_013387185.1 Caligus rogercresseyi | reverse complement strand
TGCCTTCTCTTCTTTGTTTCATCAGCATGCCCACTCCGACATGGTTGTCCCCTCTCTTATCACAGTCCATTGTGTATAGATTGTGGTCACATGCTATTTAATAGATGGCTTGATTGTTTCGACATTGGGATGAAGTAATCTACAGTCCTGGCTCTAAACTGTGAGTATCGAATAAAATAATAAATAGTTTTAATGCTTATTGTTATCCTGTCGGATACAATTTTACCGAACCATATAGCAAAAAATAATGTTAGAGAAGATCTTTCACATTGTCCCGTTTTAAGGTTCTGAACTCATTAGATATACATAATAAAAACACTTTCTTGACCTGTTGTATGGTTAAGACTTGATTTTTCCTCGCTTATTTAGAAACTTTTTCCATTACTATTGATCATTCAACAGTAAAATATTAAGAGAGCTCAGTGAAACAGAACTTCCATCTTTCGAAGTTGAGGACGCTAGTTGTATTGGAATGCATTTTTATCTGCAATTCCATCAACAAAATAGGCAAAAAATATTATTAGATTTGTACATATTAGCTTCGTAATACTGATACAGCAGCTCTCAAAACAAAATATACTGTTGGAAACGTTCCAAATACTTTTTATTTCGAATGTCCAGCTACAATAAAATACGACGTCATTGAAAATGATATTTGTCTAAGTTTTTACTTAAACTGAGATCAGTAGAGTGTGTTTACATTTACATGCTTCAATCGGGGTTTTATGTATAAATTCGAGACAAAAAAAAACACTTTTATATATATTTTCAATTAATGTCCATTATACTACATATAACCAGTAACATATATTAAAAATGCTCTTAATAAACATGTACAAAACTATAAAAACATATAATTAATGAAAATGAAACACTAAACTACCCTCTGCACCATTTCAGATCACATTTTAACAGTGTGAATGATGTGTGATGTCTTATTGATAGTGAGATATGTTATGTATCATACTTTAGGTATTTATGGGAATTATTCTGGAGAAGAAATATCAAACAGGAACTTTTGTGGTAATTTATGGAATACACTTTATCACTCAAATATGTATATATATATATATTCTTATTTATATATAACGCGTTATTCGATTTTCCTATGCATATCTTTTTTTGCCTGGCAAAAGGAAGACAACTTAATATCTATCAATGATTCATGATTATTCCTTCATCAAGTCCTAACTTTCCTCTAGGTAAGAGACCTTGAATACTCCAGATTTGTGTGTTTGAGCATACGCCTAAAAGGAATTTACCTACTAAGTAGTTCACTGAACATCGTTATAGATGAGCACAGTATATTAACTGTTTTAATTATTAATCTCTGGATAGGCATTAAAATACTACCACTCCATTATTCTTGTCTATATACCGGGCCGTGCCGAATTATTTACCGATTTTTGTTCAGAACATATCACGGACAATAATGGCATTTCGAGTGACTTGAGAAACACTTTATTCGTACATTTTTAGAATAATATATAGTTAGTGATCAAATTTAATCAATGTAGCCACCATTTGACTCAATGGCACTGGTCAGGCGCGTCTAAAGCTGCCACAGACTTGCTGCATGTAATCGGCGTCCATGGAGGCCCAGGCGTTGTTAACAGCAGCCTTTAAGGCATTTATGTTCTTGTGTTGGTTTTAGTAGGCCTTGGTCTCCACGTGCGCCTAGATGATATGTCTAGTGGTTCAGATCTGGGCTCTGAGGGGCCAGTAGTGCTTGGGTCCAAAAGTTCATGTTGTCCTTGAGCCACTCCTGAGCTTTCTTGGAAGCGTGGGCGGGTGCTCCATCTTGTTGAAAACCAAGGAGAGTTGCCGACTATGGATTTGATCCACGGAGGACCTTGGACGCCAGAATCTTCACAGAATCCTCCGCTATTAATCCCAGTGGGGAACCATGCCGGCTTCATGGCCTTCCGTTAGAGGCCACGAGACCCCACATCATCACCGATGCAGGGTACTTGTTGTTGCCACATAGCTGTGCTTATCTTGCATATCTCCAAAGCTCAACAACACTGTCATTTTGCCTGTTGAAAACAGGATCGACCGTAAAAGTTTTCTCATCTGAAAAAATGATGATGCTCCAGATGAGTTTTGATATCATTCAAGATTTTCTTGGCACGTTCAAGTCTGACTTCTCGCTGACGTTCAGTTATAAGAGGGCGTTCAGTACGCCTCAGGGGACTCAGCCCTTTTCAATGCCCTTGAACAGTTGATCTCGACGTTCCCACTTTCTGGCCATGCCGGTAATGGACCTGTTGGGAGTCCCTCTTGAACGTTGCCTTTACTTGCCTTGTTGAGACAGTGGGCTTCCTGCCAGCACCAGGGAATGCTTGAGATCACCCCCCAGCCTCCAAGCGCTGGAAATGTTATAAATTGTCTTCAACGAGGCCCCAACCTGTTCCTTAATGTTGTTATGAGGCACTCCCGCTCGGAGGAGGGCTGCAATTTCGATCCTCCTTGTTTTCTGATTGGACATGGTCTAACGTGCGAAGTTGTTACGCTCTCACAGTAAGGATTTTTGTTTTTTTAACAGTAAAAATACGAAACAATCAGATTGGTAGCCGCGAAACCTCTTAAAAAGTATATTTACATCATCGGTAAATAATTTGTACGGCCCGGTAGTTTCACTTGAGTGAGGTGAGTCCATGCGTTGTTCCAAAGGGAACTGAAACTGCCCTGGCTAGTTGAAGGCTCCAAATCATCCATTGAAGATCGAGTTCATAGCCGTTCGAAAGAAATCATAAAGTTCATCTATTACGTCAGGATTAAAAACCCTGATGGTTATACCCCATAAATCAGGTTTTAAAAAAATAATGTCCGTCAGACCATAGACGAACTCATTTGTGCATTGGATTAATAAAATAAAGTCAAGTAGGTAAAGCTAAAACACCTAGGACACACATGCCTTGGAAAATGGATGAGCAAAATACTGCGGACTTTCTGTACTTTCAAGCTCGCCCATCGTTAAAAACCACCAACTTACCCTCCATTGTTTTTCTATAATTTAGTTCAAAGCCTGAAACTCAGTATTATATTGATTTTCAAAAGTTTTAAATGTTTGTTTTTTACATTTGGAACGTAGATACCCAAAACAATGGACGTGTTATGTCTTTAATTTTAAAGTTAGCATGATCTCACGCCAGAATTTCCTATCGTACTTAAGGGAAAATATCCTCTCATTATACCATTATGCATCTTTTTTTAGATTAGTTTACAAGGATAGATAAGTTGATTTTAAATAATGTAATGCAATCAGTAATACATTTGACAGTCTATACAAAGAAGTAGATAAATAGTTCGTTTGATACCGACCACGTATTAAAACCTTCCTATATCAATTTTTTGTGAGTAAATATATACATTTATTTGCCTATTCATAATAATGGGTCAATTATATTTTTACCACTTATTGTAAATAGATGACCCAACAAACAAAAAAAACGGATAATTTATAAAAAAATATGTCTTAGCAACCCAAAATCTCCACATATAACTTTATCCAAATCTAACACTCATTTTTAAGAAACTTTTAAAACTTTTTTTTAAACTTTTTCTATATGAAATAAAAATATGGCAACGCACTTTTTCGGAATAAGCAAATAATCCAAAAAACACCTAAACACCTCAAAACATTTCAACAGAAAATTTCCTATCTATCTAACCAGGCAATTTAAGAAATTGCAATAAAACGCTTTGGCGAATAATATAAACATGTCGATAATGAATTTTCCTGGAGCGTCCACCACCACCAACACTAAAACACTCGCTGAGTCCTCAAATGATACAATAAAAATATAGTCAAGATCTAATAAATCGTTAGGGGGATACAAGAAAAGGATCGAAGAGACAAACTGAATTCTTATTGTATTAGTATAGATTTAAAAACCCATGATAATCGATAATATTATTTATTATACGTTTATATATATATATATATAAAGACACTTTGGCAAAGTTGTGACTCATATTACCATAATGAATTACAATTGGTCTTCCAGGACATTTGTTATTTATGGCTTGTTAAAGCACCAATATTAAAATTTTGGCTATTTTTCATGCATCTACTCATTCATATCTATTAGATTATAAATCTTTTGCATTTTTTCCATTGTCAACTTTTTTTAAGTTATAAGAATACGTAAAACTTGAAGTAATAAATGTCAACCATTATCTTTATAGCCTTTATTTCGATTGATGACTCTTATACAAGAGAGAGAAAGAAGAAAAATATAGTACATATATATTTCTGGTTTGGAATTGCAAGTTGTATTTTTATTTGAATGAAGACTGGTTCGTGTATATGTATGTAATGCATTTTCCTGGAGGATCTAGCATTCTATGAATTCGGCCTATTAAAGGGTGGCCCAAGAAACTCGTTTCTTTAGATATCGCTTTAAAAAAGATGTAATGATAAATATAAGCTATTTGACATTCCGGTTAATGACGGAGTTTCACTCATTCGTGTGACTGCCTTGGCTGGTCTTATATTAGTTCATTCTGTCGACCTAATTTTTCAATACATTTTGATTCCTTGAATTCAATAATTGCATTGGCAATTTTGACTTTCCAAATCTTCACTCGTCTCTGAATGGTTGGTGTAACATTTATCCTTGACGGCTTTCCACAAAAAAGTCCCATTGAGTCTAGTCGCATTTACACAGTGGCCAGTTAACGGTGTCATTTGCGCGCTATCATGCAATTGTCGAAAACATTGCACAAAATATCTATAACGCTGGATATGTAACATAGCACCATCCTATTGGAACCAAATGTCGTTGATGTTTTCTTTTCCCTTTGGGAAACAAAAAATTAAAACATGGCCCGATAGCACTCACCAATGTAGCGGCAGCTCCTTTCTGATTATATAAGAAAACGGGTCGATGATGTCGCTAGTTCATATTCCGCGCACCAAAAAGTCACCCTTTGTCATTGCCTTTTTCAAAGTTGATTGCGGATTTTCTGATCCCCAAATTCGTTAGTTCAGTTTATTGTCATATCAACCGAGGTGGAAATGCACCTCAGCCGTAAAGATGAATGAAAAATTGGATCAAGAGAATGGGCAACCTAAGATCAGCCACGGCGGCCATATGAATGAAATGGAATGGTGAGGCTTTCAAATAATAGAAATATCCATCCGTCTTTTTATAAGCTCGAAGCAACCTTAATTGATAAACTATTTTCTTTTTAATATAATTCATTGTAGTGCACATGCATGTTTTGGTTGTAATTATATCTGACTAATTTCTTCCTTTGGTAAGCATCATTTATGCCCAAAAAGGATACTCATAAAACCAAATGGTGAGAAAAAGAGGATATTCACAAAGATTGCTTTTGATGATTTGGGATAGGGTTGATTTAGCAAACTCGCATTTAAACATTTCCCCCCCCTTTTCTTTTTTATAAATCTAATAATCATATCCGAGTTTCCTCCGATATGATGAAACAAAATCAACACCCATTATTTCTCCAGTATGATCACTTACTTACTTCAATTAATTGCTATAGGTAAATTCGAAGAGTCCATTGAAGAGATGTGTATAGTGTTGTGTCAGACCGAGGACTGCTGTCCGGTCCTGTCCTTTTGTCGGTCCTTAAAAAAGGAAAAACATATTTTTACATCACAACCTACGTCATGTTGTCAACATCTCTTAATGCTATGAAAATGAAAAATCCTTTATATGAGGAAAGTAACCTCTTCAATGAGCTGATGACAAATATAATATTTTTTACTTATGTTATTAATATGTATTAAATATCATTATAATTACAATAATAAATCGTCAATGCTTGGTGACAATAACTAAAATTAGCCTATAACGGTTTAAACGAAAGGTTTGTGAATTTACTATTTTTACAGAAACATTTAATGAGTAATGACCAGGGCTGTAGGAATCTGGTAAATAAACTTTCTGGGCATAAACGACCTTTTAACGCATATAACGCATATTTGGCCTTTTTCTGCATATTTATTGCATATTTTGAACAATTTTGAGATATATATATATCTATATATATATATCAGGAAACGACGGGTCCTGGCTGTTTTTTGAACGACTTCCAGGTAAGTTCCTCCTGTCCCAGAGCCTTGCCTGACCAGGTGAGGAACTTGGCTCGAAGAGGCATTCTACTACTGCGATCATTTCAAGGGGACTGGACACTTCATAGAATCTCTCAATGGAGACAGCTTGGCAATCGTCAAACCAAGAAAATTTTCAACGACCCAAAACTGCCGGGTCAGCTGGCATTCATCAAGGGCAACTTTACTCAAGCCTGCAAGAGCGCCTTCCACTGACGGAGAGCATTAAAATCCTTGAGAGGGTGCAGATGCAGCTTACAAGCAAGTTGAACAGTGTCCTTGAGAAGAATCTGAACTTGAAAAAATTAAATTATACTCCAGAATTCCGAAGAGAGAGACATTGGAGCTCAAGATGATCCCAAATAGCCGTTCCTCTTCTCGTGCGCTCCAATTACCTCTGTGGACTGCGAAAGGTCTTCTCCAAACTAAAGTCTCTTTTGTCTGACCAGCGAACCAGTTTGACAGAGAGGAATGTAAAAGATATGCTCATTCCTTCAGTGGAACAATGATTACATCACATAATTTTTATTAATTTAGAATATACATTATTTTCAACCTAATAGGCTTTTTTTTTTTTTATTAACCTTTTTTGGCATACCTTTTTTCGCATATTTTTTCGCATATTTACTCATTTTTCCAGCATATTTCTGGGCATACAGGGCATTGTTTTTGTTCCAAATTCCAACAGCCCTGGTAATGACCAAGGAGAATATAAAATTCTCCTTGGGAATGACTCACGATGAGTATACTGAAAAGCATATATTATGAGAAAAAAATGTTTCAAAATTGTCTAACATAATATTATAATATTAGAAGTTAGAACGTATGATGTGAATACTCTTTCAACATTCTATGGAAAATTTAAATGACAATTCCAAAGACCGTCCCAAGGAACAACAATCCTAAGGACCGATCCCAGGAACGACAGTTCTAAGAACCGATCCCAAGGGCCGATAGGACCGGTCCTGAGACTGGACTGGACCGAATAAATTCGGACCGACACAACACTAGATGTGTAAATGATGATATGGACCCATGAATAAAGACAATTTTTCTTTTTTTTAGGATGATGATATTATTTTAATTCTCAATTGATGTTATCACTTTCAGACCACGAGTGAAGTAATGCTTTATTGCAGTATGCAAAATGCTCTTTCCTCATCGACAAGATATTTATTCATAACAAATTATACTTACAAATAGAATAAAAAAGTACACTATATATATATATATATATAAGATAAAGGAAAGAAAATTATGTGGAAAAACATAAATAAACATTTTAATTTATAAATAATATGATTATCTTTGCTTATTTGGTTTGGTTAGAATTTCATTTTTATATTATTCACTCGTCTTCTTTTAACCAATAGCGTTCGAGTCAAAAGTTTTTTTATCCTTAGTGATGATTATATATCTTTGGAATAATAATATAAATTAAAATCATGACTTTTTTTCGCTAACCTCTTTCAGTATTACAAGCATGAGGGATAGCCTCCAAGACATTTTTTATATATTTCCATCACCATTTGATTGACATGTTCAATTTTAATATTAATAAAACTTTTAACATCGCCCCATGGGACTATTTTTTAAAGGAATGAACGCATCTGTGACTGAGGCAAGGACGGACTCCAAGTCATTATTCTTCTTATTATTATTATTATCACTATGACTATATTGTTAATCAATTAAGAACACGTGAGATTTGAAGTCTCCGTGCATCATTCCATGCATGTAATAAATATATAGGCAGACTCGCATTGAAGTCTATCTTAATAATAATAGGAGCTAACATAACGTGTTATTTGCTCCGGTGTATGTGTAAGTCAGATGTGAGAGAGAGCAAGCAAATAAAAAAACAAGAACTGCAATCACTCAGGCGCCAGTATTCATCAGTTTCGTCTCTTCTCCGTATTGAGGTCGACTTGAAGAATCTACTAAAATTGACGTATTTTATATTTCTTTATTATTATAATTACAGGAGGAGGAAATGTAATTAGTATTCCAGAGTTTTGATTCTAAAATTATGTTGCAGAGTAAAATATAGTTATACACTTCCTCCTCATATGACTCTTCAAACTTACTTATGTATGAACGATAAATAAATTTGTCCTAGCCACCAACTATACTAAAAGGTAGGAATGGAAAAAAGTATTGCTGAAACGGCATTGAAGCCAGAAGGAACACACTAAGATGATGATGGCTCTAAGGAAAACACAGAGTAAATTATGCGTTTCTGAGAAATTTATAATTTAATGCAAGGAAAAAGGGAAAGGTCGTCAAGTATTATAATTAGACATGGAAAAGCGAGGGATATTTTGGGCGTGTGAAATGTGAATGTTTGAATGGTACAATTGAGTTCAGGTTCTGTTATCACTATTCTCTTTCCTCTTTTGAGGATTTTTTATTATTTTTTTTAAATAAAAACATTCGTTTTATTCTCTCACGTTAAAATTATTACAATAAAAATATCATCGAAAATATGTATCAAATAGTATAATTATGTTCGGAATGTCATGTAAAAACACCTTAAAGACATGTCTTTAAAGATCAAATATAAAACAATATTAGCCATCAATAATAAAGCAGGTTTTCTTGATACGCTTCTTATCCGTCAACGGTTAGTGACGTATTGCTTGTTGTGTTAAGACTTCAGGCGTCATGAGTGTGGAGTGTTTGTAGTTTTTCCTCTGAGAGCTGTCGAATTCCCTCGTTACAATGATGTACAATTGATGTATGTATTCAAAATTGAAGTCCTTTATTTTTGCCGATACAAAATATTCTAAAAGGAATAAGATCCTCCATCATTGGACCTACTATAGGTTCAAGTTATAGAGTAGTCACTTAGTTGTTAGGAGGTTTTACTCCACAGCAATAATATTTGACTGGCATTTGTTTTGTGTGTGTGACTGCAATTTAAATAATTCTCAAGATCATCTCATTGGGATTTATAGTGCACTTTAAGTGGGGGGAAATGAAGACATTCTCTACATATTTCCACATACTTTTATTTTTATTTTGTGACTCTATTCTTCTCTCGACATATTTGAAACCCAGTCCTCAAAGATCGTGTAACATTACGATACCTTTGATACGTATACGGGTTAGCCAAAAAACTTGGGCTTCCTATATAATATATATATATCAAATGCACATTTATTTCAGAAAGTGTTTTAAGATATATAACAGTGTTAGATCTACGAGTTCACAAAAGTTGAAAAATATAAGATCAAATGTTAGTAAATGGTAACGAGAAGTTATACACCAGAAGGAATGATTTCTCTCCATCCTTGTATTCGACTACTTCGAGTTCCATCAAATGTAATAAATTGACTCTGGAAGGGTCTTGATTTATCAGGGCTGTACGAGTTAGATATTTCTCGGATTATACGTCCCCTCCGTATATAAGTAACACCAGTCAAAAATTGCATGATTAAGAAAGTAAGCATAATTTAGTCACGCTAGAGTAAAAGTCACATATTGGGGGGTGATAGAATATAACACTAAGCATTCTCGCCATCTTGTAAGGCAGATTAAAATAAATATATGATACATACTAAATTGATAAATCTGGAGTATACTAATGTTACATGTACGGTAATGTCCTTCTTAATCTTTTTCACTCCAGGAGAAATTATCAAAAACTTCGGGTCATAATTGTTTTATCCAAAAAAGATTTTAGGTGTTAGGTAGGAGAGTATTTCGTCCCTAATCCTTCAATTTTTACATAGAATGTGCCGTTTGTGAAGCACGTATTCCAAATATGTGTAAAATAAATCGTATCCTCCGTTTTTTAAATTGGACTATGATCACAATATGATGTGCACAAGGTAAATTATTGGTCTTTGGATATATTGTTATTTTTATATGTATCATTTTTCCGTATCATTAATGTTTTTAGCATATTTTCTGCAAATTTAATAAGTTTCACCACATATTTAGGTGACATTTCTGCATATTTCTAAGGGTATATATTTATATTACACATTCTTACAGTCAATCTGATGCACTGAACGTATGCCCTGTATCACCTAAGAAGGTTTTAAGTAAGATAATATATGTAATAATAAAGAATAACTAGAGGCAAATATACACTCGGAGAGTGCAAACCTCCGCCGTCACGGGGTCCTTATGAACCTTCCGAGGCGGATTTTTCACGACTGGGGCGGCGTAGAGGGACGGGGGAGGGTTCCCCCTCGACGGAATTTCGAGAGGAAGGACGCTCCCGGCACCCAATTTCACAGCACAGCGACATCTATTGCCTGAGTAGGCTAACTTAAAATATTTATTAGTATTAGCTCATTTTGCATCTCAATTCTGCACTCAGAGATGCCAAAATTTAATCACTTGTTTCTTTGGACATTCCAACAACTCCACAAAGTTTCATTCGAATCTGTTCCTACTTTTTGAGTTATCCTGCTGACCAACAACAACAAACCAACAAAAAACAAACCAAACCAACAAACAAAACCAAACAAACCAACGCCAGTGAAAAACAATACCTCCTTCGGCGGAGGTAATAATGTTGAAGCACTTAAATTATATTGTGATTGTAGTTATATTTTATTTACTATTAAAAACTGAAGGGAAAAGATCGGTGTCTTATCGATTAAACCCTTTAAGTGCACAGGGTGACGTGATTTTGTATTATAGTATTGTCAAAACCAAATGCCAAACACATATTTAGACAAAAGGTACTATAATGCATACAAAAGTATAATGTTTCGATCGGCATACCATAATATCCAAACGTGAATAATCAAATTTAAAAAACCAGTTTTTCTATAATTTTGGAAACATTTTGGTATAGAATCAAACGTCAAATGAACCAATTTATCAATAGTAATAATCAATATTAACCTCGACCTAAAGAATGTTTTTATCGACTCCTTTAGAGGTCGCATCTCTTAGTTTAAAACCACATCATTTGGTGACCTCAAATAAGTTTTGGGTGACCCTTAGCTGTACCAGCCCTGTTTTATATAATAGTTGGAGCAAACACATCAACCACTGGGTATGTTACATGTATGTTTCATCATCTTTGTCCACGTTACTGAAGTCCTTTGATGGGATCCCTCTCAGGGAGTGAGGTGGGTCTTCCATGCGTCTAAGCATTTTAAATGTATATGTAATTGACATACAAAGCCTTATAAGGATTTAAATATATAAATATAATTATATATATATATATATATCTATATATATATAGTGATTAATGTAGACTTACTATTTAACCAGAAGAAGAATATTTATTTTAGAAAAAACTCGTGTTACAGCAATTGCATTCTGTTTGAATGAAACATGAGAGAGAAATAAATAGAGTTTCATGTGAATAATGTAGTTACTATAATTGAAATGAAGTGATAATCACAGTCTCCCAAGTGAGCTAAGCACATGTCAAGTGATGTCAAGACAGACCCACAGCAACAAGCATGGGAGAAAATAATTTTAAATAAAACTTTATTCTTCTTGAGCCCCAAGAAAGGAAGGGGATATCTCCCTCTCGAGAATCCAGACGTTGAAGCATCAGGATTTATGTGTGTGGGTCTGAGAATTTCATTGTGAGGAGCGGTTAATAGATTCTTCCTTGCTTCCCAGCAGTTGATTTATGGGATTTGAAATCTATGGCGGGAAAGAGAGGGGGGGGGGGGGTTGATGAGAGAGGAAAGGCGTGATCAGAGATAAATAGGAATATAAAACTAGCCCCTTATCTGGAGACACAAAAAAAAACGATTTTATGTTAATAGAATAATTATATAACATATGTTTAAGCTTTTAAAAGGCTATATAATTATATGGGGGTTTAAATAAACTCCCAATTTTGGAGAAATATATAAGAAGTCAGATATTCAGATGTCTAAGACATCATATGCTTATAGGATATGTCCTCGATGAGTTTGTTTTTGAGAATCAATCCGTAAAGTAGAACCAAAGCATTATTACCTCAACCGAAGGAGGTATTGTTTCACTGGCGTTGGTTGGTTTTTTGGTTTGTTTTGTCAGCAGGATAACTCAAAAAGTACGGAACGGATTCGGATGAAACTTTGTGAGTTGTTGAAAATGCCAAAAGGAACAAGTGATTAAATTTTGGCATCTCTGAGTGCTTCTTTAAGATGCAAAATGAGCTAAATACTAATAAATATTTCAAGTTAGCTTACTCTGCCAATAGATGATTGGCAAATGACAAAAAGACCAAGTGATTCATTTGGTGGGGATCGGCAAAGGTTTGCACTCTCTGAGTCCTTAGTTTATTTTTAATTTGAGATAAAGTAGCGAATTCACAATGTCCAGCAGATAAACGAATCAAATTTCCGAGATCAGTTGTTTTCAGAATGAATAGTTTAAACAAACTCAAAAATGCAATATTCATCTAGAGAGGCAATTGAGAACAAAAGACTAACAACAGTTATTGTATGGTTGTCTTACGTTGTATATCTGACGTGTCTGGTTATGTTTGTAGGACCCAACTGTTTTTTAATAGTTTCAATAGCCGTCGCAACCCAAGCTAATATAATGAAGAGGCATATCATCTAAAAAACTACAGAACCCTGTAGTTGTAAGGATCAAAACGATTACACTATCAAAATATTTTTGTTCAGCCCGCAGGGCGTTGCACAAGAAACAACATGTAAATCTTTGTCAAATGATGGAATGACAATATATTTATAAAGGTTCCTTCTGAATAAAAATATAGGGATGTATACCAATGTCAAACAACCAAAGTTTAATATTCGGGTTTTATTGCTATTTTTTATTATATATTATTATATATATACAGGTTAAATTACATTATTAAACATTTTATTACTTTAAGTAATGGTTTGAGGAAAAAATTGACATTAAAAAGATGTAAAATATGACAGAATTAAGCTCAAACTGAATAAATAAAAAATAATGTCATTTTAAATCATAAAGCTTAATTTTGAAATATATTTATAAACCAAATAATCTTAATGGAAGGAGTTATATTGATCCCCTACGTATGGCCAACTGCGCGAAGCGATCTTAAGATTTTGTTTCCATGATGTAAGAAATAATAATTTCCCTGAACTGTCTCCTGAGAGATAGCTTTGAATTTATTAAATACCTTGCATTAGTAGAATATAAAATGTATCACTCCATACTGGAAATAAATCTATTAGAAAACGCAAATCACAGCTATTAAATTGATAGCATTGAAAGTGTATAACACAATTGAACAATATATTATAATTGAAAGCTTTTACACTATTTTCTCTTCGACGATAAGGAGCGGTGGGTTGTAAAAGATTGAGCCACCAATTCAATCCTTCTATTCAATGCACAATGATTAATTGCTTAATAATTCAGAGCAACGCTCAAAAATGACTAATGAAGGCTTGCCCCTTTTAGAGCGATTGCTAAGAGAGATAAAAGCCAGTCATTCATAAGTGGGGATTTTAAAATACTATCCGTTATGCCGCCCCCCCTTTCCTTGAAAGCATTCTTTTGTGTGTCCATCAATCCTTGGGAGTCAATCTGTAGATTATATTAGATTAAACGGCGTTAAACATTTGTTAAGGAGGAGGAAGCATAACGGTTCGAAGTGTGTAGGGAAGAGAGACCAATACTTTTGGGGACGTCGGAAGTAATCAAGGACTTTAAAACCATTTTTATTGTCTTCGAAATGCAAATCACTTCAAAAGTAAATTAGCAAAGTCTTTTAAGGAAAAGTTGTACCTTTTAGGCATATTTATACCGGGTGGCGAACCAAATTTTTCAGTAAACTGTTAAGGAAAACAATATCGATGATATATTTGAACTAATGAAACGATTCAAAAAATTCAAAAAACACGATGAAGAGTGTACACATAGGCGTGATTTCATTCAATGTGACCTCCGTTGTTGGCGATGACGGCCTCGACACGACGTCGGACGCTGGCGCAGCTCTTCTTGATATACTCCTCGGTCAAGTTGTCCCAGGCCTCGACAATGGCTTATTGTAGCGACGTCAAATTTCGTGAGATGTCTTGCAGGCATGACTCTCTAAGACGCTCTAAACAGAAAAGTCGAGTGGGTTTAAATCTGGACTCGAACTTGGCCACATGTCGGCGGGCCAGAAATCGGCCATGTTGGCACGACAGAAATCCTGGACTTTCTTGGAGGTGTGGCATGGTGCGCCATCCTGGGTCCATGTGTAGTTGCCGGAGGGGTATGTAGACTTGAGCCAAGGCAGCACAGTGTATCTCAGGACCTTGTAGTAGGCGGCAGTGTCGACTTTCTCTCCGGGCTTGAAAAAGTAGGCGGCATCTTCTGCCCGTCGCTTGCCACGACACCCAGGCACATTGTTTGCTGTGGATGTTTTGTTCGATAGTGACCTGATCTATTGATGTGGCAAGGTATCGGTCGTTTCGACGGTTGACTACGGCGTCCAAAGTGAAGATCTTCTTATCAGAGAAAATTTTCACTTTGCCGCCAGATGACTTGTAGTACTGGAGGACTTTTTTGCATCGTTCGAATCGTCTTGCCTTCATTTTGACGGTGAGGAGATGTTTTGGGGTCCGGGCAAAAGATTTCATGCCAAGATCGCCATGGACGGCGATCTGGATGGTCTTGTGGTGGACATTAAGCTCCCTGGCCATGCTCCTCATTGAGGTTGTTGGATCATTCTCAATTCGGGTCTTGATGTCGTCCAGGAGGTCCGAATCTTGTTTTTTGTTGCGGCCACCACTTCCTGCTGCACGTGAAGTGCCCTGACTTGTTTCGATACCTTCTTCACGTTGTAGGCGGTGCGCTCGGTCACTCCAATGGTCTCGGCAGCCTTCTTCGGGTGAACTCCAGCGCGGAGGAGAACAGACAACGTTTCTCTTTTCGACTCCTGCTTCGACATCGCTGCAATTATCAAGATTTTTTCCACAAAAGTTGTTAGTGTTTGTCTAAGCTTTAAGCTGAGACCCTTGAAACCGGTTTAAACCGAATAGCAGCGGCGCAATTTGAACTTACATTTTACTGAAAAATTTGGTTCGCCACCCTGTATATATATATATATATATATATATGTGTGTGTGTGTATGTGTGTATGTATGATGTAAATACACGTATTTTAAAAATAACTTATAAACTCAAACATGAGTATATCATTTTCTTCTTAGAACTATAAAGGAACCCCCATAAGAGTGGTTATTTAAAAAATGGTGGGTGTGTCAGCACTTATGTTCATTTATTGGCACTAATTATATTTGACGAAAATCTGAAAATCAAAAACAAGTCATAATTTGATTATATCTAAATTTTGTAAAAAGTATTTTTTTTTTCAAAATAAGTAATAAAGTTCTGCTTCATAACGAAAACCTTTGCACGCAATTGGGAGGGGGTCAAATCCATTTTTATCCGATCATT
>CP045905.1:13144822-13176332 GCA_013387185.1 Caligus rogercresseyi | reverse complement strand
TTAGGTCTTTAAATGGGAAACTAATTATAAACTAGAATGTTTTTTAATGTTTTATTGTAAAAAGCACAATTTTCCTATTTCTATTTATTTAGTATGTTACTTTTTGTCACTTAGATAAATAAAGGCCTTGCTGATGAGGAAAAAAAAAAGTAAATATCATACATTAGCGATGATATCTTCTATGTCATACCACTTTCTTATGGATGATATATTTCTTAATATGAATTAAACAATTATCGCCAAATTTGCCATGACAATTATTTATCTTCCGTTGCTTAGTGGCAGGTTCGCCAAATCCATATACTCTCCCACTCGTTCCTTCTGAGTGCTCGTATGTTGATTATGTTAAGACCTTCCATTCGAACACACCCTCAAAGCCCTAATCTCCTTTTTTGGAAGCCAAGCATATATCAGAATACAAAAATGTCCTTCGAGATCATATCCTCTTCCACTCTTCAATATGCATTCGTTTGGACAAAAAATGTGTTCCTGGGTTGGTTTATTGAAAGAGTATTTTATTCCAGAAGGCCAATCTAAAACACACTCTTTTTCATACATATTGGTTTTTTTTTGCTCCCCTTTTCTGATGTACTGTTTATAAACTAGTTCAGACATACGAAATGAACTACACATCAAGATCTACAAGCTTTTAATGACTTTTTATTGATAATATATATATATATATATATATGTTTTCACATTATTATCATTTTAATCACGTTTAGAATATATTTTACCTGGCCTAACTCGGTAAAAATATACCACCGCTATTAAGGTGTTTTGTTCGGAGTCAGTAAATTTTAATAATAGAAAGTTTACCGTCGACTTATGTGGATTCTGAAAAAAATCATTTTCGGAATAGGGTGGAGCAATACATTTTCGACAAATAAATCTACGGTTTCCATTGACGAGAATCATGTTATCGGTAGGGATATTCGGTAGATATATTATTTTGATTAGTATGGAAGAAAAGTCTATTGCTATATTAAAGAAAAGGGAGTCTGATTAAGTGTAGTCTAGCAGATATTGAATAAAACAAAAAAGAAACAAGAAATTAACAGAGGACAAAACGGTACATCAGGTTTTACTGGATAGTGATGGCAACGTGATGGAATCTGGAAAAATTTGAAAATTATAGAAACCTTAATTATACAGATACACAGATTTTTAAAGTGTGAGAGGGGTGAGAGAAGCATCTTTTGTAAATGTAAAAACAGAAATGCAAATTTATAACACGTTTACCATACCAAATACCCAGGAACATGAATTATTTCACTCAAGAGTACCGATGGATTCCATCAAAAATTAAACTCAAAAATATAACTGAAGAGATTGAGGACTATAATATATCCATACCTATTCAAGAAAAAATAG
The DNA here is from genome assembly GCA_013387185.1 of Caligus rogercresseyi. Lineage (NCBI taxonomy): Eukaryota > Metazoa > Arthropoda > Copepoda > Siphonostomatoida > Caligidae > Caligus > Caligus rogercresseyi. The sequence goes on along the minus strand of CP045905.1, from coordinate 13,174,958 downwards.
TACCGGGTTTCTGACGGTTTCCATATGAGCTTTATATTAAATATACAAGCAAATTGACACCTATTTTAGAAGTAAAGTTTTTATAATAACATTTTTAGTAACAAAATATAACCCCCGGAAATTTGACTTTAATTCCAAAAGGTGGCAAAGACCCCAAACATATGGATAATCTCAAACCTCTTACAAAATCTATAACGGCAAAATAATTTGTACCCGGAAGGCAAATGGAGGACACCGTTCGAAGGGTTTTAGATGCTATACATGGAGCATAGACATTCAATAAAAATTGGCGGTTATGGCAACACACTTTCGTAGAGCTTTTGACAGCTTATCATATGAACACATCATTAATACAATATTATCCAATGGTTTGGTGGAACTCATTAGAATGGTTGCGATTGGTATGTGCAATACTCGTTCGGAGTATGAACATGTTAGATAAATAAATTTATGACTTCTTCATAAATTATTTATCTTGGTTTTACATAAAGAGTGGTTGTAGACAAGGCGATTCCATTGCTTCAAGTTTATTTATTTTTGCTGTCGATTTACTATTGAACTTAAAAATATATAATCAGTTTGGACTCAATTATTATATTGAAGAAATTTGCAATATAGAAGAGCTGATGAAGGAGGGGCCCATCCTGAAGACGAGGGATGGGGCTCCTTTCACGAAGATAGGTAAGGAAATATTCTCACGAAGATGGGACCTGAAAATATTTTCACGAAGATGGTACCTGAAAATATTTTCACGAAGACGAGGGATGTGGAGCCCTCTAATAAAGACGAGGGACGGAACTCCTTTTACGAAGACGGGAATTTGGTCTCTGTCTGGAAAGGAGGAGACTGACTCGAGGGTGGTCAAAGCATAATCTTTATGCATTGAGACGCCTTTACTTAATCATATCAGGAGTGTCCGATAGACCAGGGAAGACGGAAGGAGGAAGGGAGCGAGGGACTCCTCGACTTATTTGGAGAATAGGCCAGAATGTTTCCATGGTATCGAAAAAATAGGGCCCTCATCCGGAGGGCAAAAATTGAGGTCCAAACTGATTATATATTTTTCTGTTCATTTAATAGCGATGCAGATCTTGCCCAATATATGATATTATAAGTCGCTAAAGTTTGATCAATAACAGTTATGCTCATGTTTGTAACGGTTTCATATGTTGTTATATTAATTATTTTTAAATAAATTTCTTGTATTTGCGCCCTTTTAAAATATAATTCATAGAGATAAAAAGTTAAGTTAGTTTAAGAAATACACGGAAAGTACGCAACTTTTATAAATAATGATTATTTCTAGGATTCCAGTCACCTCTAGCTGTGACTGGAATTCCAGTCACCTCTACGGTAGACTCTTAGAGCAAACTTTATTCCAGTGTCCACTGTAACATATGTATATATATAAAGAACTTCAGAAAGGGAATTGGATGATCCGGATGACTTATAAGATCCTAATAAGTATCTTATAAGTCAAGACCCCACAACCTTTTAAAGAATTTATAGCAAAAGGCTAGAGGAAAGGAAGAGTTTATTTCTTAAGAAAAAGAAAACGTGATAACATGTCTTTTTGAAATACTAAAATAAAAGTGGTAAAAAAACCATTTAACTTTGTATACATTGCGATTAAGAATGATTATATAAATATGTTTATACAAGTAGTGTTAACACAATATTTTAATAACTGCAGGAACTCCATTGCCTAAAGATTTTGAGTGGAAATAATTTGATTCTTTATAAGTACAATTTGGAAACCAGCCTCATTTATTGGATTTTAGGGAAATATTTCGTTTAAAAAAACAAAATCTAGTTAATCCAATTATTCGCTCCTCACCCCAATAAACAGTTAATCACCAATAGTACTTACTTTGGAAGTCTTTCTCATTTTATTATTATTTATTATTATTGGTATGCTTAAATTAAATACTATTTTTTTAAATGTAAACAAGTAGAATATAAAATAAATATTATGTTTCATCAGTGTTTTGTATTATCGGCCTAAAAATAGCATTCCAATGTTATTCTAAGTAGCGCATTTATTCATTTACACTGGAGAAGTAAGTTTAAAGAGTTCCCCAATAAAAAAACTCTCACCAAAATATTCTTAAGACACGTGGAGCATATAAAAAAAAGATGACCCACGACTTCTTTTTCTTCTCTCCTTCTCCCTCTTTACATTCTCTCATTCATAGTTGACATTCCATTTGGATGGAAGTGCTTATACAGAGAGAGAGAGAGAGATGAAGCATCCAAGACATCCCTACAGCAAAAACTAACCAAATGGGAGATTGTAGTACGAAGACGTTTTTTGCAAGGAATTCATCATTCATCCTTTTGGAGTCTAGGGAAAGAGTACAAGTCTTTACACACACAAACACCACAAACCCTCAGAACAGTTGGGGGGGAAAAGTTCCGCGCTGTGGTTCTTATGCATCATGAATGATGTTGGAGATTATGTAGACGAGGAATGAAATAATACAAAAAATATACCTAAATACATATTAAAATAAATCTAAATAAATAAGTGCAATATTTATTATCATATTAAAAGGCAGCAAAGAGGTATATTGAACTACAGATCGGTCCATATAGATAAAACCGAACTGACGTCCATTAAAACAAACAAAAGCCGGAATAATAACTATACAATATATTTGTGACGTCAAAATATCATAATGTTTAGACGTTTCTTATCCATAACACCTTAAATGTAATTCTTAGAATAGGAAACTAACGCACATGGAACTACTGAGGGATTTTTATCCTGCCATCATTAGGTTGCCACTCATTCAAATCCTAGGGCACTCTTCATCATTTGATACATCACTTTGCAATTGCGATTACATCTATATATAATATTAGACCTCAAAAAAAACCCACTTTTTAGTAAATATACCCAGCGATTCTGGTAGATGCAGAAAACAGTATCTAAATAAAAAATCTCTAGCATTGTTAAAAATTGGACGTCACTTGTCAAAGGTTTCGTTATGAAGCAAAACTTTTTCCTGTTATTACTTATTTTGAAAAAAACAATCAAAATTTAGCTATGATCAATTGATGCTTTGTTATTATTGCAAATTTTCGTCAACAATATTTATTGCCAACAAATGAGCATAATGCTGACGCACTCAACCATTTTTTAAAACAGCTCTATATGGTTCTATATAGTTTGCAAGAAGGAAAAAGAAAAAGAGGGTATTCATGTTGATGTTTTAGTTGCTTTTTATACGTTTTTAAAACGATAATGATAGTAATTTTCCCATCGAATCCAATCTACTCACTCTGATCCCTCCGCATCAGTATTGATACCAATTCTTTTAATTTGTTTTTCTCAAAATACAGTTTTCAATGGAAATGTCATTATGGTACTCTCGTGAATCTGCCAATAGCATTTTGTTCAACATATATATTATTATGTAACTATATATATAATAATATTATATATAGATAGAGATATATTTATATATTTATATATAGGTATATAATATATTATATATAGAATCGGCGGTGCTACGGGCAGCTAGCTGCGCGTCCGTCTACCCCAAGACCAACGATAAAAGAAGTGCCGTATCACCTCTTCGGTTACGGGAATCCGGTTTGAAAATTTCTTGAGTGTAACCAATACCCATTGCCTCGCTTAAGCACTTCTTCAGTGTCCGAGTTTCCATTTATGTTAAAGCATACTGATAGATCGAAGAGTGAAAATTGAATCTGATACGGTGAATCACTTGTTTAATAAATAAAAACAGGTTTGTGAAATAAGATTAAATGTTTAGTATTATATTTAAAAATCACTAAAAACATCACTTGAAGTACCCTCTTTTTCTTTTCCTTCCGAAACTATATAGAACCTAGTCGAAGCTGTTAGTTAAAAAATGGTTGGTGGCTCAGCACGGATGTTCATTTATTTGCCCTAAATAGTTTTGACGACAGTTGCAATAATACAAGTCATTAATTGACATAAGCTAAATTTTTATAAACTATTTGTTTCAAAATAATTATAACACAAAAGTTTTGTCTTCTAACGAAACCTTTGACACCCAGTACGCCCGATTTCTAATAAATGCTAGAGATTTCTTATTTAGATACTCGTTTTCAGCATCAAAAAATGACCAGACTCGCTGGGTATTAACAGAACTAAAAAAGTGTTTTTTTTGGTATCTAATATATATAATAATAATATTATATCTATATAATATCTATATATATATATATTATATATATCTATATATAGATATTTTGTATTTTTATAGAAATAGACTGAAAGGAACAGAGTGGCATGATAAGGCCTTATTATATAGACACAGATGTTGTTGCCTCATGTATTTAGTATTGTCTCTGTGACCTGCTCATCACTTTTTAAAAATATTATGTACTGGAGAAATTAATTATATTGCCTTAAAAATGATGATATTAATAAAGGATGTCCGTCCATATGTTGATATAACTTCCCTTTTTTGCCATTTTATAAAACTATTTAATAGTTATAGACTTTCTCAAGAGACGGAGTTGTTGATAATAAATGTTTGATATTACAGGGAGTACACGTATAACCCGGACTAACTTTGATCGGTTATGTCGTCTTTGTTTTTGAGATATTGCAACGCACATATGTACGTTACTGCGCTTGCATCTTATCTATCTGCCAAAAAAAAAACAGATTGAAAATCAGTCAACATTTAGCCATGGAAGAGGAGAAAAAGGCATGTTCGCTTCCTTCCGTGCCGGGAGGAGTCCAAAGGAGGTGATAGAGTTCTTCAACTACCCCAAGTCGACCGTCTACGACCAGTGGAAGGCTTGGAACTCTTTAAAAAGAATGATGCTCATCGCAAAAAGCGTTCTCGGTCCCTGGGGGCCACCAGGACCGACGAGTTTGTCGCCGAGGTGAAGAGGAAGGTCAACGAGGACGGCAACAAGTCCTACGCCAAGTTGGCCGCCGAGATGGGCTGCTCCAAGCAGACCATCGCCAACACCATCAACAAGGACTGGGCTACAGTTCGTACAAGTCGCCCACAAGTCGAGGGAGACCCAGGCGTGGCTGTTGGAGAACCTCCTCTACCACTGGAGCCGGACTTGTGGCCCCCCAGCTCCCCTGACTGCAACCCCCTCGACTATTTCTTCTGGGGCATGGTCGAGAACAAGACCAACAAGCACGCTCAAAACACTCTCGACTCCCTCAGGGCCGCCATCGTGGAGGAGTTCGCCAATATGAAGAAGGACGTCGTCGCCAAGGCCTGCGGCCGCTTCAGGCACCGCCTCGAGATGGTCGTCGCTGCTGATGGGGCTATATTGAAAAATAAATATCTATATATGGTGCCTTTCATTTAACAAAAATTGTTGAAAATATTGATAAATAAATAAGTTATCAACATTTCAAAATTTGTTTTAATTAGTCCGGATTATACGTATAGCCCTGTATTTAAAAAAGGGCACCGGGATGGATAAATTATAGGATTTGTACGCTCCAAGTGTGGACTCATTTTTAAATAATGAACAAATACCCTCAATGGCACATACAAATGGATCTTACCTCCGCCGAAGGAGGTATTGTTTTCACTGGCGTGGTGTGTTTGTTGTTGTTGTTTGTCAGCAGGATAACTCAAAAAGTACGGACGGATTCGGAATGAAACTTGTGGAGTTGTTGAAAAATGCCAAAAGGAACAAGTGATTAATTTTGGCATCTCTGAGTGCAGAATTACGATGCAAAATGAGCTAAATACTAATAAATATTTCAAGTTAGCCTACTCTGCCAATAGATGTCGCTGTGCTGTGAAATCGGGTGCCGGGAGCGTCTTCCTCTCGGAATTTCCGTCGAGGGGAACCCTCCCCGTCCCTCTACGCCGCCCCAGTCGTGAAAAATCCACCTCGTTATACATTATTTTTTATCCTTGCATAATAAGGATTTTTTTGATAAAAGATGCCAACTGAATACTACTTTTTGTCATAGCATTCTAAATTATTTTTTAGTTGTGGCGTTTTAACTTATTTTATCTCCGCCGCAGGAGGTATTGTTTTCACTGCCGTTGGTTTGTTGGTCGGTTTGTTTGTTTTTTTTGTCAGCAGGATAACTCAAAAAGTACGGAACGGATTCGGATGAAACTTTGTGGACGCCCCAGTCGTGAAAACCGCCTCGGAAGGCTAATAAGGACCCCGTGACGGCGGAGGTTTGCACTCTCTGAGTGTATACATGCCTCTAGTTACTGGGCGCAGTGGAATGATAAGCAAGGGAAAAAGGTTAATTGGACCCAGTCTTATCCATGGAGAGTACTAAAACAACTTTACCTAATATGGTGCTAAAAAACGACGTTTTAGTTGTGCATACTCCAGCATAATTATAAATGTGGGACAGATAGATAACGTGAATCAAAAGAAAGAACTAGATTTCATATCATTTCTTTATAAACCATTGTCATGACATCACTGGACAGCTATAAAAAGAGTCATATGGACCCATGTCTAACTAAACTGTCCGTGGTACATAATTACATAGCTTATTTGTCGATACTTTATCAGAAAAGAGTACCATACATAGTGGGAACTTTTAAAAAAAAGAGTATTAAATAGTACATTTCCATTTCATCCGTTGTTCCAAATTACATTATCTGTATATTGAGGTGGTTCAGACTTCCTAAATAGATAGTAAATTTTAGAGAAGGCTAACAATTGTGTATGGTATTAATATGTACAACTACTTAATTGATAGATATTTACTCTACAGATGGTCAGTAACGACGTAACAAATTTGTTGATAGTTTCACACATAAGTTGTACCAGAGTATAATACGGTCAAGATATTTTAAAAAACTGCTACTATTAATCCAAAAATACAGTTTTTATGATATGTCGTTGTTTCAATTCAATCAATATACAAGGATATTTCGATTTAATGCAAGGGAAAAGTTGAATAGTTAAAATATGTATATGTTAGGGACCAAAAGTTTAGACAGACTATAATTTGTATTATTGTTCTTGCAAGTTATATAGCGAACGAAAGGACTTCTAAAGCATATGTACCTTTTTCAAATAATTGATACCTATATAATATTATATATATATATTTTAAAGTATTTAGATGACATATTTATAAACTTTGTTTAATTTACGGTTCTACATGAATAAAAGAAGCAATCCCTTTTATGGATTTAAGGTATAAAAGCAGTATCAAAAATAGCAACTAGGATTTTTGTACCTGGTGTAAAAAAAACAATTTGATGGTAATCTACTAACAAGTTTTTTATTTTTTTTAAATAAACCTATTTGATTTAGCAGTCCAGATATATTTAACATTTAATGATAAATAGTCGAACCTAAAATGTGTGGCCTTATTTATTTAACTTAACTATAGAATGATACAAAACATATCAATACATATATTTTTAGATTTGGGGATCATAAATAGATTATGTTGCCATATATGAAATCCATTTTTCTTCATGTTTTTATGAGAGTGTTCAATACCTATAAAGTATATAAATCCATAGTCTTTTAATTATATATAACTATTTAAAAATAGAACCAAAAAGTTCAATAATAATAAAAAAACAAATCTGACACAAAATCATTTGTCTTTTTTTGGTACAATACTATGATAAAAATGCGTTCATAGCAATGCTTTTATTACATTTACAGACTTGATTGACAACACCAAGAGTGTTCATGCGTAAGATAAAGACTGCAATTGGAGCAGGATCTCTCTTATCCCTAATTGGAATCTTGTACATATTATATTAAACCCCATTAATTCAATAATATTTCAATTATTTTCCATATGGCTGCCAGTTGTACATTAACTTTTGATTATTGTAATTTTAAATCATTTATAATATCCTTAATAATCGAAAACCATTGATGAGCAAGTGATTCAAGTACTCCAACAAAGTAATCCTTTATTCAAGACCAATATTTTTTGTAAGGACCCTTAAAAACAACTTTCCAATAGATTTCATCGCTCTAAGGAAATATTCTTAAATTTCTAAATATATAATTATGTATTTACATATACTCTGGTCACATATAAGAAATGGTTAAATTAATATAGGTTTTTAAATAGACTTAAAGCCTTAGAGCTAGATGGTTATGCAAACAAAAAAAAAAGCAATATCCATTGTGGTTAAAGCACCCTCAAATAATTTCATAAATGTCTTCATATATTCTGGTGAGAAATATATTTATTATTATTGTTTTTATTTAGAATTATATATAAATATATACTTACAAGGAGTGAGGGGGGATCTTATTGCCCTTCAAGTTTCTATGTTTGAGGGACTAGATATACACACTTGAATAACAAGCATCTTTCCATGTTCTTCTCTCCTCCCCCAGAAGAAGTATGAACAAGAAGAAAAAACCCAATTTGTTTATGTTCACATAATAAAACGAATGTTTAGCTAGCTAAGTAATTAATAAAACAGAAGAAGGGGGTGGTTTTTTATGGCCATATGGCCGCCTTTGAGAGGGGGAGGTCATAAAGAAGTTAACCCCCTCCCTGTCTCTCTTCCAATACAAAATGTCTGACTCCGAAAGTGAGTAAGATATCCGTATTTGGATATACTTTTTATTGACCTCTATAAAGATACTCACATAATACTGGCCAAATACATATATTTCCTGTGTATATTTCACATTGGATGTGTTTCTATGTTTTGCTGATCAATCGAAAAATGTTTAATTTACGATTATATTTGAAAAACAAGATACTTCCATATTGCAGGAGGGCTGACTTTTATGATCTTTAATGACGCCACTCAGCAAGCGGAACTGAAAATCATTTGTGTAATGTTTCTTCCCGTTTACGTCATCAAAAGCCTATTGCTACGTCAAAAGGAATAATAAGACATGACGTGTCATTATTCAAAAACATGAAATAAACGTGCTTTTAATTCTTTATATAGCTTGGGCTTAGTTAAAAAATTAGGATTTGAATAGAAAGATGGTATTGGAGTACACAAATGGTCAATATATAAAATATTTTTGCAGGTCTCTTCCAGCAGAATTTTAAGTAATAAAAACATGTCATCCTTGTTTCTTGGTATCGAGGATACCTTTAATGACTAAACGTAGTCGCAGTTGATTTTCCTGTCGATTTAATTGATGAATCGTTGAAATACATAATGTTTTTTCAATTGACTAGTACCTCCTGCAAAGACTTCTTTGCTTAATACATTTTGTTGCTATATCAACTACCAAGTGACATCATGAGTCCAAAGGTCGCCAAAATCATTATTGCGAAAATAATATATATTTTGAGGATGATAATTTAAAAAAGTTGTATAGTTGAGCTCACGTACAATCACCACAGATGGCTTTTATTGTGTAATAAAGTACCTATATAAGAGATAATACTTACAAGATTTCAAAAAGTTTTGGAAAAGCTATTAACGAAAAACCTCACAGGCAAAATTGAGACAATAACTTATATCTAGCGCGTTTTATTTTTGAAATAAAAGGTCCCTAGAGTAAACCTTGGACTTGAAAAACTATGTTCATTTACTTCAAAATTCGTTACTCAATATCCTAACAGAATATTAGTATCTCCATCTATATACCTTTCTCTTCTTGTTTTTTGTTTAATATTGAGATATGTAATGGTGTTATATAGATTTTTGATTATCACTTGGAAGAGGTAGTTCAAAGGGTTAATTTTCCCTGTATTATATATATACATATATTAGACCTCCCAAAAAAACCACTTTTTTAGTTCTTTACATATACCCAGCGATTTTGGTTCATTTTTTGATGCTGAAAACGAATATCTAATTTAAAAATTTCTAGCATTGTTAGAAATTGGACGTCACTGGGTTCAAAGGTTTCGTTATGAAGCAAAACTTTTTTGTTATTACTTATTTGAAAAAAAATTTACTAAATTTAGCTATGATCAATTTATGACTTTAATTTTTTTGCAAATTTTCGTCAAATAATATTTAGTGCCAATAAATGAACATAAGTGCTGACGCACCAACCATTTTTTAAATAACAGCTCCTACTAGGGTTCTTATAGTTTCAAGAAGGAAAAAGAAAAAGAGGTACTCATGTTGGTTTTTAAGTTATCTTTTAAATACGATTTTAAAACGACTAATGATAGTAATTTCCCCATCGAATCCCAATCTACTCCCTCTGAATCCCTCTCATCAGTATTGATACCAATTCTTTTAATTTTGTTTATCTCAAAATGCAGTTTTTCAATGGAAATGTCATTATGGTAATCTCGTGAATTCGCCAATAGACATTTTGTTCAACATATATTATTATATTACTATTATTATAAATATATATATATATAATATATTATATATATATATATATATATGCTCATATTTGACAATCAAAAAATTATGGATTGAACTATGAATCCGTAAATGAATCTAACGGGCGTCATAACCAGACGATACCATCAGCTCAATCACAGAGCTGGTAGCGTTGACACGATTGAAACACTTTCGGGTTGCGTGAGGAAACGCACGACGTGAAAGTTCAACAGCCTGAAGAATGTTCTGACGCTGTTTCTCGCTCTTGGTCAGCACTTTAGTAAAGTCAGACCCGAACTTGACGGCCCTCTCTGCCGCGTCATTGACAACTTGAAGAGAGGTGACGATGCCGCTTAACTCAATGAATGTTGAATCAGAAGCCCATTGTGCGACCGGAAGCTCCAAGAAGGTTGGATGGATGTTTGTAAGCTGAAGGTAGAAACACTCAATGAGATATAGGTGGTGGCATTTGGTATAAAAATTCTTGTTATTCTTTGGTAAATTAATCATAGCCTATTACAATTATCAAAGGAATGTTTACCCGGCTAAGATTCCAAGTTTCACTGTCAACGAAGTCTTCAAGATTGCTCTCAGGAGAAATCTTCGGTAGGTTTGGTTTACCCGTCGGAACTTCACAAGCTGCGTTCTCCGGCATAATCATTGCGTCGGCAATCTTTCTTTTGGAAACATCGTCAACGAGGTTGGAAAACAGTGCGTAGAAGACATTCCAACCGGTGAGGTACCAAGTGTGGCGGTGGAGTGTATTGTATTTAAAAGATAACTTAAAAACATCAACATGAGTACCCTCTTTTTCTTTTTACTTCTTGAAACTATAAAGAACCCTAGTAGGAGCTGTATTTAAAAATGGTTAGTGCGTCAGCACTTATGTTCGTTTATTGGCACTAATATTATTTGACGAAATTTGCAAAAAAAAATAAAGTCATAAATTGATCATAGCTAAATTTAGTACAATTTTTTTTTCAAAATAAGTAATAACAAAAAAGTTTTGCTTCATAACGAAACCTTTGAACCCAGTGACGTCCGATTTCTAACAATGCTAGAAATTTTTAAATTAGATATTCGTTTTCAGCATCAAAAATGAACCAGAATCGCTGGGTATATGTAAAAGAACTAAAAAGTGGGTTTTTTTGGGAGGTCTAATATATATTATATATATATATATATAGTATATATATATATATTATCTATATATATATCCGTTAGAAGTTTTATTCACCTAGATAAAGGTCATGATTTGCAAGGCTCTCAATTCAGATAATAATTATTGGCCCGACGTTGTCCATTCGCCCTCAAATTAACTTGTCAATAGCTAACGACAAGATATCAATTAGGTAATCAATCGATAAATATGATTGGTTGTAAGATTTTTAAATGAGAATGCTTTTACTACGAATACAACCAGTTTACAAAACAAGAAAAGCCTAGAAATAATGTAGGAGACGTTGTTTGCATAAACAGTATAATTGTCAAGGGGTGTAATCCGATAATAGTTTTGCATATTGGGGCACTTGAATGAGAGTATACTAGAAACATATATATATATATATATTGAAAAAAATTCTGCCCATGAATAGCTGACACTTAGTTAAGGGAAACCTTGTAAATACCATGGCAACTAGTCATTAAATATCTATGTGAAACGTGGATTTAAAGAGCTTCATAGGAGAGAAACGATTTTAGCAGGTATTAGCATCTCAAATATTGCATATACGCAGGTTTTCTCCCTAACAAACAATTTGACATTGAAATAGCCAATAAATAGATATTGGAAACATTAAAATACTTATATGGCAAATCAAAAAACAGTATAAAAAAATTCTAATGATTATTATTATTTTAGAGACCATTTCAATTAAAACAAAATAGTTTTGCCTTACATTAAAAACAACACCAACAGTTATTACCTCTACCGAAGGAGTATTGTTTTCAATGGCGTGGTTTGGGGTTTGTTAGTTTGTTGGTTTGTTGGTTGGTGGTGGTTTGTTTGTTTGTCAGCAGGATAAACTCAAAAAAGTACTGAACGATTCGGATGAAACTTTGTGGAGTTGTGGAAATGCCAAAAAGGAATAAGGAATGTATATATGCTCTAGTTATTTTTGTATTTATATGAAAGGTGGATACTTAAATTTATTCTGCTAATTTTTATCAAATATTGAATACTTCGTTTTTGAAAGGTCTTATTAAACATTATACTATTTGATCTTACTATAATTTTTTTAAATTAAGGGTAAATTTATGTATGTTGAAATCGTAATACTACAAAACGTATAGTTTGAATGGAACAATACCTAAGATAGGTTTTATAAATACATTTGTTGAAACATATTTTTTTTACTCCGTTGAAATATTATACAGTCTCATATGAATATATATATATATATGTATTATATGAACTATATATATATATGTAAATATATGTATACATACCTTATATTATGTATGTCATACTAATGTATATATGTATACATTTATATATATGAATAAAAAATAAAATTATTATGCCTACAAAAATCAATGCATGTTGATCATCAGCAAACTCACATAAAGGAAAAACAAATAGTAGAATAAAAAGATACACTAGAACAAGAAGTCAATACAAAATCTGTAATATTATGTAAAAACATAAAATTCCTTTCAGGTCAGTCTTAGCATTATCTGCACAGGATCGAAAGAATTAACCGATCTGTAATAAAACCAGGCTTGTGAGCGATCAGGAAAAAAATAGCGATCCGATCAAAAATAGCGATCAGAAATTCCCTTGCGATATAGCGATATAACGATCAGGGATTTTCCGATCAGCGATCCGCTCAATTTATTGCGATCAACAAAAAAATTAAGATAAAAATTTCAATGTTTATACAGTCAAACCTTTATAAGTATTCATATATATGACAATGGAATGAATGTTTCCCATAGCTATGAGCTCCAACAAACAACGCCTTCTCAATAGGCGCCTGTCTGTATATTTTAGGACAAAAATATCAGAATGAATGTTTCTCATAGCCTATGAGCTCCAACACTTGGCTCAACAATGACATATGTCTGCATATTTTAAGACAAGGAGATGCAGAATAAATGTTTCTCATAGCCTATGAGCTCCAAAAACAAGACTTCTACATAGTCTGTATATTTTAGGAAAAAATATATGAGGGAGCTCGATAGCCGTGCATGTTAAGGCGTGTCCAAACTCTCAATGGTGGGGGCGCAGGTTCGAATCCCGAGAGGGGATGGTCATTTTTGGTCTACCTCATTGATAAGATTCTAGGTTTGATAGACTAATTAAATGCTATAATGCTTAGTTATATCCAATCGGATGCATTCTATCAAACCATATAGGTAACAAAAAATATATATATCTATATATATCAGGGACAGCACACATGGTTTATCCATTAGTATTGTCTTATTTTGTGTTTTCTAAAACAAGTATTAGCTTGTTGAATGGATTTTGGTCAATGTGACAGCTAGTTAAGTTTAAAGAAACTGTAGGGGTTGTATCAAAAATCCTTATTAAATTTTTTTTTCTTTGTTAGTTATTTTATACAAATTGATCGGATCGCTATTTTTTTAGTGATTTTCTTACGATCAAAAGATATAAAGTCAGGACCTTTTGCGATACTCGATCAGCGATCAAATATCGCTATATCGCTATGATCGCCGATCAGAAAAAATCGATCAACAAGCCTGAATAAAACTCAAATCCTTTTGATACGTCCTTAGAATGTAATGGGAGCCGAATAGCAAAGCTGCTCCTGATATCATAATCACTCTTAAGTCACACTTCTGACATCTCTCATCTCCTATAGCTAAACGCCCCGCCAATAGGCTTGTTCTTATATTTTTATATTTTTTCCAAGTGTACTTGACACTGAATACAGGATAAGTATCAGTTTAATAAATATTGATTGACTCATTTCACAAAAACTTTAACCGGAACTCGGAGTTCACCCCTCCCCCCATGGGAAATACGGAGTGACAGACATTCCAACTGAACTTTTTCTTCTTATTCAGTAAAGAAATAAAACACTGCCTCATTAATGGGTGTGTGTGTGGGGGAGGGGGGGGGGGGGGCTAAGTAGAAGGAATCAGAGTAGGAGTTGTGAGGGGGAAACTAATGCGTTAAAATGAAATAATTACTTAAGTGAGGTCACTGCTACCCCCCCCCCCTCCCCCGCCTCCTTCCTTACACCCTATTCAAGAAAGTAAATATACCAAGTAAAGATAACATTAACTCAATTTTAAAATATGAATGTTTATTCGAGAGAAACAGTAGCTGATAAAAACTCTCTACACGTTTGCTTTCTTACCTAGGAAGATGAAAATCCAAGAATGTATTATTAATTATCTCCATGGACTCATTGGAGGAATGTACTTTTTTTACACACTATAATTGTATGGACACCCATCTTCCTTGTTGTTGTTCTTGTTGTTTATTAGTTGTAAACAGTTTCTTTAAGAGGGTGAGGGTGTCAGAAGGTGTAGGGATTGAATTTTCCCTCCCTTTTCTTCACCCCCCCCCCCCCTTCTTTCAAAGGTACCATAAGATATCCTATGATAGCAATCTTAATCCCTGTAACATATGTATGTTATCATGTTTACATTTGACTCTATGTGAATACTGTTTATAAGGACATGGAAACACTTTAAAAGCTGGCATTATCTACATTATAAGCATGTTTTGCTCAAACACTTAGAAGAGCATGGCTTTAAATCATTTTTTATTTGCAAGATGTACCTTTATTTTTGAGAAAGTTGGCTTAGTGTTTACTTATGTTGTTTCTATCCTAGAGGATTTGTTGTTGAAAATTCACCAAGCCATAAGTAAGTGATGGTTAATAACTTTACTGGATAAATATATGTTCTATGCTTATATTTTGTGTATTTGCTTTCTAGATTTTGGAATTCACTAATTACAATCTAAGAAAATGAGTGCATTATAAAGCATTATAGTTTAAAAAACTCATATATATATATTATCTATCTAATCTATCTATCTGTATATATATATATGAAAGAAGCAATTTTAGTCTTCAATGAATACCCCTCTAAAACATTAGACAATAATTGCCCTTTGTAATATATATTATTCATCAAATACTTGGGTAATTGGGTGAAATCGAATTTCATAGTCTTCTTATCTTAAAGGTATTTTTTTTTCTTTCTAGAAAGTGATTGGGTTCACGCATAGCTAAGCTATCGTAGAAGGGAAATGGTGTCACACTTATCAGTTATTTAAAAACATGCAAATAATTGACAAGATAATATATACTGCTATAAGCTGAAGTTTTGAAAGGTCCTTTGGATTTTGGCAGCCATTTTTTATCCCAAATATTTTGTTCCTCAAAAAAGACTTCTTTAATGTCAAGACTAATAACAAACTCTTTTTTTTGAGAAGTAAACTATTAAATTTATAACAAAAATTGACTGGTTTAAATAATTTAAAAAAATTTATATATATATATACTCCAAATTTTACAATAATATCGCTAAAGAAAGGTTACCCCCCCCCCAAAAAAAAAAAAAAAAATTGTTATAATTTAAATAGGTTTCAAAATCCTTTGAATTTAAATGATATTTTTTCTCTTTTTAATAATAAACGTCATGGATTATAAATTTTAAATGCAGGTCAATAAATAGGGGATTGGGTTTAATGAAGAAAACCTTCTTTTTGCTAAATAAAATTTATTGTAATGTGAAAGGGAAAGCATTTATTTCATTTTTTGTTTCTTTTTGGGATTACAATTTCCCCCCATTTGCTTTTGCCCAAAAACTATATTACCACTTTGTGAATTATTTGTTCATATAAGTGTTTTACCAATAGAATTGAACGTTAATAAATCAATTAAAAAATAGTTTGTAAATGTATAAAAAAACAATATTGTGTCAAAGTACATGATACGCCATAATAAGAGATTAACTCTTTACCTCAAGTGATGGGAAGAGTTCAAATACTCAAAAATACAATTTTATGCTAAGATGAATTACTATCTTTATGCAAATTTTGCCGTAAGGGTATTTATACTAAACTTTGTCAGTTTTATATAGCACCAGTTCTAATAGGTGTTTTAACATCTAGTACTTAGATAATATGTCCTAGATGAGAGGTCTAAAATTACCTGAATAATTGTTAAACTTAGAGGGCATTAAAAGCAAAAGCAATTGATTCGTTAGATTAACGGATTTGAACATCTTCCATTTTTCAGTTTGCAAATAGATTCCATTATATCATAATTTATGATTATGAACAGATTATAATTATTTGCTCTTTAAATACAAGGGTATCTTATCTCAGCAGAGGGTGACAAACTTCAATTTTCGGACACTTCAATGCACTATTCGAGAACCCAAAAATTAAATTAAGAACACCGGGATCAGGTTTGACTGTGGAACATATTTTTATTCAGTAGTATTGTTGAGGAGTCACATTTTGTGAATTATATCTTCCATTGTGCATATTTTGTTTAAATAGTTATTTACAAAAAAGTCTCCCTAGTATATGTAGCATAGAACTACATACTTAAAGATAGATTATAAACATTATTTAAAAAAATTATATTATGCAACGTTAATAAACTATGTACTCATATTTGAATAAATTATTTTTTAATATTATGATCCTGTTGCGTTAAAAGGCTCTTCAGTCACCTATGTATTCTGATGTTATACCAATTACAATTTATCTATTTTGTTGACCTGTACTAGTGAATGTCGCTGTATGTTTTTAGTTTAAATTTTTGAGCTAAAATATTTATCTATATGTAGTTTTATTAATACTTCCAACAAATAAAAAACTTAGTTTTTAAGATATTGCAGGACTAAATAACTATTTATTAAATCCAAACAAAAATCCTGGAAATATTCGCTCATTCTTAAGTCTGTAATAAAGATACCAATTGTTTACAAATTTAGATTTTTACAAGTAAAGTAAAAAATGGAGGAACGTAAAATGAATCATCATGTCAATTATAGTAATTTGGAGCAAAGGACTGGGATTAACGCAAATGCTATTGGAGAATAAATTGACCAAGTATATATTCTAAATACAAAACAATGACCCCTTATTACTAAAAGTGAAGGATGTCCATATGGCGAACACAAAAATAATTGATAGTGCAGCTAAGTTGCACTTGTCAGGGCCACAGGCAGAAAATAAATTGACGTTTTAAACTACTGTTACTGACATTTGACCCCGTTTGAGACTTAAGCACATGCCTAAATTTGTTAGATGTGCAACCCAAACTAAAGTGTTCCTTCCAGAAATAAATAAGACTCTTATTGTTTCTTTAAGACACTAAATAGATTTCACTTTTTTCAATCTATCTACACTCCAATATGAATTCTCGAATGCTTAGAAAATGCTTTTCGGCCTGGGAGAAAAAAACAATTCACCAGGTACTAAGGCGTTGATCTTTCAGCATTATCAAGTCTAAGGCGCTGATTGGTCGAAAGGTGACATCCAACGAAACCCCTGCATCCTTACAAGCTAAGAAGCATATATGTATCTGCGGCGGCAAGATATGCTGCATTATCGTTGAAAATCCCCTCGCCAAACGAAGAAAGAATGTAAACGTCCGCTGAAAGGATCATCAAATATTATCCATCCTCTTTTCAAAAAGATTTGAATAATTAATCTTTTTGTAATATAATTATGTCAAGCTTTTAAAATTATCAATAGTCGTTTATCAGTTATTTAGTTTTAAGCATTGTTTGTTTTGGAGCATCCAACCAATTTTGCAATTGCTTCAAATAACCTGAGAATGTGTATGCAGAAGCATTAACTCAGAAGAATATTCCTGAAATGAGTTTTGTTGTTATTACAAAAGAAGCGGGTCGAGGCTACGAGAGAAATGCCACACAATATATTAGTGTGAAAAATTATGTATGGCTTTAAATTCGAACTAAATATATTGATTTAGTTAGATTTTTTTTTCAGGTATTTAGTTGTAAAAATTCTTAAGAATTGCTAAAAAACATAAATAGACATAATCTAAAATTAATACAAGAACGACAACAATTAAAACATAGAATAAAAATAATCAAACATAAAATGGCCAATATATTATTTAAAAAAGCTTCTCCAATATTTTAAATAATTCATTTATTTCTCCGACGTAAAATCTTTATTAAGCTGAGAATGTGTATGCAGAAGCATTAACGTCACAGAATATTCCTGAAATGAGTTTTGTTGTTATTACAAAAGAAGCGGGTCTGGCTCTGATAGCAAAATTGCTCGTAGGTCTCACATATTGGTTAAAATTGGCAACGATTTATTTGTGTTCACTAATATATATAGTTTACAAAGTCTTAAAAATACAAACCAAAAGATACAAAATTATATTATACAAAAAATACCAAACAAATATGTTATATATAACATTAAAATAAATAAGTGAAATAAACATATCGCCAATATAATTTATTTTCAAAACTACTTCATATATTTTTGAAGAAAAGAAACATTTAATGTTCAGATCTAAAGTAGAGATCCTTCACTTCTTTCAAAAATTAAACTATGATATCCCTAATAATTTATAGGGAAGCTGCTAAATTATTTACGAAGCAATATAAAATATATAAAACACATACGATATTTCTTAACTTGTTCATTGTCTGATTGCGTCGTTCATGAAGACTTCATTGCCCTATATAGTTATTAAACAATCATGATTAGGATTATCATGAAATAATGTAGAATAAGGTGATCTAATTCCTTATAAAAAAGTATCCTCTTACAGAAAAAACACCTAAGCACTTTTTTATAGATATTTATGATTGCAGATAAAAATATTTAAAGTTTTGGAGTCATTGCCCTACATCCATGCCACACAAAACTATAGCGAAAAACCTAAACTTATTCCTTCTTACAAAGCTTGACAAACTACGGAGAAAATCAATAATACAAGCATATATATATATATATACCTATATAATGATGATTCTTATTTTACGTTTTCCGGACTTGAGAGTTGTGCCCCTTAGGATTTACTTAGTGCATAGAGATCATCTTGTGAAAGTTTCAACGAAATCAAAAACGTGTATCCACAACGGATCTAAAAGTTATGGAGTAAACAAATGTATTAAAATGTAGCCATTCGGTCGTCTCTCATGTCCTCAGTATACATGCTTGAAGAAAAAGTAAGCTCGTCCTTGATCAATCTTCTCACAAAACTGATAGAATGAGAATGGTATGTGTTTTTGTTTTTTAATGAAAAATATATATTTATAAAAAGAATCCTCATTTTGAAACACAATCATTAGAACCCACTCCCTTATGTATGGGGATAGTGTGAAAAGTATAATAATTGTACATTCAAGAGCGAATATGGCGGAACCCTATTGTCCATGCCCATTCAAATAAGAGTAGGTTGCTATATAATTATTTTTATACGTCTTAAGGACCTACATACAAAATAAATGGAACAATTGTTCGACTTGAAGAGCTTTTTGATGACTTATATCGATATAAAATGGATGCCAAGCCGAATGGAATTGTAATATAGTGTTGAGAACAGAAAAATGGGCATCCTACAAATAACTAGAGTTTCATGGACTTTAAGAAACTATATCTCGTCACTTAAAATGGCTCCTATCGATCATTTACCCCTTTCCTTTTATTGAGACCTTTGGGCATCCAGTAATTATATAACTTGGGAATTAGTATAGATATATTATTATTTGCCTTAAGAGAAACATTGACAAATAAAGAGAGACAGATAGAGAAAGAGATAATCTTTTTTCCTCTCTTCTCCTTTCTTACACTATCGCGGGAACGTTTAAAATTAGCAGCCATTTTTTTTTTTGCGTGCAAGAGCACTTCTTGACCTGCCTTGGACCCACGAACATTCTTTCAGGGTCATTTTAAAGCATGATCTCTCTCTCTCTGAGTCATGAAAATGGAACGCATGCATCAAATTTAAGAATATATTTAAGAAAGATTCAGTTTATTTGCAAGAGGAATATTTTTGTAAGATGAATTTATAATGGTGTTTTTATTTTCACAGAGATATCTCAGAGAGTCTCAGTGCAGCCAGGACTAATTTAATTATATACACACACATATGACTCTTTATTCAGGGCCATTTCCCTGATTTATTGCCTGCTAATGATGGAATAAACCCAAGAGAGGAAGGGAGTTGCAATTGTCCGATAATTAATCGAATATCTTAACTTCCCTTAATTGAAAAAGATAACTCTAAATGTGTCGCCACAAAGTATTTTCTCTTCGACAAAAAGAAACAAATAATTATCAGATATTTTATCTCGTCTTACAGATTCTTGTGATAATAATATACTCTTTAATTCTCTTTTTGTAGTATGGGGGGCTAGACGGTTGTCGGCCCAGAGAAGTATTTATGGTGTGAGATCTGAGTTATTGGAATCAGTTTAGAGGAGGCTATCAATCTTTTGGCTCCTAAGAGAGAAGCATAGTTTTCAAAAAGAAAAGTGTTTAAATAAGAGAATAAATTGATTCCGGCTCTTTGAACATTCAATCTGTTCAAACGACTTTACACTTCATCTAGAAGGACCTAATGAATAAAAAAGTTTGTCAGATAGCTGAAGGATCATAATGGAAATAAGGTATATATGATACAATAAAAAGACTAAAAAGAGATGACATGACAACATCAGGGCCCAAAAGCCAATTTCTTTCCTATTTGGTAGGATAGAATAACTAATTTCGTATCGGATATAAATATGCACCATATTTATATTCTATTACGCACCCCAATTCGCCGCCAATCAGCCTAAATGTACAGCCAGTCACAACTATGATATGTTGAAGTATTAAATCTAGCATCCATTGGCCCTTGATCTCTGATTTTACGACTATAACTTATTGCAGTATAAAATCAAATGTGATGTAAGGTTTTACATGTCCCAAATATAGCAGTTTAAGGTTACAAATATAGACCCTATTGAACGTCGGGCTCTGAGCGTCACATTTATGGGGTTTCAAAATAAGGGTTCAACGTTGATCCTCGGATTCCAAATGCTTAAAATCTAGCATATTGTGGTTTTAAACCTCCTTAAAAGGAATCCCTATTTATCAAGTGATCTTACAGTAAAAAAAATTAGAAATGGATCTGAAAAAAATATTAACGAGAAGGAATATACTGTGATTTCATTGGAAATATTCTTATCATGAACCAAGGATCAGAAAGGAATTATTCAAAAGCTTTATTGGTGTGTGCATAATTCAGGTTTATTTGGTAAAAAAACAACTGATAAGACTATTAAAATTTCCTAAAAAGTGATAGAAGTTTCCCGTTCTATGCATTTTGTATAGCTAGGAATACCTATGGGAATAAATATCCGAAAAGATAATACCTATTCTGCATAACATATAAATTACAGATATATTGAATACCTTACTTCTTTGAAAGTAAATGCCTTTGATATTGTTTTTTAATAAATTAGTTACTCCATTATTATTTTCTAGTCTTAATCAAAAATTCAAGGTAATTCTATAAATATCTTGCACATAAAAGTTATTTACAATTTTTGCATTTTAGGACTGATTATAATACTGAAAAATATACTTTTTATTTCCAAAAAGAAATTTCATTTGTTATTTTTTAAATAATCAATTTAATTCATGAATTATAATATGGTTTTAAAGGGATTACAATGAATACATTTACTCAAGATCATTGCATCCACCAATAAAAAGGGAAAAAGGAACAAATAAATTATTTAGCAATAAATATATTACAAAACTTCTTTATTTACTATAGCCTATATATGTTCAAATAAACAATTTGCTAAACGTATGAGAGACTTCTTATCACATAGTGGAAAACATCCGCTGATAGTCAATTCTTTGAACAACTTCATTATTTTAATTCCAAGTATATTTAATATGCCATTCGATATATATATATATAATATATAAAGAAAGAAGACAATGAATAATATAATGACTCCAGTCATCCTACGTCTACACTATGTGATATGGTAGTTTGTTATATACAAATCTAAGGATTAGTGGGGATTAAGAATAAAAATGTTATTTTCTATTATAAATACTCTCTATTTTAGTGTACTTCTGGATATTTAATTAAATCTTGTAAAATAAATATTGCATATCATAAAACCCCTCTGACTGACCTACGGAATAAGCTATTTAACAATCAAAGGGATTTATATCCTCAACGAATCATTTTGAAGTTTTCTTTTGCTATATTATCGTTCTAAAAACTTTGTTACCCACAGCGTTGTTTTATACAAAGTCCTTTTTATTTATTTTTTAAATGTAGTAATGACCTTTTATCTGCCCTTCTCAAACATATATCATAAGCCTTAATCGTCTAGCCTTGGACTAATCTTCTTCTTTAAAGGTTTTTCTATATAAAAAAACAGTTTCTTTGCATTTCTTAAGCTATCCTGTTTAATTTGGGAGATTTTTATGTCTATAGGGATATTCAATGCGAAAATACCTTGATATTAATATTTTGATTTAATGTAAGATCATTATTTTAATACATATTGTATTGAGCCTAAGTATTAAATGAGATCACCTATTGGAACAACTATAAAATCTTAAGTGTAGTTAATTTTGTTACATTTAAATTCCAAATATTTTGTCAAACATACATAAAACCCAAATAATCTTTTATTTTGGTGGGACATTTTGTATATATATATATATATATATACAGAGAGAGAGAGGGAGATATGAAGGTAAAAATGTGTTGTATTATAAATAATCTGAACTTTATTTAATTGTTGAAAAATATAACTCGGAACGACACATAACTGACCTTCAAATTATGCAGAATAAAAAACAAAGGGAGTAGTATATATAATAAAGTATTATTAGAATCAAGGATCAATAAAAATATTTTTTGTTCGTCAAATCACCTTTCTTAGATACAAATACGAGTCCACTTAATATTGTTTAACAAATCTATAAATATTTGTATTTATGAAAAAAACATGTCAATGACCAGGTTATTGAAATAACAAAAGAAAGAGAAGATATTTAAAGCTTAATTTAGAGGTTTCCAGGAATGTAATTTTAAATAGTCCTGAGGCCATCGCCATTCTATTTCATTTATTATATGGAATAATAATTATATATACCAACACGAGTGTGTTAGAACTACTGGGGGCTCAACCCTTAAACGAAAAAGAAACTTATTCAAGGAAAACTGAGTGAATAAAAAACTTAACAAGTTAATAAATTATGATCGTCTTGGCTGTTAATAAATGTCTTCAAAAGTATCGAGACTTGATAAGAAAATCACTGAGTCCACTGTAGTAGTAATTATAGAAAATAAAAAAACTGATATTAGAAAAAATGGTTCAAATGGAAGAAAGAAAATAAATCTTTTAAAAAATGTTAAAAGGAAGAAATTTGATAATCTTTTGACTATGTCGAGCATTAAATGCGTTATTATTAAGTAACTGCATTTTAAGATTGCTTCTAATGTTCTTAATCGATGGATTGTATGAAATTGATTATCCCATTAAATAGTTATTTCAAGTCCTCAAGACATTCTTTGTTTTTTTTATTCTGTTCACGGTTTTTATTAAGGATTTTTAAGTCTTTTTAGTTATACATGCAAATTAGGATTTGCATTGCATGGACCTTAAATACATGGTTGGCCGTCTACCCATTCACACAAAAAAGTAATAGTAGCTCAAACCGTAGGGAATGGAGATGGAAGATAAGCAAGCCTTATGGCTGCCCAAGGAATATCCAAAGAAGAAAAAAAGTAAAGGCGCCTTCTTTGTAATAAATCAACTTGCAATTAAGAAGTAGGTAATTGTAGATTGTGCGTGTCTCCATGTTTTCCATGCATAAAGTACAAGAGGATGCACACAGATTTTTAGGTTCAAAATTTGTCAATCACTATTATCTTGAAGTATATGAATTACTTGAAGTAGTCATATACAAAACACCATTATAAATAATATTGAATTAAAACCTAATTACATTCGTTATTATATCCAGGGAGAAAAGATGGGAAATAAACTTAAGAGGACTCTAGCACATCCGTAATAAAAATAGTTGGTCATGATCGTATACCCAAGAACCATGAGGCCTATGCGTATACAGCTATGAAGTTATGGAATGTCTCTATGAATTTTAGGTCCGTCACAGGGCTAAATGAAGACCAAAATATCTCCAAACTCTTCGCCCTGCCTGGCCTTAAATAGTATTATATTTTAATGTATTTTTATATAACAACTTCAAAGTAGTAATTCATATACTTCAAGAATAATAGTGATTAGAAATCGGACGTCACTTTTTTTTTAAATAGTTATAAATTATATTTCATTCATACAGCATTTTTGTAAATAGAAAAGTGGTAGGGGACAAATGGTCAATATTATAAAGTTTAAAACACGAAAATGATTTTTAAAAAAATAAAACTGGGATTCAATATTTTTTATAACAATATATAAATGTGTATTAAAATTGATTCGTCTAGGAGGGAGATGTATCTTTCCACCAACTTGTCCAGTCCTATAGGGAGAGGTCCCTTGACCCGCGAGGGGCGTACAGAATTCCTTGAACCTCAACAGGGCAAAGGGTTTCGTGAGAAGCAAAACTTTTTTGTTATTACTTATTTAAAAAAAATAGTTTTACCAAATTTAGTATGATCAATTTGACTCTGGATTTTTTTGCAATTTTCGTCAAATACTATTTAGTGCCAATAAATGAACATAAAGTGCTGATGCACCAACCATTTTTTATAAAAGCTCCTACTAGGCGTTTTATAGTTTCAAGAAGGAAAAAGAAAAAGAGGGTACTCATGTTTATGCTTTTAAGTTATCTTTTAAATACAATACACTCCACCACCACATTGGTACCTCACCGGTCGAATGTCTTCTAAGCACTGTTTAGACGATGACGTATGACGATGTTTCCAAAAGAAAGATTGCCGACGCTGATTATGCCGGAGAACGCAGCTTGTGAAGTTCCGACGGGTAAACCAAACCTACCGAAGATTTGTCTGAAGAGCAAATCTTGAAGACTTCGTTGACAGTGAAACTTGGAATCTTACCGGGTAAACATTCCTTTGATAATTGTAATAGGCTAGGATTAATTTACAAAGAATAACAAGAATTTTATACAATGCCAACCATATATCTCATTGAGTGTTTCTACCTTCAGCTTACAAACATCCATCCAACCTTCTGGAGCTTCCGGTCGCACAATGGGCTTCTGATTCAAAATTCATTGAGTTAAGCGGCATCGTCACCTCTCTTCAAGTTGTCAATGACGCGGCAGAGAGGGCCGTCACAGTTCGGGTCTGACTTTACTAAAGTGCTGACAAGAGCGAGAAACAGCGTCAGAACATTCTTCAGACTGTTGCTTTTCACGTCGTGTTTCCTCACGCCAACCCGAAAGTGTTTCAATCGTGTCAACGCTACCAGCTATGTGATTGAGCTGATGGTATCGTTTGTTATGACGCCCGTTAGATTCATTTACGGAAGTCATAGTTCACTCCATAATTTTTTGATTGTCAATAGGATATAATATATATATATAACATATTATCTATATATTATTATTATATATAATAATAATGTTGAACAAATGTCTATTGTCGAATTCACGAGATTACCATAATGACATTTCCATTGAAAAACTGCATTTTGAGAAAAAACAAAAATTAAAAGAATTGGTATCAATACTGATGAGAGGGATTCAGAGGGAGTAGATGGGATTCGATGGGGAAAATTACTATCATTAGTCGTTTTAAAATCGTATTAAAAAGATAACTTAAAAACTCAACATGAGTACCCTCTTTTTCTTTTTCCTCTTGAAACTATAAAGAACCCTAGTAGGAGCTGTATTTAAAAAATGGTTGGTGCGTCAGCACTTATGTTCATTATTTGCACTAAATACTATTTGACGAAAATTTGCAAAAAAAAATCCAAAGTCATAATTGATCATAGCTAAATTTGGTAAAACTTTTTTTTTCAAAAAAATAGTATATAACAAAAAGTTTTGCTTCATAACGAAACCTTTGAAACCCAGTGACGTCCGATTTCTAACATGCTAGAAATTTTTAAATTAGATATTCGTTTTCAGCATCAAAAATGAACCAGAATCGCTGGATTATGTAAAAGAACTAAAAAAAGGGTTTTTTTGGGGAGGTCAAATATGGAGTCAGGAACAAAGGCATGGTAGCACACAATAATATTGGTTATTCATTAGCTCTACATTGTCGTGTGAAAGACCGGGTAGAGAAGCATTGTTCAGCTGTCGCCTGGCCTCAAAAAAGTAATTTGATCTACGTCATCGTAAGTTGATCATTGAGATAGAAAGATGTATTGATATGGAGCACAATGGCGTATTTCTTTGAAGAATAATAAACTCTTTATGTCTTTGAGTCTCGTGTTTTTTTCTCTCTTCATTCTGTCTCTTAACGTAGTATATGGTCTTTCATTAAGTAATGACAACGCAACCGCCAATGACCAGGTAGTTTTAATAAGTGTCTATAAATTTTCTTACTTGACATAGGAAGTGCAATAATGATGTCAATTCACCTCCATTTCATGATGAGAAAAGGATGCTAACTTTTCTTTAGTCCTAAAAGGGAATAAGCTCTATTTTTATATATCTTTATTATATGGGGGAAAAAAAAAGACAGGAAGACAGATAAAGAGATTGACAGGGAGAGAATGAAAAATAGACAAGCAGATAGAGATAGAGACTGATCGAAGAAGTATATGGTCTTTCATTAATAAATGACAACACTACCCTCAATGATGCTATAATTAATTAGTGCCAAAAAAATATATTAGATAGATGAAGTCTCTCACTCTCTAATTCGCTCAAGTCCCACCGCTGTTTCAACCACAGAGATATAAAGACATAAAGGGCTCATTGGATTCTTCTAGAGAATACGTTTTTGTGTCCAAAATAAACAAATCTTTCTATCTCTATGATCAGCTTACGATGACGTAGGTCAAATTACTTGTTTAGTCTGGGCACAGAGTACAGCTGAACGATGTTTCTCTCTATTGAAGGAAATAAGCATAGAGATAAAAAGATATAGAGGGTTATTCCTTTCATCTGTATTTTTGTGTCCAATATAAACAAAGTAATTTGACCTACGTCATCGTATGCTGATCATAGAGATATAATCTATCTCTATGATCAGCTTACGATGACGGTGTACTTTAAATTACTTTGTTATATTGGACACACAGAATACAGCTGAACGATGTTTCTTGCTATTGAAGGGAATCAGCTCTCTATATCTTTATATCTCTATGGAAATAAGCTCTCTATATCTCTATGGTTTCTTCCCGCCAACTAACACTCTCAAATTATTCTTTAACATATATAATATATTATTTATAAACTAGAAAATCCCTCCTCACTCTTCTTCCTAAGAGACATCAAAGACCCAAAGTAGAGCCGGTTTGTCTACTCAGTCATCTCCATTATTATTGTTATACTATCCCCCAGATTCCACATCATTTGTAGTTTCTATTCATCAGTGTGTGCGGCCCTCCTTCTTCTCCATATTTTAATTATCTAAAAACAAAGGCATCCATTGAATCAACTGAATGCCATCCCTTCACCTATTCCCCGCCACAATCATAGGGATATGGAAGGATCAAAGGCCCGACGGAATCAACTGTAGGTCCAATCATTGTTAAAAATATATTTAGATTTATTCATACTATTATTTATTACAATTATTATGAAGTGATGTCGAGTTATTTTTTCCTTATTTACAAGAATTATGATGAATTCTTTTTCATACTTACACCCCGCATCACTCTCTCAATTATATCTTTGTATGTATGTGTGTCTATATGTATAATCCTTGAATAGGGCGTCTCCTCAAACGCTGAGCAATAGTATTTAAAATTAATACTGAGTTTCGCCCATTAAACTTTTGAAAAGAGGGTTTTTCTAACCATCAAATGGGATCTTCTCTTGTAAGGCTTTCAATTGATTTTTGAGGTTCTGTTCAATCTATTATTATTATTGTTGTTGTGGTTGTTTGAAAGTGATAAAAAATATATATATAAATTGAATTTAAAAATCCCTATCCCTTGTATATGAGGGATCATCATCAATTAAATGCTTCAACTTTTAATGGGTTTTGTGTGTAGAAGTCTTCATGCTACGCTGATTATTCATCAATCACTGTGGCAGTATTATTAATATTAAGTAAGATTGAAAAAATCACGGCTATATAATCTTTTTAATATGAAGGTTCAATGATTTTAAATGAGAGAGGATACTTTTGGTTATATTAGTATATATATATATATAAAGTTTATATTTTAAGATCAACTACTTAAATATTTTGTGTTATATTTGATTACATATAATAAAGAAATGCGTTTAAAAAAATATTATTTAGCAACCTCAGTAATTGGCAATATATATACATATATATATACAATCATACGATCAGACTTTTGCCAATTACTTAGGTTGCTAAATAATATTTTTTTTAACGCATTTCTTTATATATGTAATCAAATATAAGACAAAATTATTTAAGTAGTTGATCTTAAAATATAAACCTTTTTATAGTTACTCGATAACAAATTTTGCCAACTACTAAAACAATGAAATGTATATTTTAAAAGAGTCACATTTATCTATTATATATTATTAAAAATCATAAATGAATGTAAACTGCAAATCCTAATGTTTGCAATAAATATATATAAGAACACTATGATAAAAAAAATTATTATACAACACAATAAATTTTTAGGTCGATACAAACATTATGAAATTGAAGAAATATATATATATATATTGTAATTTTGTTAATATTAACGAGAAACTATGAAATAAGATGGAAATTGTTTAACTCCTTTCCGATACCGATTCTAGAATCTTCTTGTAATTATGTAATTTTAAGATAGCTGTGCATTTTCCAGATGGCATGATAAATATAATCTTCAGCTAATAATCATCTTGTAGTTATATATGTAGCATCCTAATATTAATTATAATTAATTGTTAGGCACATAATATATATATTATATAATTCAAATATTTCAAAGTGTATTCAATGTATTAATTTCAACTTGAGCATCCAAGCCAGTGGTTATTGATTATTATCTAACAAAGGCTAAATCTCAAATGAACGTTCATTTTTTGACAGATGTCAAAGATAAAAAACATATTTGACTCCCAAAGACATTGTTAAAGCCAAATATTCGTAATGTTTTGTCATTGAACGCCATATAATATACTTTAAGAATGTATTTCATTTTTAAATATGCACTTAAGCATCCCATAGAGTAGTTATTTATATATAATACAACACTTAAGTTTATAAAAGCCTAACTTTATGTTATAAAGTGGCAGTCATCATTGTTTTGTAAATTTTGTTAATTTCAGATATACTTGTTAATCAATAGTGGAAATGTATTTAATTTATTGTGTAAGTTTCATCTTCCATACTATTTTAGAGTATATTTGGACTCTAAGGTTGTTATTTAGGACCATATGGGCATAAATCTAAAAGAACCCATATTTTTTCGACGTAACTTCAGACTAATGCACTTCCTATTTCTTCTTGTATTATTATTTTATGGCCAACAATTGTTAATTAGTAGGCGTTCTATCAGGATTTTATTTATATTATTTAAAAAATGAACTGGGTTTAAATAACTGTGTCATAAGTTTAGGCTTTCGGAAAATCGTATAGAGAATGGCTACAATGATTGATGGATTACTCTTCATTTTCTTTGATTATACTTTGCAGAAACCTTTTTGGATATGAAGAAAACAAAAACTGATTCTTTAATGACCTATTCCAGACTGTTCCTGGACTTTATAAGATATTATGAGATCCTTGCACATTATACAATAGTGGGGAGTTCTCATTCGGGAGTTATTTGCATGGAACTTATAATCACGTATT
>CP045905.1:12975713-13144722 GCA_013387185.1 Caligus rogercresseyi | reverse complement strand
TTTAAGGCGATGAAGAAGTTTTTTAAAATATTATTATTATGCATTTTTCTCATAAATAAAAATGGGGAAAACTTGAATTAAAAATATTTTTGGTGAGTTCTAAACATAAGCAAATGACACCTATTCCAGTCTTATTAACAAATGGAGCAAATATTTATTGAAAACTAATTTTGTAGTTCTAGATTTGAAATTTAGTTAGCAAAATAGTAGGTTCGAGCAACCTATCATTATTGATGAGTGGTGCATTATAATTATCAGACAAGTTCTCATTTACCATGACTATTTGTTGTGTTGTTGAAGGAGGGGGGTGTCTGCATTCCTTTCCTCATGAGAAATGATGAACATACAGTTTCACACAATGACTTGTCGTTGAAGAGGGGACGGTAGGGGGGGGGGGGGTGAATTGAATTAATGCTCATTTAGCAATGCTGGGACGACGCCATGGATTGATCATCCTTTGACTGCAGAAGGCTGCTTTTAGGTCATGGAAAAGGAACTTAAAAGAATGTGTCTGTCGCTTTTTTCTGTTAGTGGTAAGCATATTTTAATAGGAGCTAGAACATGGCTGTGATTGGCATAGCTGGCTGCTTATACACACAAAATAATGTGGTGCCTGCATGTCCCCAAAAAATTGTACTCCTCTCTGAATGACTGCTTTTAGATCGTGAGAAAGAAACTTAGAAAAATGTGTGTCTCTATTGTCTGTGTGTGGTAAGCATATTTTAATAGGAGCATGGCTATGATTGGCATAGCTGGCTGCTTCAACACAAAAAGGAATGTTGATTCTTGCATGTCCAAAAAATATTGAATTTCTCTCTGAATTTATTAATATTTCTATCAGAAGATATTAAATTCTCGCAACCTTCCCTTCAATTTCTCCGATACTTTTTTTACTATGAGTGATAAAAAGAGAAAACATTTTTAAAAATGGGCTTGTTATCTGGAAGGCGAAAAAGAAAGAAAAGAAGCGTAAATATTAAAAACAACACTTGACAAAATGAAAGGAGACACTATTCAGGAGTGCTGATCAGCTCAGATATAAGAATATCATCCTCAAGAACACTTAGTATCTTTTTTAATTAGTCTTAGTGACATTTATAAATGCTTTAACTGAACTTATCCATTATCATATCACCATTGATGCAAATAAAATTAAGAGTTCATGTCTCACACAGCTGAAAATAAATGTTTTTATTATATGACGATAAATGGATCCCCAACTTGACGATAAGACGTTCAAACACACATAATTAAGAAAATATATTTTTTGTAGAGGAGTTTGAGGCTTGTTAGCGATCAACTAAAAAATGCCATCCAATATCCATTGCAATACAAAAAATGAGACTTTAATGAATGTAGCCGTCAGCCATCAGATAAATTCAATTGCGATCAAAACTAATTGAGAAATAATACAATATGTAAAGTTCATTTTTAGTGAATTTAAACACTATAAGACTGTGCAGCTAAAACTATCTAATAAATCAATCCAACGTCAAATTTTAATCATAATAAACTCCATTTATATGCAGGCTAATGGATTTAGAAGTCCTTTTTTAGGGTAATAACTAAAATAAAACATTGGATGTGAGTTTTCAAGGATATAATCAGATTGCAAATTTGGGGTTTATTTATTGCGATATAACGATCATAATATTTTTCGATATTGCAATATAATGACGTGTGTTGGTATTTGTTTATTTTTTTAAACTATGGTCACTTGGTTGAAACCATAGAGATATAAAGATATAGAGAGCTGATTCCCTTCAATGGCAGAGAAAGAGCGTTCTAATGTTTCTGTGTGTGCAAAATAAACAAAGTAATTTATACGACGTCATCGTAAGCTGATCTTATAGATAGAATCTATGAATGATGAAGAGAATAAACTCTCTACAGTAAACCCTCGATATAACGCCCCTCTGTATAACGAACTTCGGATACAACGAACCTCCTGGAGCTAGCCGAACAAGCCTCAGATATAACGAACTTAAGTTCGTTATATCTAAGGATACCGAACTTCCTGGAGCTGGCCGAACAAGCCTCATATATAACGAACTTAAGTTCGTTATAGCTGAGGCTACCGAACCTTTTGTGTTCATGACCGAACAAGCTTCAGTTATAACGAACCTAAGTTCGTTAAATTTGAGGCCTACCGAACTTTTTTGTCCATGACCGAACAAGCCCCGAATATAACGAACCTAAGTTCGTTATATTTAAGGCTACCGAACCCGAATTATGAGCTGCTGCGGATCATGCATTATTGGTTTGAACTCATGCGTGAGGTGCAGCAGAGGAAGACGCAGACGAAGATTTCTGACTTCTTCAAGGCTGACCCCTCCCCAGCCGAGAAGAGGTTAGGACAGAGTCTGAGACCAGCAGTGTGTCTGTGACTTCGACCTCCTCCACTAATCTGCCAAATGTGTCCAGCGGCAGTTCGTCATCACTCCTGCAGGGTATACCTTACACTCCAGAGCCCCCTTTAACGAACTTCGGATTTAACGAACTTTCGGATATAACTGACCCTGCCCCCCCCATATAGTTCGCTATATCGAGGGTTTACTGTATACCTTTTAAAAGTTTATTACGGTCACAATGACGTATTTCTCTGAAGGATCTAATCAGCTCTCTATATCTTATATCTCTATGGTTGAAACTGTCTTAGACAAAATGCTTACATCAGGAATCGAAGAAAAGAATTGACTAGTATTTATCAAATATTTCTGCCCATATATATTTTGACCCTTTATATTACTACGACTATTTACATTCACAGTTCTGAGACTAAACTAAAATTCAGATATATACGTAGAACTTAAAATGAAAGTGTGTTTGGTAAATAATAAATGAGAAGAGAGCAAACCTAGAATACAGCCATTGACGTCATACTTTCATCATCAAGTAAGAATTACATCACTGGATGTTCTAACTCCATTCTTTTCTCCATTATGCTCTTATAGCAAACCAAACAAATATTCTAATATATTTAAGGAGCTATAATAATAATAGAGTAAGTATTTGTGATTCCTCTGTTGTTTAATCGAGCCATTTAAGATCTTCACGCCCACAAAAAGTGTGCTTATTTATAATTTTTGAGGTCCAACTTGCAAGTTTTGCCACCACATTACTATAATTTTATAATGATATGGTGGCCAGATACGTCTGTAAACAAAGAGTTAGAGAAACAATATACATGAGCTTTAATTTCTTATATTCATAAGAAATTTTGTTTAATTTTATGTAATGTTAATATTAAGAGGAAGACTGGAAGAGAAAGGAGTTTGAAACACCAGTGACGTAATCCTCAGTTGATAAATCAACAATGTGACGTCAATGGACATTTTCTTACTCCTGAATAAAGACCCCATTGCATTATTATTATTCGTAATTACTTTATTGATGTAAAGGAGATATCGACACCACATTAACCCTTTCAATACCGCTATTAGAAATACGGGAATAAAAAAATTCTCACTGACATTTTCGATTATTGCTTTTATTTAAGGACATTTTTACAAAAAAATTGGTGATTGGCCTCGTGACCTTGAAGTTACAGCTTTATACTAAATTTAGTATTCCGGACTGTGAGGTATTAATTTTTATGTTCGTTTTAACAAACATATTTTATTTTACAGCTTTATGAAATAAAATAAAGCAGTTTCTTTTTGAGTTTAGGCACAGGTGAACTTTACACTTCTGGCACAAGATCTTGGATCTTTCTCCGCATGTTTCCAGTTTGCAGGTTTGCTGTTTCGGATCTGTGGCAGGCCAGTGACCAAATTGGTCATAGCGGGAGTCTTTCACAGGACAACAATCGATCTTTCTCCTCTTGTTCTCTACCTAAAATGATGGTGAAGGACAGGAAGTGGAAGATGGGCGTCCTCTTCCCGGGACTGAAGTTGAGAGGGCTTCCGCTATCATTTGAGTAAATGTGAGTAGGTCCATGCTTTTGATTTGCTTTGCTGGTAGCTTGCACAATGATGCATCACGGCGCCACTCTAACCAGGCGTTCGACACCCCCATGTTAATTAAATGAAAGATCATTCTCAAAGGCCACTTTCTACTCCTGATAAATGTACGATACAGTTGGACCAGTTGGTCATGCTTGTCCACCCCACCCATTGCCTTGTTGTATCGAGCGATTACTTCAGGTCTAGATACTTCAACAAAAGTTTTGTCCTTCTTGCTCCATCTCCTGGCCAAGTCAGTCTTACCAATGCCTACAAAATTGCTGGCAATGGTAACGGGTTTATTATCCTGCCACCTGACAATTACCAAAGTATCTGAAACAAATTCGACGCAAGAGCCTCGCACCATTTTGTTCATTTCCTTCTTGCTAGGCATTTTGCAATTTTCGGTACGATTTTCTCGAATTGTTCCGGCTGCATGGATGCCTTTTACACTAAGGGATCGAAACATTTTCAGGTCAGTGAAGAAATTATCCATGTAAAGCTTGAAACCATGATGCTCTGGTATTCGCTCACTAAGGGACTTGACGATTGATTGAGTTGAGCCCAGTTCTTTGTACATGTTCTTGATATTTTGGTCACGCACAGTGTTTATTCCTTGATGAACCAAAAAACGATACACAAGCCCTGAGCTTCCACAGAGGCAATAAATCTTGAACCCCCACTTGTTGGGCTTGTTTGGAAGATACACCTTTTCCCTAAATTGGCCTTTGAAAGGTACCATTGACTCATCAATTGAAAGCTCCTCCTCCAAGACCAGTTGCTCACATCTTTTGCTGAAGGAGTCCAAAAGTGGCCTAACACGCCAAAAACTGTCGTCATCCTGCTTGTCCTCTTCGCTTGTAATGTGAAGGTTATTACGGAGCAAAAAAAATCTATTCTTTGATATATTTATGTTATCCATGAGAGCAAGGTGTGTCGAACGTTGCCACAGCATTTCGACTCGAGGGAATTTTACCACCCCAAGTAAAAGATGGATGCAGATCAGCCTTTTTATCTCATTGGCATTGGTGCAAACCTTGTCTACTCCACCATTGTTTCGTGCGCTGTAGAGGTTTGTTTTTAGGGCAAATTGTTGAAACACTTCCTCAGGGAAATATCTCAAGAAGTATTGTAATGGACTCAAATCCAATGCATCCTTGAAATTTGGCTGATTTTCATATTTGAACTCTAGATCGTCTGGGGGATGTACTTTCTTTGGTACCAGATGGTTGGCCTTTTCTTGGGCTTCCCAGAAGCTGCTATATTACCACCGATTTTCCCCCCTTTTTGCTCACCTCGTGTTTCATCTCCTTCAAAGGTAACTTCCGCTTCATCATCCTCTCCAACTTCTTCACTTTCACAGGCGACCTCTTCCTCTGTCCCAAGCCATGACGGGCATTGTTCTTCATCGTCAGATGTTGAATCATCAAGGTCAGAATACTCCAAAATATTCTTAATCTCCTCAGATGTCAGCCCTTTCTTATCAAAATCTTCCTTGACATCTTGACCATAAATGTTTTTGATGGGCTTCGGCGGTTGGCTTTGCATCTTCTTTGAAGATCCAAAAATTCTAGAATCCATGCAAGTTGTCCTAAATAATTGTTTCAGGGTCCAGAAAACAAAAATGAACTATCCAAAAATCTTATCCAAACACTAAGAGTCAAAAAAACACAATGAAAGTATTCAAAGAATATATCTAAACAAGTTTATCTTCCAGATTTTTCCCCCCTTTCAGTCCAAAGAACTAAAAAAAGTATACAAGGAATTTGTCCCCTAAAGTATCCTGAAAGGTTGAAAATATTTAATTAATGGTTGATTAACCTGTTGAGATGATAGAGAGTTGGAAAAAAAATATTTTAACTCGAAAATGATAAAGTTTGCCCAACAATTAGGATCCTAACTAAGGGCATTGACCTACTGCTGAAGTGTCACTACTTATTTTACTTTCAGCATGTATAAGAGGCAAAAAAACTGATGACATCATAAAAGCTCACTAATATTGCAAAAAGATGAAACATTGGGCTATTACTTAGAAAATATTTCATCTTGATTGATCAACTAGAACAGTTTCACAGCAGTTTAAATTTTGTATACTAAATTTAGTGGCCAGGGAGCGAAAGGGTTTAAAAAAACAAGTAGGTCTGCAAGATAATACAATCTTTTGTCTATGACGTCTACTCAAGCTTGTAATTTCGAGCAAAATAATAGTCAATTAACAAATCTCATCAGTGACTCTTAATGGAGCTGAAAGTGGGTTGAAGATCCTCAACAAATTGATTCCAGGGAAGAAGAATATGTAATGGATCCATAGGTAGAAGTGTCATCCCATCAATTGTGCTGAAATGTGGAGGTACGCAAAAGCTTTTTGTGTAAGACGATCCTCGTGTCTGGAATAGTATCTGTCTCTGAAATTATCTCAGTTCCTGAAAAGTTCTTGAAAAATGAAGTTTATTACATTTCAACATCTTCTTGCGTCTTGGAATACCAGTTCTTCCCCAAAGGTAGCTGGAAGTGGATCGAATGAATAGAAAAGAAATGCTGAGTGAAAATGATTTATTGGACTTGAATACTTTGAGGATATTGAAATACCTCCGGATAGGGATACTATTTGGATTATGAACCTGTCCAGGACACATAAAAATCGCATGTGACGTAGAGTTTATCCCAAAACACTTCATAAAATGAAGTTGCAAAGTGAAGATTTTCATTGAGGTAAACATTTAATTTGTTAGTATTTGTTATAAGAAACGATTATGATTTTCTACTTTTTATATGAATAGTGACAGCCTGTCCTGAAATAAGAAGGTTAGTCCTTCTCTTGCAACATGCTACTATGAATTATTTTCATCGATGAATTCCCTCTTCTAGAAACATAGAAGACAGAGGAACGTTTAATTACGTTTTTCCAAAAAAAAAAATCCATGTAGAAACTATCCGCATGCATATTGTACGTAAGGACCGGAATGGATCTATAGAGCATCCGAAAACAACTGAACGGATCATATATATATATATTCATAAAATTTATCAATTTAACCATTATATTACCAGATATATCAGTATACACTGTATCAAAACGTATATTGACATCTTTCATTTCTCAGTATAGGGATTATAATAGTGGCATTAATAACATTTTATTTTGTACACTTCTCTAGAGCAAGAAACTATTTCTAAGGATTCTTCATATTAGACTAGATAATTTTTTAACCATTCTGTAGTTAAATTATTTACAAAAATATGTTGGCATGTTATGATCACGAAGCTGTTGCTTGAAAATATATAATTAAACATGTAAATTGTGCTTTTGTAATAAATTAAGTTATTAATCTAAAATATGAACTTCATTTCGGATAACTGAATTTTATTTATATTAGTATCTTAGGTATTACTACATACACTTTTTTATATATCGAAATAAAACATAAAATGATAATTTTATTTGTTAATATTAACTAGATGTATCTTTCTGATACTGTCTAAACTTATCCTTCATCTAATTGTACTTAAATTTATACAATCTCATAAAGTGACTCTAGGAAATCATGAGTTTTGGTAGCTACTTATTCATAATATAGTTTCAACTTACTTCATAATTAATTTAATTTGAGCGTTAGTAACCAGAACAAATATTTTCATTATCAAAATGCTCATTTAACATTAAAAAACATGATGCTTAGGTAAATAAAACTAGTTTTATGATACGAAGTATAAATTTGATATTCTTAAAGTAATCTTTAATTAGAAAAAATGTACTTTCCATGATAACTTATTGAACGAATCTCAGTTTTATGACAAACAATGTTATAATTTAAGACTAAAACATATGAAGATAAGCTTTATATAGGTAAAAAATGGTTTTAAATCAAGGCTATGAGGAGCCCACATATTATGTACCCAAAAAATCTAATTTTAAATTGAAGGCTTAAATGACTATAGAGGTATGTGCAAGCGCCCAATCTTGTGGAAAGCATATTTACTATACCTAACATATTTACGATTACCAAACCCTTTAATCGAAGGAATGAATTATGACGCATCACATTTATGTAATCCGTCGACAGAAGCCGGAAACCAGCTTTGAACCAAATTGATGATATAATTATATCTGGGATAGAACTAAACCAAGCATCATCAGAGATATAACTTCTGGATAATTTTTTTTAGAACAAACGTTTAAAACAGACATGCTATTAAAAACGCAACCTTGCAATTTAGAGATATATTATTTAAAGCTAGTGTTCTAGATTTTATTCGACATCCATTATTTGAGAGCTTAGTTTTTACAATTAGCTATTTAATTTGCTTTTGTGAAACCTATTTTCTATGTGTTTTCTATTGTACATTTTTACATACAAAACTTTGTGCTGTTATTGTTGTGACATTAAATGAACGCAAAACTCTACGCGCCAACCTTCTTCAATTAACAGCAATTAGTACTAAGTAATAGTAATACCCACTCATTGCGAGCAAACTGCAAAAATGATCCTGTGGACCGAAGGAAATAAGAGCCGTTCTAATATCTTCTGCTGCTCGTTATTCGTCTTCTCCTTTGAAGATTCCAACACTTCTGGTGCTGGATGGCAAATGCGGCGGATTTATTTAAGTTTTACCCCAAAGTTTCGGCAAAGTATTTTACAATGTTAAAAAATAATTAAATGTAATAAACTTTTAAAATAATTAATTTACTATGTTTTTAAGATTTGTGTGTGTTTGAGTTTTAAATTTGTATTGTTTTGATATTTGTGAATATTTGTTGTTATATTTTATGTTTGAAAGGCTACTCAGGCGAGGAATAATTTTAAACTAGAATGTTCAATGATGTTATACACATAATTCCTTCCCCTAAATATTTTATTATATTGTTGTATGTATATATCGTAAAATATTTTAAGCTAAAAAATAAAAAATAGTAATACCTACATATGTTTATTACCATTTATCGTATAAATTGATTAATAATAACAAAAAATATATGCGGAATAATAGATATATTATTTCGTTCTTTTTTTATTAGATGGGACAAATATTTAGGCGGGCATTTTTTTAGGCATCATCATTTTCAGTTTCTATCTTGGGTAATTTCTTCCTAATATCATTGTATTATTGATTTCTTGTGGAAAAAAACCTTTGGAACAGTGTGAGATATTTGATTGCTCTTTTGCAGGTTAGTTTGTTTAGATTTAAAAAAGGAAAAT
Source organism: Caligus rogercresseyi (assembly GCA_013387185.1). Lineage (NCBI taxonomy): Eukaryota > Metazoa > Arthropoda > Copepoda > Siphonostomatoida > Caligidae > Caligus > Caligus rogercresseyi. Next base: position 13,135,580 of record CP045905.1, on the reverse strand, counting down.
CTAATCAATTAGATTATGTTTCTTTAATTTTTGTTCTAAAATAGACGATCAACAGTTATATACAAAGTAGAATGAATAAGAGATTTATTTATTCCATGATTGAATAAGTTACTTTTAAAAAAATCGTTAAGTTTTAACCTTCAAATTCTATTATGTGCAGTTTTATACCATAATAACATAGTCTTTAAGTAAATTTCAAAAAAAAGTGCGAACCTTCAAATAGAAGGAGGGACACATAATTTGAAGAAATTATCTTTAAAAATGTAGACAGACAGCCCATTTTAAAAGACAAAGCTTTAATTTGTTGCATAGTCGTTCTTTCGAAACACTGTCCATTTATTGATTTCGGTTGATTTTTTGCAATAAAATGTCTTTTTCCTTTCCCTTTTGTTGATTCCTTGTCTGAGTATGTCGTGCTTTTTTGTCCCTTATAAGTTTTTGAGGAAAATAACAAATTAAAGTCACATATGTAAAATATTTTATGATTTACATTGTAATGTCTATTATATAATACAACTAGCGGATGGTACCCGGCGCTGCCCGAAATTTTCCAACTTGGAAATAGTCTTTGGAATAGAAAAAAATCATACAAATAATTTTAGTGATGTCATCGCAAATGATTTTTTGCCTATATGGTTCGATAGAATTGCATCCGAATGAATATAAATAAGTATTATAGCAAGTGATTTTACATATTAAAATCTTTCCTTAATAACGCATCATTTGGTCTTTATTGTAATTTCTTCCTTTTCTATTACTAAGGCTCGATTTTTAGACATGGTAAAAAGAAGTTATTTTTCAGTCATTTCATAGAGTGTCTATGTTATTTTCTTATGAAAAGTATTTCCTTAAAAAGTCATCATTGCGTCTTAATTGCCATTTTTCAGTTTTCTATTTCTTAATGCTTGGAACTACATAAAGATAAATTATTTTTGAAGTCATTTCATAGAGAACATAGAGTGCCGAAGATATGTATGGTAACGCTGAATATTACAGTATTTGTTTGATCTTCGTTGATGGGGAAAACAGCAAAAGAAAAAAAAATTAACAAATTGAAGGTTACTTATAACCTTAATGATAATATATTATCTAAAAGCGAATGTTAACCGGCGCTGCTCGGGTTTTTACTACTTGACAATAGTCTGGAATCACACAAATAATTTAAGTGATGTCATTGCATTTGACTTTCATATTAAAATTGGTTCCTTAAAAAGCTGTCATAGGGTCTTCGTTGCCATTTTTTCCGCTTTGTATTCCTTAAGACTGGGCATTTAAACATCGTAAAAATAAGTTTTTTAAAAGTCATTTCATAGGGAACATAGAGTGACGAATAAATGTATGGTAACGCTGAATATCAGAGTATTGTTTGATCTCCGTTGATGGGGTAAAACAGCAAAAACTTAATATCTTTATCAAGAAAAGTTGAGAGTGATTGACATCACTTTCCGTCTCTAGACATAAAAAAATTTGGTTAGCGCGATTGTTGCGTTATAAAAAAGTTGTTATTTTCTACAAAACTTAAATTTGGGGGGAAAGACAGGGACAGAAAAAACTTATCTTTAAGTAATCATGTAGAAAATAAATTTTTCTATAAACTTTTAACTCATATGACTATTTAATTACAAATTTTATAAATGGAAATAATTTTTTTCAAAATTTAGAAGTTTAAATATTTATGGTCTTATTATATTAAAAAAAATTACTTCACCCCCTTTTCTATGTGTATATCAAAATTACTTCGAAGGCCGCATGATGCCGGATCTTTTATGAGTTAATTGTTTAAATTGTTAAATGTATAAATCTTTCAAATCTGTCATTAAACATGAACCATTTCAAAAAGTGATTCGTTCGTTTTCATTTTAACATTCCTAACGCCACCACAAACAAAAATTAAAAGAAAAAATGATTCCTTAAAAAACAAATCTTTTTATTGAACGAAATAAAAAGTTCGAAAATTTTTAGTCATTTTTCTCATGACTGGTGTTTAAATCAAACCTTTAAAATCCGTTGTGTCGATTATAAACTATCCCAAGATGACATTTTGCGTGTATAAACTACATAAAGTATCGCTAAAATACTATTTTATCTACAAATGAAATACAATTATTCCATTTATAATAAGCATTATTTATTATTATTGAAATATTTAATTCAATTATGTAGTAATATGCATCCTTTTTTTCGAATTTCTGTTAATCTATAATCTTCATAGTGTTATGACAATAAATATTGGGAATTCCAATAATATCTTTCTTCTTCCAAAAAGTGAGGTCATCATTTATGATGTTGAAGTATTAGGATGGGAAAGATGAGACAACAACACGAACATGGGAGCTTTACAAATATTCTAGGTCAACTGATTGTATCTACAAATATATAAGAATGTGACATATAATTAATTTAAATATACATGGAAATATTTACACATAAAAATTAATGACGAAAAGAAAAGAAATAACGCTCAAATATATATAAACGAAAAAAAAAACAGAACAATAAATAAATAAGTAATTAAATAACTTTGATAGTGTTTTTAGAACAGTTTATCGTCACAAATTTCTTGTCCAATCGTGATTGTCATCTATATCTAAGATGATAATGAAATTTCTCTGGAAGAGGAAAAGGAAATTCCATACCGCTCAAAATCGTTAAGGCCAACAATGGACATTGTAGCTCCTGTGTCCGGAACGAAGTTGAAGCTGAAGATTTTTAAGACGAAGAAGGGAGTTCTGACGGTGTCTTGAATGTTGAAATTGCGGAAGAGCTTTTAAATAGTATGCTTGATCACACTGGAGGACTCTCCAATGGAGAGCTGACTGACGGAAGCCTCTTAGTCTTTTATGCATAGGCAAATTATTTCTCGAGTGATGGGGAGTTGATTTTCCTGATTTCTTTGAGCAATTCTTTATCTTGACACTCTTGAAACCATCTAAACACGAATATTTCATCAATATTAAAGATTTCAAAGCGGCAATTGTGCGATATTTCAGCTCTGCCTCCCATTCTGAGGCTTTCTTCCCTTGCGGAAAGCGTAAATTTAAAAAAATCACACCTCCTATTGAATATGGGATGCAATTTCTCAAAGTGGGACTCAAGGATCGCCACAGCACTTTTAGGAGCTCCCTTCTTCTCCTCGTAAACTGAAGTGTGCTCGTTGAAGCTTGGCTTGATTAGAGAAGCAAGGTCGTGTCTTAAAAATAAGAGGAAAAGTGACCTTGGATATCCGTAGGAACTAGGTGATCTTGCGCTGCATGAAAGTAACTCCGGAACGAGTCTTTTCAAGTGATGAACTCGTTCATTTTGGCGTCAGAGTGAAAGAGAGGAGGTTTTATCTCTTCTGCTATCTTCCTCGATCAAATGACGATATCCTCTTGATTTGGCTCCCGTTTTATTTCTTTTTTTGCGGTTGCCTGTGTTGATGAGTGCACAAGGGTTTCCTGTCCTTGAGCGATGGCCCTTAGGGTGCCGACTTTCTCCAAAATCTCAATGGATTGTCCTCGTATGTCTCACTGTCGTGTGGGCAAAGGTCAGAAAGGGCATCATAGCGTGAATGCACATTATCCCTGGCTTGATCAGTCTATTAACGGCCTCTTCCACGATTGAGAACTCTCCTTTTGGAGGGAGTAGCGTTGCAGGCGATTAAGGAGTTACACAGGGAGTCACTGCGTTTTGTAATCGCTGACAACAAAGCGCGAGGGATAATTTTAAATGATGAACTTCTCTTCTACAGTCCTGAATCCAGAGATCCATATTTGTATTCTCACTTTGTTTGTAAACAAAAAACTAGGAGGAAGGATGTATTCAGTGACGTAGTGCTCTGACGTCAGTGGTCTTTAAGGATATTGAGAGTGATATTAGGAAGAAATGGACCAGGAAAATATGGACTAGGAAGAAATGGACCAGGAAGGAATGGACCAAGGTAGAAAAGGAAAATTATGACTCATGGAAGAAATGGACCAAATACATAGGTAGGCAAGTTTTTAGTGGAATGTATCTAAGTATTGTACAAATACTATTTCTTATATAAACTGAGTATATAATGACATAGAATGATTTTATTTTTGAAATTTTAGATAAATAATCTCTTCTTTGTGTCAATTATAGTTCAAAATCTCCCGAATTATGGTAAATGATACGTATTGTCTTAAATATAAAACATACCGATGTTAGAAGCACTCAAAAAGTAAATACATAAAGAAGAAGAAATATATGCCTAATTTCGGGCGCGATTGTTATAAATGGAATATTTGAAAGGATAGAGTGAGGGTGACGTCAGAGTCAACAATAATAAAATGAAAGAGCCTCAATGATCCGAGTCGAGTATTCAAACTTTGCAATCCGGCCGAATGAAGGCACCTCAACACATACAGACAATGCCTTGGACCCCCTCGAGTCAGTCGCCTCCCTTCCAGAAAGGCACCAAATTGCCGCCCCTCGTCTTCGTTAAAGGATTCCCATCCCTCGTTCTCGAAAGGAGTCCAATCCTTCGTCTTCATGAGAAGAATCCCTTCCCTCGTCTTTGATTTAGAACTTCCCATCCCTCGTCTCCGTTATAGGATTTTTCATCCTCATCTTCGTGAGGAGTTTTAGTCCTTGTCTTCAGGAAAGGGCCCCTCCTACCATCACCTCCTCCATATTGAAGACTTGTTCCTCATAGTGGAAATCGCTAAACGAACTCATCAGTCCTGTATTTCTATAAAGAAGCCTCATGATTTCCTAATGAACCTAGCTCCATGGTAGTCCAAAATGACTTGAAGATCATCAAATTCCGGATGAAAGAGCCATGAACATCAACTCCTCTTCCTATTATATCTATTCAAAAGGAGAATCGAGAATATTTAACTTCGCTACGATGTTAATTTATTTCCACGTCCATTATTTTAGTGGGTCCCTTTTCGTGAGTGAGGAAAAAGAAGCGCTCTAGATACGAAATCTGTCCGTGTGCCATTGAACTGAACAATATCTCATGAATCATTATTCATATATTAACTAATAAAAATCTGAAAAATACCCATGTAGCATTAGTAATATATAAACCAATGAAAATATGTATATATACTTATATACCAAATTAATTTTTTAACAATTTTGTCCAGGAGGGAGTATTATGGGGATGATTCAGACTTTCCACGAAAGGACAAAGCAAACTCGGGGGACGTCTAGAATAAAGGGGAAGTATTTGGCCGATTCTAGGCAGAGACTTTATTTCGTCCTAGGAGCGCAGACTCGCCAGTTCATTATCCGGGAGGAAACCGAAAATAATAAAAAATCAAGCTTTTTAGGGGTGAGATATGAGATACTATGAGAGGTGAGTAAAAGGGTGAGACGGCCTTTTTCAGGAAGAATACTAGTGAAAGACACATCACATGTTTGAGTTGCAGTAGCACCAAGAAGGGTCCGAAATGCCAACGTCTCTAATGACCATTATCTCTCCAGAAAAAGTTAGGGGAAATTAAAGTGGGGGAACCTTACACTAGTTTTAAATGCTCATTTTTAATCTCTAGTAATATTGAAATTATGTTTGTCTTACAATTTAACAAATTTTGAATTAAATGTATTTGTCAATTTATATACATCAATTATTTCATGAATATGTATAAGTAGAAAATATATAATAGGGCAAAGGTTTTTGAGGTCCTTTAAGATCTTGACATTCTCCAGATTAGACTTTGAATAAAATATAGGACTGAGGAGATCATTAGCGATTTCCACTAAGAGGAACAAGTCTTCAATATGGAGGAGGTGATGGTAGGAGGGCCCCTTCCTGAAGACGAGGACTATAACTCCTCTCACGAAGACGAGGATGGGAAATCCTATAACAGAGACGAGGGATGGGAAGTTCTAAATCAAAGACGAGGGAAGGGATTCCTCTCATGAAGACGAAGGATTGGACTCCTTTCGAGAACGAGGGATGGGACTCCTTTAACGAAGACGAGGGGCGGCAAATTGGTGCCTTTCTGGAAGGGAGGCGACTGACTCGAGGGGGTCCAAGGCATTGTCTGTATGTGTTGAGGTGCCTTAATTCGGCCGGATTGCAAAGTTTGAATACTCGACTCGGATCATTGGAGGCTCTTTCATTTTATTATTGTTGACTCTGACGTCACCCTCACTCTATCCTTTCAAATATTCCATTATAACAATCGCGCCCGAAATTAGGCATATATTTCTTCTTCTTTATATATTACTTTTTGAGTGCTTCTAACATCGGTATATTCGATATTTAAGACAATACGTATTATTTACCATAATTCGGGAGATTTGAACTATAATTGACTTAACAGAAGAGATTATTTATCAAAAATTGCAAAAATAAAATCATTCTATGTCATTATAGACTCAGTTTATATGAGAAATCGTATTTGTACAATACTTAGATACATTCCACTAAAAAACTTGCCTACCTATGTATTTGGTCCATTTCTTCCATGAGTCATAATTTCCTTTTCTACCTTGGTCCATTCCTTCCTCGTCCATTCTTTCCTGGTCCATTTCTTCCTAGTCCATATTTTCCTGGTCCATTTCTTCTGGACACCGCTGAGAGTTGAAGTCTTTTCCGAAAATGAGGATGGGTATATTTGCTCCTCTGTCATACGTCATATATACAACCAGATATAGCCAATGAAATTAAAATGCCAATTAAGCTCCTATTCATTATATCCTCGTGATTGGCTGCCACAGATAGGGTTCCCGCTTTTGTTGAAACCTATATCGTAAATTGGTCATCATACTCTGGGCAACGCTTAACATTGAGTGAGTCGTCATCGGATAAATCTTTAGGTGCTTTAAACTCTACGTTAATATCATCAGGAAGACTCACTTCAACGTATTTTTTGATAAATCCCATGAAATGCAAATGGACTAGTTACAAATGTAACTAATGTGCCCCATGGAAAATATACTCGATTACACACACATATAGGTCAAAGAGAGGTTTTATTTACTTTTTTTATTCACAGCTCAGAAAAATATATACATAAAATTGTATATACATATATACAAATAAATATATATAAAAATCCATGCTAATGAACAGTAAAAACTATATAGATAAGCTTAATTATTTGCATCGATGCTGAATAACATATGGTTAAATAATCAAATGTCGACATAAAAGCCAAAACAGTTAAAGACATTTCTTAATCTATTTATAAGTCTTCTCATACTACTTTGATGTCACACTCGTCAAAAACGCTATAGAGAGCCTCAAGTCAAATAAAAACCCTGTTCCAGATCAAATCCTGTCCACGCATACAAGCACCTACCTGACCCTTTTCTGGAACGCTTGACACGACTTTATAATGCAGTTCTTCGCACAAGTTCACTCCGAAGATCTGGCGAGATTCAAAGTAATTTTCATACCCAAAAAAGGGGTAAAAAGCATTACAGTGATCCGAGAGCTTTCAGACCTATTACTCTCAAAAATGTTGCCTTGCCAAAATACTAGAGCGGATGGTCCCATGGAAAATATACCAGAAGTGTGACTTAAATCTTCAAAATCAACATGCCTTTATCAAGGTAAATCCACTGACACAGCTGTCAGTGAGCTCTAAATTTCTGTGAAGGCAGTTTATCATAGGAAGGAAGAAGCCCTTGTGGTTTTCCCTAGATATAAAGGAGCTTTTGATAGGGTTGACTTTGACCATATCATTGAGTCCATGAACAAACCCAACATAGATAAAACAATTGTAAGCTGGTATAACTATCTATTAAAATATAGGTTCGTATATGCCAGTCTTGGCGTTGAACAACATCTGTACTACCAACGAGAGGCTGCCCCCAGGGAGGGATCCTTTCTCCAATGGCTTGGAACCTTGCCTTTCAAGAAGCAGTGGACTTAATCGAGAAACCAGACTTACAAATAGCCTATGTAGATGACCTGACTCTTTGTGTTCGGGGTATTGACCGCCCTACCCTGGTCAGTTTGATGCAAGATGTCTTAAATAAACTCCTGGTGTGGGCTAAATTTAGAAATACCACTTTCAGCAATGCCAAAACCAAAACTATGATCTTCTCAAAACGCAAAAAGAACCTTGACGCCTCGCTATTTATGGATGGGATCGAGATCGAACGAGTAAAAACGTTTAAGTATCTCGGTCTAATCATAGATGAGAATCTTCGTTGGAATGATCACATTAAGTACATCACCTCTAAAGCAAAAAGAGTCCTATTTGCCCTCAAAACTTTTGTAGGGCTCGATTGGGGTCTTAGCCCTCAAAGTCAAAATGGATTTACGAAACCTATGTAAGGTCAGTTTTGAGCTACGGAGCAATAGCTTTCGCGGCTAAAATTCAAGTCAATAACCCCATGAAAAGTTGTCTAAAGAAGGTACAAAGACTTGGCCTTATATCGATTACCGGAGCCATGAGATCAACCCCAACTGCCACATGGAGGTGCTGTGTGGTTTAGTTCCATTGCATCTATATATAATGGAGCGAGCTTGCCTAGCAAGATTTCAAACAAGGAGTGTGAACTCTCCTGTTTGGTCTGGTATTTCGAGCAAAGGACATCTCCGGTATATAGATAAGTTCTTGGAAAAATACAACATTCCAACTCCCAGTCCTAGTATAACAGTGTGGTCTGGAAAAAGATACAGTGTTACAAGAAAGTGGGGCGTTGATGATTTCGATATCATTGGATATACTGATGGCTCAAAAATATGTGGCCACACGGGAGCAGGTTGGATCATCGCGCGGGGTGATGTGGTACTAGAAGAGCGAATATTGAAGCTAGACGACACTAATACTGTGTTTCAGGCAGAGGTCGAGGCCATAAGTCTTGTGAGTGGCCTAGGAATGAGCAAAATGGAGGGCAAAAAGCTCTTAATTTTGTCCGACAGTCTTTCTACCATTAAGAGCTTGGACGTTAGGCCGGGTAAAACGATTAGTGCGGACGTAAATAACTGCAGGAAAGCCCTCGAATCTTCTAGATGTGACATCACAGTGGGATGGGTAAGGGGCCACAACGATACTACGGCAACGAATATGCCGACTTCCTCGCAAAAGAAGGCGCGCAATCAGGCGGCCAAGTGGCTGTGCCTATATGCGTCAACCAGACAAAGAACTCCCTAAAGAACACGTCATTGTCAATGTGGAAAGCCCAATGGCTGGCCATGGATTCCTGTAGACAATCGAAGCATTTCGTCCCCGAGCCGTATATTGGAAGGAAGATTTTTCATTTTAAGAGGACAAATGTCTCGAGAATCGTTGCTATGTTACCGGACATATTGGCATAAACGCACACCTCTACAAGATGGGAAAGTCTTCTACCCCGGTTTGCCGACTGTGTGAGGAAGAGGATGAAACCCCTATCCACCTAATCTGCGCGTGTCCCCGATGAGGATGGAGATGGACGAACTGGCCGAGGATGCGAAGAAGGAAAAAGCCCATGGAGGAGTATTTTCTAAGAGCCTTTTTGCTTTTGTGTCAATTTAATTTATTTCGAAATAAAGGTTAGCTCCTAGACAGTTTATTACCGGCTGATACCGGATTGAGTTCCGGTGTGGTGGGGCTGATCTAGGAGCTAAACAAACAAACAAGTCTTCTCTACATTACTGAAAAAAAATGAAACTCCGGATAATACTTAATCACACATGCCGAATATATCCATGAGGTACCACAAGCAGAGGGAATTTTGAGGTCTAAAGCTGCGGCAGATAACAAATTAGTTCCTTACTAGGACTCTAAATTCTTAGAGTCATAGCCCAAAATGAACGCCTCATCCACACATTTAATTCAAATCCCTCTGTGTCATCCCCCCTTCAATTTATTTCTCAGTGGATTATTCCACACATATAAAACTTTCAAGGAAGACATGTTATCAACTCATTTCATAGAAGAAACAAAAAAGTATTCCTTCAACGCAATATCCAACACGCATAAAACTTCCTCTCATAAGTAAAGTTCAAGTTTTTTTAAGCCTGCCAAATTAATTAGCTCTGTAGTTAGTTAGAAACGGGGAAAGCATCTTCCCCCTCCTCTTTAATTAATTTTAAGAAGATAATTCATTGTCATCCCTCCGCCTTAATATGTATATAATGAAATACTGATTAATTCTCTCTTTCTCTCTCTCTCTCTCTCTCATCCTGTCATTCTCTGATCCAGGAGCTTGATTAAATATTTACTCAATTCCGATCTCATTAGTTTAATGCATAATTGGCGGAGGGACTCAAGGACCACTTTCATCTGATTAAAGGGTTAAAAACAATAATATATAAATAATACACAGTATTTTGGGTGTCTATTAGATGAACCTACTTTAAACAAATATGTATTTATGTGATTTCTTTATTTGTAGGATATGTATTTAAGGCCAATGGCCCACGAATTCATTGTTTTTTATTTGATTCTACTAGCTTAATTCAATATCACCATATATATGTTCTTTAATTGAAAGACTTTGAAATATTAAGATCTTGCCCATGGACTAGGTTACTCTGTATTCAAATCACATAACTGGCGATTTGAGAACTGATGAAAATATTTGGTATCTTACTTCTTTGGATATCATTGCAAAAAATAATAGTTTGATATTTAATTTTGTAAAGTAAAAAAAGCCTCTGTTTGAATGAAGAAAAATGAAAAGCCCCCAAAAGGATCATATATCTCCCATTTGGCCATCCATCTCTCTACTAAAAAACTTAAAAGTTTTAGGAACATTGGATTGCATCATACTCGGGTATTTTTTTTTAACTACAATGTAATTATTAAAAGCATAAGGAATGCAGTTACCTTTTTTTATTCCGCCCAACTCTTGGATTCTGGAATAAAATAACCAACTGGAACAATTATATTCTTCCACAAGTAGTTCGCCTACTTAAGGTCACTCCTTACGACCATTCAACCTGATGCTCCGTTAAAATAAAATATTTGCTTCTCTCCATGTATATCTCTATTTAACGTCTACTCAATCCCCACGGATATGGTGGTCTTGCCGCTCTCGTTTTTTCCTTCATGTGGAGAACAATTAACTCACGAAGGATTATGAGGTTAAAATTCTGTAGCGTGAATTGGGTTCAAATTATAAAACAATGCCTAAGATCCCAAGAAGATGATTTAAAAGTCCTTTAAAAAGATATTTTCAGATTTTTAAAAACCCTAACTCATTTGCTTCCTAGTAAAATAAATGACTGATGTAGTAAGATCACTCAGAATAATTAGGCTAGCTTATGCCTGTAATGGATACAATATCATCTTTAAGGAAATACTTTAGAATGCTCCAAGGGTTGTCGTGTTTAGGGGACAAGGAACTTGAAACTAGGCTATCAAGGGAAATGCTTTTCCATAAAGTAAAAAATACTCAAGGACTGCTAAAGTTCAAAAATAGACCGGTCATTCCCTTTAAATTGGTTTTAACATGACCGCACTAATTTTAATGAGATGCGAAACGGAGGCTACTTTTCCCCCATTTTTAAATTGCCTCTCCAGGAGGGGGATAAGTTTAGACATCAAACACTGCATAAAAGTCTTTAAACCCCCTCTTTTGACTTCTGTGGAAAAATGGTTCAAGTACGGGACCTCAGCGGAACACTTGCGTAGATGAATTTTCGACGTAAAAAGCATATTCTGAAAGCAATCATTAGTGGCTCACAATGAGAATATATTAATTATTAGCTTCTCTGATATTTTGTTCATTGATATAACTATCAAATGCCGCTACCGGAAAATATATTCTTTAAATTAATTATATTTGAAGTTGGAATACTATTTTATTATTAATGTATTATTTTTACCATAACCAAAAATGCAACTCCGGTGGCCACAGTAGAATTTGGATGTCTCGAAAGGTATTGAATCTTCACTCTCCGATTAGAAAAACACTCCGATCAACAAGATAGAGATAATAAATTTTAAAACGTCCAATGACATCATTGATCGTTCTTGTTTTTAGCCGATGAAAAGTTAGTTATGAAATGTGATGATCTCACTGAATGAAGTTTTATCCTCTTTGTCTAATCTAATATTTCTTGCACAATGAAGGATGTATAAGGAATGAAAAATAGAATAGCTGTTGTGTATACACCCAATATTCCATCATATTTCATTAATATTTTTTTTTAATATTATGTATTAAAAACCTATCAATGACGTCACTGGATTATGTTAATGTAAAATAAAATATGTAAAAAATAAACTTCCTTCCTTCTTTTCTGGATGTCTAGTATAATGTAGTGTTACATTTGTGAAGGAAAACAAACCATTTACACTGGGAGGCCAACACCGGATCTAGACCATTTGAAGGGACAGAAAATTGTGAGGACTTGCCAGACAGAATGGTATAAGAAGAAGGATGGTTGTGTGGATATAGGCCAAAGTCGTAAGTTGCTCAGATTTCCTTGTTTACTTTTCTCGGCGGGAAGTGAGAGAGCAACAAACTAGTTAAGCATATCAAATATAACTAAAAATTGATTCTAGGGCAATCACCCCCCAGACAATCACCCCCCGGACTAGCACCCCCCGACAATCACCCCCTAGACTAGCACCCCCCGTGCCAATCACCCCCCGGGCATTTACCCCCCGTTACTAATATTTCTTATCTCATAAAGTCCACTGATGAAGTTAACTATGTTTTCAAGGTTTGTAGGAAAATTGCCCGAAAGAAAATTGCCCGAAGGAAAATTGCCCGTAGGAAAATTGCCCGAAGGAAAATTGCCCGAAGGAAAATTGCCCGAATGGAAAATTGCCCAAACAGAAAATTGCCCGAAAGGAAAATTGCCCGAATATATATAATTTGTTTTAAAACCCAAAGAATTATTATTCCCAAAGTAGCTAGTTAGGTAATAGAATAGTTACCTGAGGTGAAAACTACATTTTTAATGTGAGAAATTAAGTAGTTTTATATTAAACCAATGATTTTATTTTCTCAACTCTTCAAAAAGTACCATATTCTATAATCGTAAAATATAATATACATATGTTTAAAACAGTTTTAAATTATAGGCCATAGACTTCAAATAATATTTTTTGTCATCAATACTGTAATAATTGTTAACAATGTTTAATATACGATAATTTATTTGAGCATACTTTTTTTTCCGGAAAACATCACCTCTACGAATTTGAACAATTTTGGACCTAGACATTGTCTCTTCTTTTTGTAGAGTCGCTATCAGTTTCCAGATATTTGGATGATTACATCCAATGGTTTTATTGAGTGCATTGTTGTATCCTTCTACACAGTTGTTTGTTCTAAGTTCTCCAGATAATACTCTTGCATAGACATTCCACAAATGAGTTGGGTATCTTGGTGGATGCCTTCTCCTATTATTAATTCTTCCTCTTAGAATTCCAATATAATTGGACTCAAAATACGAAATAAATGTGAGTTCTTCAAAAATTTCAACAACATTGTCAAGAGGTACAAATGCAAGCAAAGAAAACATTTTAATTTGAAGACTAAAATCTCCTTCAGAATGGTACCGATTTTTGTACCCAAGTTCAATAATTTTTTTGTATAAACTCTTTGAAAAATGAAAAAAGCAACCATGAAGTGAAGTTTCCGGAAATACATCTAGTAAACTATTAATGAAAGCCATTTCATAATCGATAGAAATAGAAATTGGTTGCTCAACAACAATTTATTTAATTTTTTGAAATAATAGTCTATAAGTAGCTGCTGACTTGTTTGGTAGAAAAATAAATAATCTGGGTACAGCGATGGATGTTTCAATGTAAATGTGAACAGTTACAATTTGGTAAAAAAATCAGGGGTTATCTTGAATGTACCATCAATGGCCCATTTCCTATTATTCGTCAAATCTTGAAGGCCTGAATTCGTCCCAAATATGAGGATTCGACTTTGATCGTCCTCTCCAGAGTCATATAAAAGAAAATCCTCTTCAGAATTTTCTAGAGTTTTGAATCGGGGTGGAATTGAGAATCCCATGCGAGATTGTGGAGATGTTGGGAATTTTTCATTGATGGTCTTCCATCCTCTAACACTTCTTGCAATATTAGATAATGTTGTCAATTGTGCAATTGTAGCTTCATCGCTGTTTAAAATAGCTGTCAAACTTGTTGATCGGGTTGTTTGTTGAGGGTTCTTTAGAGATGCTTCCTTAAGTTCTCTTCGAAAATTTATGGAGTCCACTTCTGCTTTCGTCAATTCATGGCAATGTTCATTCACATATTCAACAATTTCAACTTCAGTTGAATATTTGGTGTGAATTTTTGCTCTACAGTTCTTTGCCTTCCTTTCGCAACACTCCCAATAAATAGTTCCACTATTTTCCCGATTTTTGTAATACCTATGTTGATATTCATCAACTAGGATCAATCGGTTTCTTTCACTTTTTATAAATTTCGCCATATCTTACTTCGATAGCAAACTGATATATTCTGACTAAAATTCTCCTATAGAAACAAAATATTAAAAAAGACAAGTTAAACGCATTAATGCAATCATTTATAAAGAAAAATCCTTTGTTGAGATGCCACCGTAGATGAAAGCTAGTAATTTCACTATAATAGATTTACAGTTGAGTATTGGGATTCTTATACAAAAATATACAACGTATTTTCCGGAGTATAAGTAGCAGTTTTTTTTTGCGTAGTTTGGCCAGGGGTACGACTTATACTTCAGTGCAACTTATATGTGAAGTTTTTCTGCCTCTCTATCAAATAAATTTTCCCCAAAAATGTTACAAAATGATTGAATGCACTATAAAACGTTCCTTTAGACAATTTCCATATATGTAGGTATTTTCAAGTTCGACTTATACTCCGGTGTGACTCATATATGCCTTTTCCTCCTTCTTTCTTCATTTTTTGGCCTGTCCGACTTATACTACGGAGCAACTGATAATCTGGACCATACGGTACTTAAATATTATCAGTTATTGTGACCAAATTCTGGACATAAATGAACATAATAGGCCGTGTTTACAAATTGTAGTAACGTAAAGTTTAAACTTTAAATTGGCTATTATTTAGTTCATAAATGAAATTTCTCTTTTAAGAAGTAATATTTATTTTGTGGTAAAAAATATATTAATTGCTGACAAAATTAAATATATTTGATATTAATAACTTTTTATTCTTGTAACCAAATGAAATTAATTATGTCTGATTATATTTACTACGTATAAATTCTGATTTAAAATTCAAAGACAAAAGAAAAATGGATACAACAATGATTTTGATAGAATAGGCGATATATTTTGTGTTTATTACGACCTAATATATATTTCTTTGTTAGTTTAGTTCTTTATAAAGTAAGAACTATTTTGATGCAAGAAATATATTCCTTAGTTAGTATTTAAATCCTGCTGCGTATGAAATTCATAAACGAAACAAAAAATGGATGCCACAGACAAAGATGCACTCCCCTGCGTATTGAATAAGCGATCTATTCTGTCTTTAGAGAGACTTTATCTTTTTTTAAATTATATATTCTTTGTTCTGTTATAAACTGTAACTAAATATAATCAATTTGACAAATTATCAGTTATTATATAAATTTAAGCCAAGCAGGTACTATCAATCAAAAGGCTCCTAACACAAATTTATACCCCTTTTTTTAGTTGAGTTCGGACCTCAAAACGTGAGGCTTAAAAATACTGAGTCTAACAAAAAAACACGGTGATTTTTTCTTGTAAAATTAGCTTTATCCAATGATGTAATATCTATCAAGAGCAAAAGAGCTATTATTCCAGAAATCGACCAAAAATTTGAGTTATAAATTTGTGTTCTAAGGGGCTAACATAACTTATTCAAGCAACGGTTTTAATAACTCATTTTTAGCTTAAATTAAGACATGGATACAATTACATTTTGAGACCCGGCGGAACCAAAAATTTGGGTTTTGAGGGGCTAACATTAATTATTTTAGCATACGAGGTAGAAATTATCACGTTTTGAGGTCCAGCAGCACCCCAAAAACCCTAACATTTTGGGTATAAACTGGAGTTCTTAGGGAACTAATATAAGGCTTTGGGCATTTTGGGATTTAAAAAATACTAAAACAATTCTGACAATTTTCCTTTCGGGCAATTTTCCGTTCAGGCAATTTTCCATTCGGGCAATTTTCCTTCGGGCAATTTTCTTTCGGGCAATTTTCCGCCTACCGTTTTCAAGCTATTAACACAGGTGACGTCACTGGTAAACACGCAGTCCCAGTTCTTTAGAATTTGAATTTGCAAAAATTAAACGTACATAAATTTGCTATTTTCGTGTCTTGAACCTTATATCTGGGCTATCTATTTACAAGTAACAATCATACAGTTTGTAACCTATCAACTCAAGATATCTTATTTATCTCATATAGGTCCTAATATATTTTATAAGATTTCATCAAGGAACCACTTGTCCTAAATCGAAGATTAGGAGAAAGTGACTATTTGAAAATCAAAAACTCATCTACTCAAATAATTTGACATATAAATTTATTCTCAATTTATTATATTCATTTCTTCACACCCAAAAACTCGTTCCTGTGGCTTTTTTAAAGATATCCAAGTCCCCATTAGTCTTCGCAAGCAGCGGAAAAGGAGATCAAGAAGTGGTTAACCAGTGACGTCACCTTTGTTAATAGCTGGAAACATAGTTAACTTCATAAGTGGACTTTAAAAGATAAGAAATATTACTAACGGGGGGTAAATGTCCGGGGGGTGATTGGCACGGGGGTGCTAGTCCTGTTACGCTAAAAATTACCTAATCGAAGACATCAGTGATGTTTTGAGATCTAGTATCAAAAGTGTCTTAAGTCTTGCATCTTTCGAGAGATGAACAACTGATGCAATCAACAAATGCCGAATATTATTGCTCACAGTCCTATGCACTGTCATGCAAGAAGCCCCAGATAAGTTCCCGGGCATGTGTACTCATGGACTTGAGAGATGTGGCCAGCGCCACCTTCTTGAACTCCTCTGGGTTCAACTTGGCCTTGCATCCACTCCCAGGCTTCCTCTCCTGCTTTCAGACTTCTTTACAGCATAAACAGTATGGCTGGTCACACTCAGCCCGTTAGAGATCTCAGTGGGTGTCTTACCGGTATCCAATAGTGCACGAACTGCTACGCGTGTCTCATTGTGAGGTCATTTTCTTCGTAATTTGAACAGCTAGACACGGGGGTCTTTTTTTTGTTTGAAAGAAAATTGTTTGTATTGGATCGTTTTTACTGCATTCATGCAATCTTGATTTATTTTACAAAAATGAGCCTATTTTTTCCGTTAAACCCGAATAACGATTCTTTTTTTCCTTCATTTATTGTAAATTTAATGAAAGGTTGAGCGATATTAATATGGTTATATCATTCCGTTTCTGTTTTTATTTTATTTTTTTGTCGAACAAAAGAAATCAAGAATTTCTTGGTTATACTTTTGAAAAGGATGAACTCTTAAAATATTTTCCATACTGATACTTGTGAGAAAAGATAAAATCTTTTTATAGTTCCTTCTTTGAAAATATATATACATACAACAAATAAACAAGATGACTAGATAAAAATACTAAAAATGATAAAATAATGTAACAGTTAATTTTTAAATTAATCCTCTATGGAAAGACACTCACTTGAATGTATATGTAAAATTTTTGTGAGAATAAAACTAAGTTTTTTTTTCATTAACACGAATTTATACTATTTAGTAGTTAATTTTAATTATCAGGTATTATAGAACCCAAAGTTTGAAATATCAAACGTGTAACTTCCGTAAAAGTTGTGTTTTAGGGAAATGAATGGTATCTCCTTTTACAGTAGAGAAGATCCTCAATAAATAAAAACGATAGGAATGACCCCATAATATATTTGATAAATTATTTTTCCAGAGGCTAACGCCCGGAGTTTAAAAGGTGCTCGTCCTCTACGGCATTTAAGAATTGATCTTCGTGGTCCTAAAAAGTGAAGGTAATCCCAAAAATATTTTCCGATCTATTTTCTCAATCCAGCTAAGGCAGTGGTTCCCAAAGTGGGGGGCGCGACCCCCAGGGGGGGGGGGGGCAGAGCAATGGCAGGGGGGGGGGCGCGGGAAGAACGAATGAATGAAAATATAAATACTGTAGACTAAATAACATTGCTAGAAAATGGACAAAAAAAAAGGTTGAGGCTTGCATTAATTACAATGTGTGAAATAAACTGCAATGGACTCTGAGAACAAAATGTGTGTATGTTCTTTTTTTTTTTTTTTGGAGGGGGGGGGGGGCGCAAAAAATTCTTATGTACCAAAGGGGGCCCAGCAGAAAATTTTTGGGAACCACTGAGCTAAGGCAAGAATTGCGAGCTTCGACTAAGCTTTTAAGTCCCCAGGATCACCCACAAAATCCCCTCCGTAACCGACAACTTGTGGACTCTAGCTTCGAGGGAAATCAAGTATTTCCCAACAAAATATCTCAGCCATTTTTATATAATTAATAGATTATTAATTTTTTTAGCTATATGAATTTTTATGTCTCTTTCAGTCTTTTGATTCAACGCTAAGCTTCACTATTATAATGCTAATTCTAGTTTTTAATATACCTAAGTCTGTTATACCATTGTGATGTTATTTTTATTTTTTTAGTCTAATTTGTTTTATTTTGTTGGTTCTTTTGTCGTTGTAGTAATGTAAGACTAAAATGTGTTCTTATGTATTTTAAACGCAACAACTTCGACTCTTATATAAGAACTGAAGTACAATTTTTTTTGTCAAATCACTTAAGCTTCTTTTTCGTTCGTTCCTGCCGTAAGAGTTAGGCGCTCAAATCTTGTTTAATATAGAGATAGATGTATCTATTTTTCTCAATTCAACTCGGAGAAATGTTCTAGGATAAGATACTTGAATGAGAGAATGGCTGGAGTTTCTTATAATTATGAGGATTTTGACCCCGTTGCAATGTTTTTATTGCTTGGTGCAAGCGCTAACGTCACAGCAGAGAGGCGCTGAATTTTTTATTACCCTTAAGATCCGTAGGCTCTGATTCGAATAACATCTTAAGTCAATAGCTCTGTCTGTATTGAAGCTGCTAACATCGAAATTGAATCTTTCAGGAGGCATAGCTCTATGGCTGCCTCTATTGCTTTAGAAGCTCGTTTGGAATAAAATATTGAAACAGGTTTTTTGTTTGATAACCCAATATTTAAAGATGGTTTTTGTGGTGCAATTTAAATTTAATAAAATAGGGCGCTTTTAGATATGTTAGACCTTATTTGATGAACTTTGCTTAATTTTGGCTTCAAGATTTACTATTTAAATATAGCCTTGATTAAATGAGTAAATTAAAATCATTTTCACAAATTTTTGGTATGATTATTTTGCAAATGTGCTTTATGATTCGTTTTGTTCCTACTATAGAAAATACAATTGTAACACTTAGGAGATTAAATGAAATACTTTCCCTATTTTAAGTAGTTAAGTATTATTTCATGTGTTGACGTGGGTATAAAATTGTTGCCCCCCCCAATATCTCAGAGAATCCGAATTTAAGGATTGAGAGAACTCCAGATGAAGGGATAAATGCAGGAAGGGGGAAGTAAGTCACGTGATCAGTTGTGTGCTTAATCTTTTTGTAATACTATCTTGAGATGATCTTATTTTATGGCGATCGTTCTCTATTAAATAGTGAGACGGAATAATACAATTTTATATCTACAGCATCAACTCATGAAATAATACTGGCTTAAAATATTTTGTTTGTGACAGAAAGTATTATAAATACTTTGTAAATTTTAGGTACATTTTTGTAAACGTTATGCGCTGACCAAATTTAAAACTTTTTCTTGCAACTTATAAAACATCAGCTTTTCTGTAAATTGAATATTTTAATAAGAAAAATATTTCTTGTTCTACTCAATTTAATTTTAATTTCTGTCATTGCATTGCTTGTTGGTTCTTAAATTGAGTGTCGTGGCTAGAAATAAGGTTATAACGAAATCAATTACTCCATAAATAATCTAATGTTCTAGAGTTCGTGACGTTCATTTTTTAAATATTTTTTCCATTCATAGGATCATAGATTTAAAGCAATGCAAATACTTATCTGAATATGAGGAAAAAGGACTTGATAGGAAATTTAATTTAAAAAATGGTCTGGTAGCGAACAATAAATTTATTATTTCGCTACACGTTCACTACATATCATGACGCTATTCGTTGTAGATTTAAACGAAATATAGAAATTATATATTAGCCAATTAGTATTAAAAGCACCGTTTTTAGTTAACATAATCCAATATTTAATATATATTCATCCAATGTATCTTACAAACAGAGGTGAAAGTGAATGAAAAAATAGATTCACGCACTTAAAAACTTATTTTTTTTAAATACCGTAAACAAATTAAGACTATAAAAATGCACAGAACCAACAAGAACTTTCAACCCCTGGATATAGCTAAGAATGACTCCTATAGAAGTAAGGAGTCTCTATGAATATAACTAAAGAAAGCTTTATATTAATCTTTAAGATATAATTCAGAATATTTATTTAAGCCATTTGATTGCTTATTACAGTTTTTATTGCTATTTGACTTTGTCCCAATGGATTGCATCCAACCTTCCACTCATCGTACATGTTGTGAGTTGAAAGATATTATTTTTATCACTAAATATACGAAAAAATCGTTTTGCTGTCTTTTTCAACATTTGGTGAAAAAAATGAATTGTCATACACGCTACTTAATGTTCCTGAGCTAGTGAGACACAAAAAATGCAAGAAGTGTTATAAGTATTGATGCCGCAAGCATATCAATTCAAGATGATCAAAATGTGTTCTTAATCCTTAGGCAACTCTGTAATATCGTTGTGGCGAATTTTGGAAAAAGATCTTAGCCCACAAGACCGTTTTGTTGACGAGAACAATTGTCAACTGACTGTGAATGGAAATCGTTACCGCACTATGATAACCAATTTTTTTGGGCCTGAATTGGAATATTTCAACAAAGCTGTGCCCCTTTACGCACAGCAAATGTTACAATGAATTAATTGAAGAGTAGTTTGGTGAGTGTGTTATCTCCATGTCTACACCAATAATTAATCAGTCGACATTAGAAGAGCTCTCAGTCAACGTTAGAAGAGCTCAGAACAAATATTCATTGCGAAATTGCAGTTGTTTATGCCAATTTATGGCAAAAATTGGATTCAACGATTGGATGTTGTAAAACGTGCAAGTAGTGGTATATGACACCAAATTCATTGATAAATTAACTTGAATATAATTTAACAGCAAATAAAGAACTCTTCGATATCTCAAACCGGGTTTTTTAAATATGGGCGCTTTAAATTTTATTTAATTATACATCACAGCTGTCATTTCATATTTGCTCCTTTTCTTTTTCCAATGGTTTTGCCGGAGTCTCATGAAAGAACAAGTAGGCATCCATAAGAAATAGAGTCTCATCCACCTGCCCCGTGGCCAGAGTCAGCTTATCCAAAACAGTATGAATCTTCTTCGCCGTTTCCGTTTCAGCCGGAGAGAGCATCTCATACACCTCCGCGATTTGGTTCTTTAATTCCTCCTCGCCCAGCTCCTTGGAGCCTTTAGATTATCAATGATGCTATCCATTCGCTCCTGCTTGTCCAAAAGCCTTTGATTTGAACTGAACTCATGGTCCTTGCGATGAAGAATGTTCCCTATGGACTTGTAGCAGAGCTCCTCAACCATCCGTGCCACAGATACGGACTCGATATAAAAGAGATAAAACGTCTTCGCAAACGCATTTCCCGCCGAGGATTTTCTTAACTCTTGCAACTGAATAAAGTTGTTTTCCATTAGCTTATAAGTGAGAAGCTTGGTTTCCTTTGCGGGTATCATGACGAGATTAACCAAAGAAGACTCCTCAATACGCTTATGTGAGCGAATAACCCTGAATATACGCAGGGCCTTAGATCCGAATTTCTCAAGAACAATGTTATCAAAGGTTGCAAAGACCAGCTGCTCAAGAAGAGCCTTGTAGTAAATGGTGTATTCTCCTCCGCCGGAGTCACCTATCCGGTCCAGAAAACGGGTCCGATCTTCTGTAATGACGCTTAGGTATTGGGACAGAAAGCTCTTGAGTCGGGATTTAATTGGATCAGTGGGAACAAACTCTAGGCTAGAGAGGATTTGATTCAGATACAAGCTCCTGGATCCTTCCAAGTCTCTGAGCACACGCGGCTTCGTTTCCTCCATAAAGACCTTGAGAAGGAGTCCTGCGGAGGGATCGAATCTCTTTGAACATGCGCTCACAACGATTTGCTTCATGAAAAGAACGTGAAAGCCGTCGGGGTAGATTGACCAAATGATTTTAGCGTCGCACAATACAAGATCAAAGGACTCGTCGGAAATGCTCTTGTGGAGGGCCTGGGTATCCACTTTATCTTGCGGTAAGCTGAACTCAGACTCGGAGGTGACGCCGATTCGTCGTACGAATCGATGAGCTATGAGGAATTGAAGGATGCAAGAAGCTCCTGGAAGGTTGATTTTTGAGCAGAGTCCTTTAAACGAACGTATGATCGCTTAAGAGCTTCTGAGGCGCAAATACGACCTGAAAAAAGAGTGAAAATGATTAAAAATTTGTGATTCTGAATGGAATCATTGATACAAAATTATCAGGCTTGTTGATCGGAGTTTTTTCTGATCGGCGATCAATAGCTATATAACGATATTTGATCGCTGATCGGAGTATCGCAAAAGGTTATGATCTTTATATCATTTGATCGTAATAAATCACTAAAAAATAGCGATCCGATCAATTTGTATAAAATAACTAAAAAGAAAAAATGTTTGTATTAAGGATTTTTGAGACAAACCCTACATTTCTTAAAACTTAACTAGCTGTCATATTGACGAAAATCCATTCCCACGACACATATTTGCTTAGAAAACACAAAATACAGACAGCCACTAATGGAAAAAGCCAGTGTGTGCTATCCTGATATATTTCTAGTCCTTAAATATACCTACAGGTGCTGGAAAGATCATTTGTTGCTTTTATTCTGAGTAAAGTATTACAAGAAACCTATTTTGATGATTGATCCTAGAGATATGAGAATAAAAAGGTTTCGTGATTGACGAAGGGCTGCCCACATTACGAATAGAATTAGAAATGCAATAATATTGTTATTCAACATATAAATCCTATTTCTGCTCAAAATAATCGCAAAATCATAAAATAATGCAATTCATAGCAAATTCAACTCAATAGCCATCTTTTTACATTAAAATATATCCTCTTTGATTTCTACAAATATCATTAAATTTGCTATTAAATCCAAACACCTATTAATTTATGATATGAAATTTGTTTTTATGGGTTGTTGTCAGCTTATGTTATGACTCATCAGTCTTTCGTCCAGACTCTCCTACTCTAAGGCACTGCAGGTGCATATAGAGAAGTCATTGTTTTGGAGCTCATGCTATGAGTCATAAGCTATGAGAAACATTTATTCCAGCATCTCTTGTCTTAAAATATGCGGACATATGTCAATTGTGGAGCCAGAGTGTTGGAGCTCATAGGCTATGAGAAAAAATCATTCTGATATTTTGGTCCTAAAATATACAGACAGCGGATTCTGAGGAGGACTAGACATAGACTGGGGGACGAAAATTTTGAGAAGCAACTTCTACTTATGTCTAATAAAGATGCAAATGAAAATGATCTGTGCAAACTTTATATATATGTACTTAATTTTCGATATAGTCGGATATTGTAAATAAATAAAAATTTAAACAAGGTGTGTCAATTGCTCATATAAAAAGGTATGCTTATATAGGTATATTACTTAATTTATCTGGGGTAAATTTTGGTGGGTGCTTTGGACTGCCATATAAGGATGAATATTTATAAAGGTTTAACTGTATATATATATATAATTTAAATTTTTACTTAGAATTAGTAATACATAGGTAATTTTTGTTGATCGCAATTAAATTGATCGGATCGCTGATCGGAAAAATCCCTGATCGTTATATCGCTATATCACAAACAATTTCTGATCGCTACTTTTGATCGGATCGCTTTTTTTTCCTGATCGCTCACAAGCCTGAAAATTATTAATACAATTTGAATAACTCGCGTGTAATTTCATAATTATGAATTTAATATCAATATACAATCAGAATAGGTGCTATATTTTTGTTCGTTTTAATTCATCAAGGTCTTTAAAGATTTAACAGAAAAAGATGGGGTTTTTTTCGACTCGTTCGATTTTTTGTATTTATTAAAATAACAAAATATTTTTATAAATATTATATATATATAATTTCATAATTTCTTAAAATTGAGATAAATGAATGAGTGAAAATAGAAAAACGAAAATAATTAAGTACATACAAATATTAAAATGAAGAAATTCGACTCAATCCCAAGTTTAAATGCACTTCGTCATTAAATGAATATATTATATTTGAAATATATTACGTATGTTCCAATGGATTATTTGTAATAGGTGAAATTGACCTGATTATATGACTTATTTTGTTGCCTAGAGATCAGCGAAAATCAAACTAATAGTATTAAATAAGTGTTACATAAACATAAGTCATTATGTTTAATTAATATATATTTATCTCCTTCAAACCTCACAGTAACAAATATAATCTATGTGATTGACCTATTTTCCCCTTCAAAATTTAATTATGATTGAACTTGAGGGAAATGCGAAAAAAATGCATTAATAAAAACTTAAATTATCTATTTTTATGACCATTTTTTACTTTCTTCAGGATATTAGAAATTAAATTTGAGATTCAGACAAATACATAGTAATAAGTATAATGGTAAAACATTAAAATATTCTCCTTACCAGCCAGGAAAATCTCTTCAAATATAGTTTCTGCTCCATTGCCCAGAGTTGACTTGACGGCGTATAAGTATCGAGGTACTCGGACGAGCTTGTGGATGGCTCTTTGGTCCAAGGCATACTCATTGCTCTCCGGGCGGTGAACTACGTATCCGTGATGTATGAGAAGGCAAAGAGATTTCTTGAACTTGAGCCCGATTTCCCTGTATGGAAGACTGCTCCAAGGAATCAATTTATCGGTCAATTCCCCCGCTTCTGAGCCAAAGGCTTCACGGATGAGAGCTATACTTAGCTCTGAAGAAGATGACATTCCACTCACGAAAAGGCTAAGTGTATTTCTTAATGTGCAATCATTAATATATATTAATGATTAAATTATAATATTAAATATTATTTAAAAAAATAATGACTTACGAATATCTGTTTAGTAAGGAACGTGTGTTTATTTACCTCTGAATATTAGCTGATGAAAGGAAAAGCAATAATAAACACAGCTCCATCTATAAGGAAAAGTTACAAGTTATGGGTGCTGGGATATACAATCTACCTAGAATAAGAGATACAATTCGTTTGAACAAACAAATTAACTTATTATAATTATAATATCTTATTAAATAAGATATATTTAAGTATTAGTTTCATCAATTATGATTCATAATTAATGATAGTTTGTTTTAACAAATAGCACATCTTATTCAAATGTGTTGGAACCGTTACGCATAAAAACGTAGACTATTATTCCGAACCAGTTTTTTAAATCAATAAGATGAATTACTATTTCGACTATTGTTTTAAAAAGATTTGAAGCCTTGACACCATACCAATACATCAAAAAGGATACTTAAAATTAGAGTACTTAAGAACACGAAATCTTACTTGAAATATAAAAATGTGGTTTATGTACAGTTTAGCGGAACGGCAGCAGAATACATTCTGTTAAAAAGTTAAATACGGAATATATGTAATTTTTTATTCAATGGTTATGAGTTATAACGTTATAATGACTTACCCATTCATTGAAGGAAAATAAGGCTCAACTATGAAATATAAGATCCTATGTTCTTTTAAGTACATTATATTCTATAATGATTATTTATATCCAGTGTTGTTCCCTAACGCGCGTGCGAGTAATATTTACTTAGTTATATTACTGCGCAGTAACTAGAGAGAACAAACATATTATATTTTACTTTCAAGTAATATGTAATATCATAGTTACATATTACTTGAAAAAAAATTATCGACAGGCATTTTTGATGAAAATTAATGAACTGAATGTATGTGACGTCACCCAATGGCAGTGGTTGCCGCGTGCGATGAAATTAAAGCGTTAAAGTACTTTAACGCTTTAGATGAAATGAGCGATAAACGATAATTATCGCTGAGGTCAAACCTTTTATCGTTATCGTTTATCGCAAAGTTTTCTAAAATTACCGCTCATTCACTTATTGTTAGTCCCAAAAAATGAGGAACGATAAATTCGACGACTAAAAAGATTCGAAATTCTCTTCTAAAAACGTCGTCACTTTTGGAGGTCTTTTCTTAAAAAGATCATCGAAATAAAAAAACGTCATCACTTCTAAAAAAACGTCGTCACTTTTTTTGGAATTTTTTTATCGTTATCGTTTATCGTTACCGCAGATTGGATTTAAATTTTTGTACCGTTTATCGTTTATTGCAGGTTGAGAAAAAAGTTATTGTTTTATCGTTATCGCAAGTTGAAAAAAATAGTTATCGCAGTTATCACTGCCCAATGGACATAATCCTGCTTATTGATAAAATTAAAAATACACGTTTATATTGATATTAAGACAGGGTATTCCATTAAACCCAAACACACAGAACACCTTTTTCGTTATTTATGGAGGATTTTACCGTAAAGACATTAAGTTCCTCAAAGCCCTCGGGCCCCGCTTGTCGATTGAGGCTTTTAGGATTGAAACCCACCGCCAACTCTGGTTTGGTATAAAAGGAGTCCTTACTTTCAATATCATACGTTCCAAGCCCTCGGGTCTCGCCTGATGATATAGGCTTTTATTTAGGGATGAAACCCACCGCCAACTCTGGTTTGGTATAAAAAGAGTCCTTACTTTCAATATCATACGTTCCAAGCCCTCGGGTCTCGCCTGCTGATATAGGCTTTTATTTAGGGATGAAACCCACCGCCAACTCTGGTTAAGTATAAAAGGAGTCCTTACTTTCAATATCATACACCCCAAGCCCTCGGGTCCCGCCTGTTGATACAGGTTTTATTTAGAGTTGAAATCCACCGCCAACTCTGGCTAGGTATAAAAGGAGTCGTTACTTTCAATCTCATACACTCCCAGCCCTCGGGTCTCGCCTGCTGATATAGGCTTTTATTTAGGGTTGAACCCCACCGCCAACTCTGGCTAGGTATAAAAGGAGTCGTTACTTTCAATCTCATACACCCCCAGCCCTCGGGTCCCGCCTGCTGATATAGGCTTTTATTTAGGGTTGAAACCCACCGCCAACTCTGGCTAGGTATAAAAGGAGTCGTTACTTTCAATCTCATACACCCCAAGCCCTCGGGTCCCGCCTGCTGATATAGGCTTTTATTTAGGGTTGAAACCCACCGCCAACCCTAATTACAAATAAGAGAAACCTAATTTACAATATTATACACCCCAAGCCCTTGGGTTCCGCCTGACGATATACGCTATTATTTAGTGTTGAAACCTACCGCCAAACCCTAGTAGGGGCCCTATCTTTAATTCAAATTCAGCCCAAGTCCTCGTGTCCACCTGTCGATTTAGTCTATTTTTGGTTGTCGAAACCTTTATTAGGAATGAGAGGGACCCTATTAATATTTACCTATTTATCTACCTAAGCCTGACTGGGGATAAAATATCCGTATTTATCACTCTCATTTCAACCCTAAAAGCCTCAATTGACATGAGGGGCCCGAGGGCTTGGGTTGGATAATTAACCTCTGCCTCTCATAATGTCAGAAGTCATTTATTTAGTCTTGAATTCATTGACTTTATAATGTTTGAGCCATGTGCTCACTTATAATATTGCAATAACATATATAGGATTATTATAAAAATGCAAACTAGGTTTGGTGAGGATTTTTACAAATCCTGTTTGAATTGCCTTTACTTATTGTTTCGGAATGCTCAAAAGTAGTATATTACTTTTGAGAAGTATAACTAATATTTTAAAATAATATTACTACGCAGTAAAAAGTAGTATATTACATACTACTTTCAAATAAATATTCGACCAACACTGTTTATATCCCCACTGATGTAATTTAATAGCGTAAAAGGACTATCCCCCCCCCCAAAAAAAAAAAAAAAAAAAAAAAAAAAATCACCTCCCAGGCAATTACCCTCTGTTACTAATATTTATTATGCCTTCAAGTCCACTTATGAAGTTAACTATGTTTTCTTTTGGATTAGTGTTTAAAACCTATGTTCATAATATCGGCCATATAAAACATATGACCGATAAAAGGAACATAGGTTTTACACTAATCCAATTAAAACATAATTAAATTCATAAGTGGACTTTAAGGGATAAGAAATATTAATGACGGGGGGTAAATGGCACGTGGGGTGCTAGTCTGGGGGATGATAGTCTTAAAACTAATTTCATAGAACCAAACAGGCAAAAAAAAACATCCTACCCACTAAATAGGCTAGAATTCCTTACCAATATCTTCAAAACATTTATATCTGGTAGTTTGCTTGTAATACAGTAAGAGGCGGTCATTGCTAAAGCCAGACACGAGCCGTGAGGCTTTGGAAGGTAGCCACTGACGTTATCAGTAAGAGTCCGGTAAATATGACTCATGACATCCGTGAATTATCTTTCAAAGTCTCACAGCTCTTGTCAGTCTATAGCAATGTCCCCTCTGACCGTAAATAGCCTCACCGCACGTGTATGGCTATGGCAATGTCGACAAATACCAGGTGCACGAGTGCCCCTAAAAAAAGATTAATGAATCTATAAGAAGAGAAAGGCCAAGAGTCAGAAGATGAAGAATATAAGATCATGTCAAAATGGGCTCAGATAACGCGTTCAGCCAGGAGCTCTTATTTGATCAGTCAACATATCTATTGCTCATCCATAGGATTTTTCTTTATCTTTTGACCTCTAATGCTATGGATTTTTATTTACACAGAACATAATACGCATATTATTTATGAGAACGAATGTTTGGTAATATGTAATGGCAATCCATGGAGATGGATCAATTGATTTTCGCAATGGATAAATGAAAAGATTTCCTCCCTATCGACATCAATGCGAAGGCACATACATATCCAAAGGAATATTATTATAACTTCTATCTATGTTATCATCGTCTTCAAGATTAAGTACTCTATATATGTATATATTTTGATTAGAGACTGAGTAACGCATTTGATAGCATTTTTGGGAAGTGCCATGGCTCAAGTCACCGAAAATATCCTATTCAGTGATTCTATTCTTCTGAGTGCCGTTTTCCTCATCTGTCTCTTGGTTGTTCTGGGTAAAAGTCTTTTGTTGTACATACGTATTTGGACTGGGCAACGTTCTGATAGCAATGACTGGTGTGCAAGCCAAAAGTCATTCTTCTTCTGAAAACAAAAAGGCGGCTACAAAACATTTCACAGAAGAAAAAAACTTTTAAAATCATGACCAGGGGCATTCAATGAGGCTTTGGAAGGTGATGTACTAACGTTATATCTCACATTTACAGGATCAAGAGTAAACAAACATACTTTTGGATCTATGTTAACATTCCTCGCCTCGCCTCACTGGACGTCGCTGATCATGATCGTATGCCTGAGTGTCCGACCAGTTGATTGCGATCTTTTGGTCGATCGCAAGTTAGATCTAAGCAATTACTATAGATTTTTATTTAAATATATGTCAATACTTGTTAACATTATTACTGCACCTTTGAAAACACAGCTCGAAGCACGGCAGTTTACAATCAACTAACCAAACACCCAAAGAAACCAATTTTGTATCAGGCTCGGTTAGGTATAAAGCTGATTTTGGGCTGTCCATTCTTAAAAATCACCATTTACTTGGACACTTTGATCCTAGGGACGCAAGGAGTTTATTCTTCCACTAGCAGATTTCAAAGAATCCTTAACCTAATATTTTCCTATGCACCTAAAACTTTTCCGTAGAAATGTTGATCAATATATAACTAAGTGTTTAGGAGATACACAAGACCGAACAAAGGGATCGATTTGTTATTAGTATTTTTTTTTTTCGGGAACATCCGCTAACTCAAAAATATTTATTAGCAATCCTAAGTCCTCCAATTTAGTCTAAATCTGAGGCGACATTATCAAGAAAATGTAGAAAACGGTGTGTTTTGCATAGATAACACACCTTCATTAATACTAAATTAAATGTCTTTAAATGGGACGACCGTTCAGAAAAAATAAAGCTAAGTTGAGCGCGCTATTTTTGATAAAGCGGTACAAATCAAAATTTCTTTTTGAGCGATATTTGATGATCAAGCACACATGTTTTGGTACGCTTTTTATCATATAAAAAATAAGGTAAAACATACACCTTTTTTACTTAATGAGACGGCTTTAAAAGCTCTTTATATATATATATTTTAATAACTACCTTACTATTTTCTCCTTCATTTTTGCAGCCTTACTTTCAACTTCATTCAAGGCCTCGGATTTAAAGTCCTACTTCACAGTCTGTACTTCAAAATGCTGTTGTTGCCTTCCTTGCTTTGGGAGCTATTCAGAGCATCGGAATGATGGGGGTCCCCGAGCCAATGATAGTGATAACTTTGTGGACATGGGAGGTATGGACGAAGTAATTGACTTCACTCTTCAGACTCCTTCGTCCGGCAGCTCCCTGAGACACCGAAGGAAGAGTGGCTCCAGGCAACATGCCTCAAGCGTTCCAAAAGCCTTAAAGTGGATCCACTTCTATTATTCGATAGAAGTAATCTGCACTTTACATCCATTGGAGGCCAAGGTCTGTTCTTAAGGACAATTAAGCCTAGATTAATAATGAGAATTCTCAAACTAGTAACTAGTTAACTTATGTAGCTAGTAATTATTTTAACTTAAAGTTAAGGGCATATAAATAAGAAATACTAAATCTCTCAGAAAAGAAACGTGGATATCACAAAACACATGCCATTAACCATGCAATCTGATTGGCTGAAAAAACTATTAATGGGTCCTACTAAAAGCATAGAAGGCTTTTTAGGCTCTCAAGTAGTTCTAGAAATTGGAGAAATGAATAAATATAAATATAACTTTAGTGTTGCACTAGTAGTTTTATTTTTAACAAAAATATATTAATTTGAAACAGTCGTTACATTGTTTAGGATATTAATTATTGCGGATTTTCTTTTTCTTCTCTATTCTCAAGACGTTTTGATATATTTACTTTGATATTAATTGTTTTTAGTTATTTTGTGAAATTCCGTTCATAAAATATATTATCTCGCTATTGTCAATCATTTAAAAAATAGCAACGTTCGTTAAACGACAACGTTTTCCCTCTGCAGATCTTAAGCCAAACATTACTGAAGGTGATGCATTGACCACAGATTTACAGTATCAGGATGAAGCATAGCCCCACCGTACGTCCCTGTTTGCAATGATGGTTATAAATAAATATACGATCAAGCTAGGGGATACTTATTCTAAGATAATATTCATTAATCCTTCATCAACGATAAATTATTGAGGATGAAAGATACAAATGTATTGTACGGAGTACCAACTTTTCTGTTCATAATATATATGTGCAAACAATTTAGTGCCTTATTATTAGGAAGGGAAATCTGGAGTTTAGCCTTGGTGCTTACAGATTATGTGACTGTTTTTGGCCGTGAAAAAGAGAGAGGGGTAAAGAGAGGGGTAAAGAGAGAGGTAAAGAGAGGGGTAAAGAGAGGGATAGAAGGAAAGAGAGAGGGAGAGAAAGAAAGAAAGAAAAAGTGAGAGAGAAACTGCCCCCTCTTTTTTTCTCTCTCTCTCTTTCTCTCTCTCTCTCTCCCTTTCCTTCTATTCCTCTCTTTACCCCTCTCTCTTTTTCACGGCCAAAAGCAGTCATAGAATATGTAAGTACCAAGGCTAAGCTCCAGATTTCCATTCCTATTTGTTATCATCTTCGATAGAATGCTGATGGTATTTAAATTTTGTAGAAGCTTAAAAATCACTGAACCTCTATCATTATCATAAAAAAGTAATCTTTATTTGAATTTTGTGTTTCTTGAGTAACGTTTTTTTATATTCAATAATGGATCGTACCCAATATTGGTTGCTTTAAGATTATATTTTAACAAAATCTTATGCTAGATTTTTGCCCATGGAAATATGACATAAAGATGTTTTTCATTTAATTTTCAATCCAAAAATCCTGGATTGATTCTTGAAGTAATAGCTGGATTTTTCTTTTGTTTATTTGACAGTATACTTTAATTATATCCCAATTGGTTAATTTATTTATTTATAACGGTGATTATTCTTTCGTGGAAAATTAAAGTGTTTTACAGCTCCATTGGTCCAAATGCATAGAGTGCCGAATTCACGACCTGGTAGTGCTGAATATCGAGGTATTTGTTCACTATCCGTTATTTGGACAGCGAGCAAATACTCCGATATTCAGCGCTACCAGTCCTGATTCGGCACTCTGTATTCTCCATGGTCCAAAAATAACGTACTATCAATCTCATGAGTATGTTTGTTGACCAAATATTTTGTACGGATGAAAACTATACAATGCTGATGATAATCAATTTGGATATGTGTCCAGGATGTCTAGTAGTCAATTATTATTTATTTCATTGTATAGGTAAATTTGGGATTGTCTCTAGAGGAATCATGGGACAGCCGGATGGATCACATAGTTTATATTATATCCTTTTATATTATTTCTTAAACAATCATTTTTATTTTCCTTCTTTTATTTTGTCGCCCATTGCATGAATAGAGAGGTCATAGTTCGATCCTTGAGTGCTGAGAAGAAAAGCGAATCCGAAAGTAACGTCATTTTTCGAGGATCTATTAAAGTATCATGACATTGGGAGTGAAAACGTGCTCAACCTCCTGGGCATCGACTATGAACACCCGCCATTCTTAGCTATTTTTGAAGATGGGATCATTGGGGATCTCAAAACGTTTCTTATGGAGAAAGGTAGTAAAACATATAAATGGAGGGAATTGATAAGTGATTTGTTTTTTATATCTGTACAAGCCATAGAGATATAAAGACATAGAGAGCTTATTGGATTCTATAGAGGAATACGTTTTTGTGCCCAATATAAACAAATTTCTATCTCTAAGATCAACTTACGATGACGTAGTATAAATTACTTTGTTTATATTGGACACAGGCGACAGCTGAATGACGATGTCTATCTGCTATTGAAGGAATAAGCTCTCTATATATCTTTATATCTCTATGGCACAAGCATGTAAGCTTAACTGCTTTTTTTTAATTCGGATTTTATTCAAATAACAAAAAACAACGTCCAATAATGTAAAGGTTCTTAAAAGAAATGAATCAATGGCACCTAAAAGTCTCATAAAGACATTTTTATATGAATTGAAAGCTTATACTACTATAATTGTAGCCGTTAATAACTCAATGTTCCAAATATTACGTGTAATCCCTGATTACGCATTATCTTTGTAACATAGTATTGTAAGAAAGTACTCATAATTGTACATTGATCGTTATGGGTACGTTTTGCTTAATTTTAGATATATTATCAATAAGTATTAGATATATTATATTTGTGGCCGACTAGGTATGACATTTGCTTTTGAACAAAAGCAATGAAGTAAAACCAATTAATGAATCATTATAGTGGATGAGGGAACGGAGGCCTACGTCAAAGAGGACTTCTAATACCCTTCTGCCGCGATATTGTTTCTGGACTTAAGTTCTGGCATCAAAACTTCACGCTGCCGCTTGACTTTGGAGCAAGGACTTGCCAAGTCACTTCTACCTTTCAAATAAAGGTAACTTTAGATATTTAAAAGTACCATAAATAATTTTAACAAATTAACAAAACAGAAAATCCATACCAATACTAATTGTCAAGCTGCTAAATGGAACAAAAATGGATCGCCGTTTAATGAGATTGATGGAGCTCTGAATAAAATGAAAGTATTTTTTAAATAAGCAATATAAAATAATTGAAACCCTGTCTGTCTTGGATTTTTTTAATAAATATTTTTAAAGTAGGAGGTATCCAAGGTGTACATATTAAAATACAATGTTTATCCATATTGTCAAGAACGTAACAGGACTACCACGGCCCTAGACAATCACCCACCGGGATTTATCCCCCGTTATTAATATTTCTAATCCCTTGAAGTCCACTTATGAAGTTAACCTTGTTTTTTTGCATTAGTGTTTGTAACCTATGTTTCTAATATCGGTCATATAAAACATATGACCGATATTAGAGCATAGGTTTCAAACACTAATGCAAAAGAAAACAAGGTTAACTTCATAATAATAATCTCAGAATAATGATCCGATAAACTTTGAAAAACTCAATATTAATTTTATGTATAATATTTGAATAACATTAGGATTTATAAGGTATTTTTAATCGACTCATACTGTAAGAAGGAGCATATCTTGATAATTGATTATGATGTTATTTAAATATTTCAATCAAACTCTAATTAGGTCAACATTTTATTTTTTTGGCAGAGCAGGACTAACAATGACTTCAATTTTATAGTTCGGTAGATCGATACAACCAGTGGTAGATTTATTTTATTGATTTTAATCATGTTCAATTAAAAAAAATACTGAATACAACTTAGATTAGCAATTGGTAGCAGTGTATATTTTAATCAGAATCTAGATTTCTCGAAAATAAATTGCACATCTATCCCCGTAGACGATTTTTTTAAATTTTGCTTTAATTTTTTTATTGGAATCTACCTAACTACTACCAAATCCGGCGGTAGGTTTTTTCCTCCGAATATAGGCTCTGATTATAGGAGAGGAATATTCTTTATAACAAAGATATATTTATTTAATCCTATCTAACCCATCCTTGATTATTTATAGATTGGGGATACTGGAAATTCAAGAATTATCCAAGCAGATGACTATGTTGATATTTATAAACTGATGAATAAGGAGCCACAGGACATCAAGGACGAAAGGATATTTCCCATTCGGTGGCTTAGCCCTGAAATTCTGCAAGGTCTACGGTAGTATTCATATAAAATCTTGTCAGTTGCCACTTTTAACACAAACTTTAAAGAGGAGGCAAGATTTCCTCATTTGTCACTAGACAAAACACATATGAACCTGGGAATGACCTTTTGGGAGATCCTTACTTTTGGACAGCAGCCATATCCCCTTCTCTCCAACAGACAAGTCTTCTTGGAAGCTCGACCTCCAAACTAGAAACAACTATGAACTTTGAGAACTCAACATTCTTTGTGAGTATATAAAAAGTTGGAATAGTTCAAGAATGGGTCGTCAGAGAGGTTGAGGGACATTATTTATCTTGTGAGCTGGGCTGTGCAGATCATGAGCTCCATGTAAAAGAGATTATGTTTCATCCATAGAGATATACGACATAGAGAGTTTATTGGATTCTTCAAAGAAATACGTCATTGTGTTCAGAATACAGCTGAACGATGTTTCTCTGCTATTGGAGAGAATAAGCGCTCTATATCTTTATATCTCTATGGATTCTTCAGAAAAAATACGTCATTGTGTCCAGAATACAGCTGAACGATGTTTCTCTGCTACTTGGAGGGAATAAGCTCTCTATATCTTTATATCTCTATGGTTTCATCATCTATCTGGTTTTATTTGGGATTAAAACATTAAGAATAACAAGATTACATTCAGATGGCTGAAAAGTAGTGTTGTGTCGGTCCCAATTTACTCGGTACAGTCCAATCTTAGGACCGATCTTGGGACCGTCGGCCTTAGAGATTGTCTTTTATCAGTCCTTTAATTTTCCATAAAAAATGTTGAAAGAGTATTTATTTATACGTTCTAACTTTTAATATTAGTTGTATATATTCTACTATAATTTGGCGTTAACTCAATAGCAACAAAAGGTTTTTAAAATATTTATATTAGACAACATGGAAACATTTTTTTTCCTCATAATATAGACTTTTCAGTTTAATACGATCGTCGATCATAACTCATTAAATGTACCTTTAAAAATAATTCATTCACAACTCTTTCGTTTCAACCGTTAATTTGTATGCACTGTCATTACGCATCGACGATTTATTGTTGTAATAATAGTAATCAATATTTAATACTTATTAATAACATAAGTACAAGATCATTGAAGATGTTACTTTTCTCAACTAAAGGATTTTTCCTTTTCATAGCATTAATGACGTGAGTTATGACGTTATAAAATAAAATTGTTCCTTTTTTAAGGACTGGCAAAAAGGACTGCACTGGATCGGACTGGACTGCAGTCCTCGGTCCTAGATAAGGACCGACACAACACTAAGTTATCAGGCAGTTGTTAAAGATGATAAAAGAGGCAAAGTAATCCCACCACCAACTTTATTGCCTTTTGTGACATATTAGTCAATAATGTAAATAGTAATTTATCCCTCTTTTCTATCTGGGACTTTTTTTCCGCTTTCATACCTTCGGGCTAAAAAATTGTCAATGATGAACGTAAACCTCAGAATCAATTATGAAATCATGTCTCAAAAGCATATGGATAGTCGATTGCTGAAGCATCTTACATTGGCCCTGAATAGTTGAGGTCTCATTTTAATGCTTTTATACTGATGGACAGATAACTGAAGAGGGAGTGAGACTTTATATATTGTATTATTACATAAAGAGTGTCTCCTGAAACATATATAAAGATATAGAGAGCTTATTCCCTTCAACAGTAGAGAAACATAGTTCAGCTGTCGCCTGTGCCCAATATAAACAAAATAATTTGTACACCGTCATCGTAAGCTGATCATAGAGATATAAATATTTGTATATATTGGGCACAATGACGTACTTCTCTAAAGAATCCGATAAGCTCTCTATGTCTTTACATCTATATGCTCTGAAATCACTGAATAGTCGTCAAAAGAGTCTTAATCAAAATTAACAATGAATATTATGGAGCAGTAAAAACTCGAGCAATGCTTGCAAATTATTAAAATTATTACAAAAGTGGTGAGCCTTTGATCCAAACTTCCAAGGATCGACGCTCCGTCGTGACCAAAAGATTGTTTACCTTTTTCCAGAAAATCACTAATAAGCGTATACACACACTCATGGTCAACGTAATCGACCAACAAATTTCAATATTTGGTGGAAACATGAGTCCACATACACGCTGCATGTCTATTGTGTCAGTGAGACAATAAATGCACTAAGTGATATTCATATTGCTGCCGCAAACACATTCATTCAAGATAGCCCAAATTTGTCTCATATACGCCGGTTTCTCAATCATTAAACCAACCTCAATCTCAATCAACCACTGTGACATCGTTGTGGCGAATTTTGCAAAAAAAATATAGCCTACATACATCCGCAAAAGATCGAGTTGAAACAAAACTAAAGTCGTTTGACGACTTCAATCATCGGGAATTCGTAAAATGGACTGAAGGGAATTCGAAAATGATCCTAATTTCCCCCGTAAAATGATCCACTGTGATGAGGCACATTTTTGGCTCAATGGCTTTGTAAACAAACAAACAAAATATGCGTTATGGGGCCTGCAAAAACCTTGACGTGGTTTATGAGTCGCTACTATATCCTAAAAAATACTGTTTGGTGTCGATTACATGTTAGCGGTGTGATTGGGCCGTACTTTTTTTTGTTGACGAGGACAATCGTCACGTTACTATGAATAGAAATCATTACTGCGCCATGATAACCATTTTTATATGATCTATAAGATATGGACTTGGACAATATTTGGTTTATATGAGACTTTACACACAGCAAAAGTTACAATTGATTTATTGAAAAGTAGGTTTGGTGGATGTGTTATCTCCAGGTCTACACAAATTATCCGTCCACGTTATAAAAGCTCAGAACAAATATTATATGCAAAATAGCTGCAGCCAATATATGTCCAAAATTGGGTTCCTGTATATAATTTATTAAAACGTTATTATAGTGGTGTCCATTCAAAGAACATGGATAATCATTCCTAAATAATAACTTGAATGTATTTTAACGGCAAATAAAGCAGTATTAGATATCTAAAGCCATTTTCGTTTTAATTATTTTTTTTTTAATGTAAGTTATCTGAATGAAACCCCCTTAAGATATAATATTGTCTGTATCAAAGCGTGAAAATGGTTTAAAGTTCTTGACGATACTCTGCATTTATGGTCTAAATTACTCGTAATTTCTATAACTATAAATATATAATAACATGCAGTTTGAAATTGATTGCCGTGCATAAATAATGTTTTTAATCAATTAAAGTACCGTTTTACTTATGTATTCGTTCAGAATGACGTACTGGTCTTGAATTTTTGCCGGTACGGCGTTCAGGACCGTTCCGACTCACTGTATATTCTTCACCATGCATATATTTAATCCAAAAAATATATCTTCTCTTAGTACAACCTTTCTTGAACCAAACCTATTTCTATGTCAGGGCTAGGCTCCTTATATACACTTTAATACTTTTCTACTTTTAGCGCATTGAGGAAAAAGTGATCCATGATCTAACGC
The DNA here is from genome assembly GCA_013387185.1 of Caligus rogercresseyi. NCBI lineage: Eukaryota > Metazoa > Arthropoda > Copepoda > Siphonostomatoida > Caligidae > Caligus > Caligus rogercresseyi. The sequence goes on along the minus strand of CP045905.1, from coordinate 13,097,227 downwards.
TCAAGTGCCTTCAAATCGATCCGCGGACGCGCTCAGATATCTTTGTATTTGATACTTTCCTCACTAATTTCGCTCTCACTGATCACGACCTTAGAAGCCAAGAATATTCGAGTATTTGGAACGCAGCCTTCTCATAAATAAGGACCATGCAAAATCCGGCGTACAAAACTACTTTATATAACTCTTATTACAAATAAAGAACTCATTTAAGATTTTATAGGGTTAGTATCTTTTGCTTTTTCACCTATTAAAAGTTGTCATTAAGTAAAAAAAAAATCACTTTACTTATGAAATATTTATTTCAAATCTCATTATTAAGACATTGTTTATATATTAATTTTCATAATATTTATGTAATTAATTTTGGTATAAATAAGAGTCAATGTAAAACATTGTGTGATTCAAGATTTCATGGATGCACGTGAATAAAGTTTCCATGTAATAAATGAAAATTTTGGCAGTTTTCAAGAATATCGACCTAAGAGTTGAGGCTGCGTGTAAATTTTTAAAGTGCCAGATGCAAAAGCTGCCACTTTAAAAATAAGAGCAAGGAAAGAAACAAGAAAGAGACTTCCATCATAGGAGGGTGCTATTTATCGCCTGTTTATGACTTGGACGAATTTTTGAGGCAAAAAAGACGGGGAAAGAGCGTGGAGGATAGCCTTCAATAACATAATAAAACACATATCGGAAATTTATTACTACGATTAAGTTTAATATGCATACATATAATAATAAATAAATACACTAAATATTTGTTTCTTTGAGTTAATATATTTAAACTGAATATAGATAAGATTAATTTTAAGGAAACGAGGAGACTTGGTTCTTTATCAATAGAGATGTCAATTGCCTATTAGGAATCATAAACGTTGTTTTCTGTGAAGGCATAAACGCCCAAGGGAAACATGACTTACATCATAAACTGCCGATAAATAGCACCCTGAAATGATGAATCCTCTTTCATTTTTTTCGCTCTTTTTTACGGTGAAAAGGTTTTACATTGGAACTTTAATTTTATCCCGCAATCTCAGCCCTTAGGCCGATTATCTTAAAAAGTGCCAAAATTTCATTGATGTTATCAGAAGTAAACACTAGGCATTTTGATTTTTGTTACTTTCATGTCAATTGCCAACGAAATCAGATCTCAATTTTCTAGTCCATTCAATATATTTTTAGGGGGGAATCGGTACTCCCAGGGCAGTCTTGTACGCATAGGTTGGATGAACTTAATATTTACAACGTCTATATTGCTACACGTTTGTTTTATCAATAGTAGTAATAAGCTATGTAACTTCATTTATTTCAATTGTTGCGTTATAATTTTTTTAAATATATAAATGAGGATTGAATTAGATATATATATAGATAGATAGATAGATAGATAGATAGATATAGATAGATATAGATAGATAGATAGATAGATAGATAGATATAGATAGATAGATAGATAGATAGATAGATAGATAGATAGATAGATAGATAGATAGATAGATAGATAGATAGATAGATAGATAGATAGATAGATAGATAGATAGATAGATAGATAGATAGATAGATAGATAGATATATAGATAGAGATAGATAGATAGATAGATAGATAGATAGATAGATAGATAGATAGATAGATAGATAGATAGATAGATAGATAGATAGATAGATAGATAGATAGATAGATAGATAGATAGATAGATAGATAGATAGATAGATAGATAGATAGATAGATAGAGATAGATAGATAGATAGATAGATAGATAGATAGATAGATAGATAGATAGATAGATAGATATAGATAGATAGATAGATAGATAGATATAGATAGATATAGATAGATAGATAGAGATAGATAGATAGATAGATAGATATAGATAGATAGATAGATAGATAGATAGATAGATAGATAGATAGATAGATAGATAGATAGATAGATAGATAGATAGATAGATAGATAGATAGATAGATATATAGATAGATAGATAGATAGATAGATAGATAGATAGATAGATAGATAGATAGATGATAGATAGATAGATAGATAGATAAGATATAGATATAGATAGATATAGTAATAGATATAATAGAATAGATTATAGAATATAAATATAAGTTCAGCCAACCTCTGCGTATAAGACTGCCCTGGGAGTACCGGGAATCAATATGTATCAATATTTGTATTTATAATAATTACATTCCAGCTTTATAGGAACACTGAGAAAAATAAATTTAATCTTTTTACTACTCTTAGCAACTAATTCAACTCTTTAGCACCCGTTTTTCATAGTTAACTAGCCTTTGAATATAACTATGCACAAATCAAAAATGGCGTCATCACACAATTTATTTGCTATTACTCGGTTGTTTATCATTGTCCACTCAAATTTTCTACCTGGCCATAAATTTAATCTTTTTACTACTCTTAGCAACTAAATTCAACTCTTTAGCACCCGTTTTTCATAGTTAACTAGCCTTTTGAATATAACTATGCACAAATCAAAGTCTCTTTGAAAGAGACTTTGACTATTAATTTGTATGTAAAATATTCCATTTTTTAATTGAATATTTATTGAGATCGGGTAAATAAGGTTGTTTCTCGTATACCTTATATTTTTCGGGAAATAAGTTCCTAAGTTGATAAAATGGACATTTAATTCATGGTTATTTTGATAGGCCCCATGATGACACCCGAATTAAATTACTATGCAAGATATGGTGTAATTTTAGAACAAGTATTACACTTACCAAATATATTAGAGGTAATTGAATTGTAGGCAAGGGATTACTTTGACCCCGACTTGACATAGAAAAGAAAAACAGTTGTCGATAAGACAACAGGGAGACATCTTTCTTGTATCCCTCTGGCATCTCTTTATTTATGCATCAAGTTAATCGGTGTCCAGAAGAAATGGACCAGGAAAATATGGACTAGGAAGAAATGGACCAGGAAAGAATTGACCAAGGTAGAAAAGGAAATTATGACTCATGGAAAAAATGGACCAAATACATAGGTAGCCAAGTTTTTGAGTGAAATATCTAAGTATTGAACAAATACTATTTCTCATATAAACTGAGGGAGGCAACTGACTTGAGGGGGCCCAAGGCATTGTCTGTATGTGTTGAGATCCTTCCTTCGGCGGATTACAAATATTGAATACTCAACTCGGATCATTGTAGGCTCTCTCAATTTATTATTGTTGACTCTGACGTCACCCTTCACTCTATCTCTTCAATATTCCATTTATAACAATCGCCCCGAAATTAGACATATTTTCTTCTTCTTATGTATTTACTTTTTGAGTGCTTCTAACATCGGTATGTTCGATATTAAGACAATGCGTATTATTGACCATAATTTGGGGGATTTGAACTACAATTGACATAAGAAGAGATTATTTATCTAAAATTGCAAAAATAAAATCATTTATGTCATTATTAATCATTTTATATGAGAAATAGTATTTGTACAATACTTAGATATATTCCACTCAAAAACTTGCCTACTTATGTATTTGGTCCATTTCTTCCATGAATCATCATTTTCCTTTTCTACCTTGGTTCATTCCTTCCTGGCCCATTCTTTCCTGGTCCATATTTTCCTAGTCCATATTTTCCTAGTCCATTTCTTCCTAATATCAAGTTAATCATATACCCTTTTTCTATTATTACTAAGCTGTTGCTGTTATTGTTTTTGCGGTATCATAAATAACTTGAGTTTTCTATTCTTTAGGAGGACCCGGATATCAAGCTGTTTATTATAAGTTATAATAAAAACAACAACAGCTTTTGGTTCATTCTTTAAAAATGTTATTCATTTTCTTAAGGAACAGGAGGAAACTTTGATTCAAAGTTCCTTCTCCAGAATGGAATAACTTAAGTTGATATATATATTGCAATATGATAACACCAAGAGCTTATTAATAATAGAAAAAAGGGAGAGGTTTGTGATTGATTTGATACTTTAATAAAAGAGATGCCAGAGATACAAAAAAGATGTCTCCATGTTTCTAATCGACATAACTTTTTTTATTTTTCTATGTCATGTCGAGTATCACGCATAGAATACAAATATAGAGAGAACTTATTCCCTTCAATAGCAGAGAAACATCGGCGTTCAGCTGTCGCCATTGCCCAATCTAAACAAAGTAATTTGTACACCGTCATCGTAAGTTAATCATAGAGATATAAATATTTGTTTATTTCTGGCACAAAAACGTATTCCTCTGAATAATCCAATAAGGTCTCTATGTCTTTATATCTCTATGGTATAAAGTGATCCCTTGACGAATTATCCATATTATTATTTATATTATTAATATTCACGAAAATAGTAAAAAAATTGAACATCTTAGTTCCCTGCTTTGATCAATAATACATTTTTATTTCAACTCCCTTTTTTTCGAAGGTATGAAAGCAACCTATGATTACGTAAACAATATTTACTATTATATTTATTAATATGATGTAATTTCTAAAAAGATATTCAAGTCTCTTCAAGAATGTGAATGTCCTTAGACTCGGACTCATAATATAGATTGAACACATAATATTAATAAATTCATGCGCAGATACTGTTAGGTCATTTAATATGTAATACAAATAATCTCTTCTCTTCTTCTAATTCATAGTGGCTCCACCAATATTTTACATATAAAGCAGCCCTGCATAATGAATTGAAAGCAATTGAAGAAATATTTTATATACATATGTTTATTATAAAAGTTAGAATAATTTCATAGTGACTAATTAATTATTTACCAATAAATAACTCTAATTTTCAAGTCAAGAGATTTTTTCTTTTGTACTTAATTTTGAACACATCAAATCTATTGATTTGCTAATCATGGAGTATGAATTAATATTGTGAGCAGGAGTATTACCCCCGGACTAGCACCCCCGTGACATTTACCCTCCGTTACTATTATTTCTTATCTCTTAAATTCCACTTATGAAGTTAATCTTGTTTTCTTTTGCATTAGTGTTTGAAAATATGTTCCTAATATCGGCCATATAAAACATATGACTGATGTTAGGAACATATGTTTTAACACTAATGCAATTTTATTATAAAGAAAAACATAGTTAACTTCATAAGCGGACTTTAAGGGATAAGAAAATTAGTAACGGGGGTTAAAAGCATGGGAGGTAATTGTCTGAGAGGTGGTAGTCCTAAACTCTTTTTATATCCTGAAATATTTATATATATATATATATCTATCAACAGTCGTCAAATAAGCAAATATGTATAAGCAAAATAATATATTTGTGTTATTTATTAAAATACGTGAAGTACACACAAATTTAAAATTTATTAATAACAAAATACTACATTTTTCAGGTCCTGAAATTATTCATCCTTATCCGCAGTAGTCAAAATAGCAAATATTTATAATCAACATAATGTAATGATTACCTACAAGAACCTTACAAATAGATAACGTTATATACCCTTAATCAAATATAAAACAATAAGATAATTTTTGATAAGGAACCTCAAGCTTAATTTATAGTTTGAGCATCTTAAGATTCCAAGATAAAAGGAGTAATTGTAATTTTTTCGATAATCCATGATACACTACTATAAGGTGATTTCACATGTAAACTAAAAGAAAAAAGTATTGGGAAGACAGATAAAAATATAGACAGACAGCTTTCTTTGGTTGTTTGTTCTTCTTCTTGAGCTTGATGGCAATTGTCTGAAATGTTCAAGACATGTGAAAGTTATCTTGCATGTATTTGTTGACTAAAAACAAACATACACCAAGTATTTACGTAAAAAACATTCTTATCTCGTCATACCCCAAAGATTAAGAATGGAAGCATTCAAAAAAGACCCATGATATGGATCCATAGGCTATAAATGAACACAATACTATACTGATTGACATCATTTAAAGGACCAATATGTATACTAATAGACATGTACCCCCATAAACCTCCCAAATGTATTTTCTACAGCCAATTGTCAACAAGTGACGTCACGGGGGGGAAGGAGGAAAATAACTAATAAAACTATGCTGCCCTCTAAACGGAAAAGTCACAAATCCAAGACAATCCAGAAAATAATATAGCCATCACAAAAAAAAATCACTAAATAATTTATCAATCTAAAAATATAAAACAGTCATATATATAAAATACCATACAAATTGTACAAAGCTTATAATAATTTATATAATCAGTTATGTAGATATTTATAGAGGTCTCTGTAGATAGTTTTATCTCATGGTGCTCAAACCTCTTTTTTCTCGCTCTTTTTCGTAGTCCAAGATCCTCGTCAAAGCCTGGAAACGGTTTCTGTGGTAGAGAAAACTCGGCGGCAATCTGTCGAGTGGTCATCCGGGGTGGGTCCTCGATCAGGCGCTTCACAGCGGCGATCAACTCCGGTGTCCTCGTCTCCCGAGGTCTTCCTGATGACGTATTATGTGTACAGAGCAAAGTTCCATTATCGAAGTCTTTTCTCCATCTCTTGATGGTGGAGAGGCCAGGGTAGGAGTTAGGGAAAGTAGAAACGAGGTCCCTGTGGATATCATTGACTGTCCTTGCACGAGGTTGATCCGATCAAGAAGTAGGAGCGAAAGTCGGGGGTATCCATTTGCAGCAGCGGAGAGTTGGGTTAACAGAAGGGAATGGTGCGAGTGTCCACTATTTATACTACCTGAGTGGCGCCCATTAGTCCCTTCCCACACAAAAATATCCAATACGAACGTTCCCCTTGGAATTTTGAGCTATCTTGTTACCATTTGAGATAATAAACCTAGCTTATTCTTATGACTCAGCATACATATAGATAAGGTATATCAGAGAGAAGGAGTTCAGCTGCTACGATAGAATGGGGAGTGCGTCACTAATATACTTTTATGTTTTTAATTGTGATAAGTTAGTAAATAAAGCCATTTTTTTACCTATGCCTTTTTTGATAAACATATCGTAGAAAATTTATGGGACCTTATTAATATGAAAAAACATATTATTTCAAAAATTACTTAATTAAAGGCAATAATTAACATAACCTCGTATATCATCAAAATAATGAAACATTATTTATGATACTTTATGAAGGATAACATTGACGTTCTTAAATATTTGGGTCCTTCTAGAGATATTTTTACTTTAAAAATATTGAATAAAACTTCCAATTTTTTATTATTTTGAACTCATTCTTCAGGGATTCTCTCAAGGCACTTTGTGAGATCATTGAAGACAGGGAGATACAGAATCCTATTGATAGAATAGTACATCAGACTTGTTGACGTTCGCAAAAAAAATGTCTGAGAGCACGCCGGGATTTAGTAAGCTAAAGTTCTTAATGACAAACTGTATGTTCAAGGAATAACAGAAAACTTAGCCTCTAGTATTCCTTGGGTATGTTACATATCTTGTATTCTATATACCTTGGTCGCTTCCCATACAAAAAATATGCGATAAGAACGCTCCCGTTGGAATTTTTAGCTATCATGTTTACATTCCGAGAAATCAACGTAGCTCATCTTTATGACTGCCTAAAAAGTAGAGTTACGTCGTAAGAACTATCACTCTAGCAGCTGACTCAAGTCCGGCTCAAAACATTCATAATTTAACACATTCATGCTTGATGGCAGTGCTGTGGATTGTACAAATCACTCAGGATCCCGAGGAATTCTCTCTTTTTTATTTCTCATGGATCCTCGTTTACGAAGTGAATGAGCATAAAAGATAAGAAGGGATCCTTGGAAACCTCCGATACATTCCCCTTATGTTCAAAGCATTTCAAAGATGATCATATAATGGATTAGTATCCATATCTGATCATACTAAGCAAACTAAAAACCTTTAAAAGAAACTTCATAGACATTTTAACCATATTTAGCATTTAAATGTTTTAAGAAGCACCATAAATTCAAACAGACATAGGAACACGAAATGATACCATCGTTGACTTATTGTAGATAAAAGATCGCCCTACGTATTGCAAGGATCATTCATACAGTCCTGTCCCGTCCGTGGAAGCTCTGCAGAAAAAAAAATACGAATAAATTAATTTCATGATTCTTCAACCTATGTTGATTATAGCATATGATTTTATTTATTTTAATAAATAATTTAGATTTTTCGTATTGTTGACAGCTCCTCTGTGGTAAAATATATCACAGTACAAAACACCAGGATTCAGATCCAAGTGACGCGTCGAGAAGAAACATTTGGCTTAGGACTTCGTAGTCATGCAGCTATGGGTATTCGTTTTTGATTCAAAAAATATAAATTTCCTGAATCTTACATAACAGCAGCATGGTTTGTTGAGCAACAACTCTTTGGCTCGAGATTCACTCAGGATTACATAGAAAATATTTGTGCTCAGCTTTAATACAAAATACAACTCCTATGGATATAAAAAAAGCTTTGAAAATAATAACATTAACACATACCTACATTTAATATTTTAAAAAGAAGTTATGAAGACGATTGTTCATTTTTTTATCGTTAGAAGAATCAAAATTGAAGTTATTTTGTTTGAACCCCTGGATTTAGTCGATATCGTTCATTATATTATTTGATTAGTTAATGCTATATGAAAAACAATTCTGTGAATTATGCACAGTGTAAATATTTATTTTATTGATCATCATCTACGGACTTTCAGACTTTAATTTAATTCATAAACTATTTGGGGATATTTTCTCAAATCACTTATGTTTACAAATTTAGGTTGTTGTGATGACGTCTCACACAGGCTGCCAACTGCATTCCTGGAAGAGTATTAATATAGCCAACCTATTAAAGAAAAGGAAAAGAAAGAGAAAGAAGAGGAAAGAGTGATTGACGTCACAAATCAACTATGGAACGTTATCCCTATTGTTACCTATGAATAAACTGATTATTCCTATATTAAAATATTCCTATTATGAGATTTATTTAAATACATATAACTCAATCCTTTCTTGATTTATAAGTTAATGAAAATAAGAACAATGCTCAAAGTTAAAAGGGGCTCGGAGAAATGAACAACAATAGGGATAACGTTCGATAGTTGATTTGTGACGTCAATCCCTCTTTCGTCTTCTTTCTTTTCCTTTTCTTTAATAGGTTGGCTATATTAATACTCTTCCAGGAATGCAGTTGGCAGCCTGTGTGAGACGTCATCACAACAACCTAATTTGTAAACATAAGTGATTTGAGAAATATCCCCAACTATTTTTCTTCTGCTGGATTGTTATTTTATTCGGATAAGCATATAAAGGAGTTTAACAAAGTTGAATGAATATTTAAGCATATCTCAAAGAATTCGTCACAATGAAACGAATAGGATCTTGAATATGAGAAACGGCAGTTCAAGTGATTAAGTCCTTCATTGGAGAATAACCACAATGTCATGTATATTATTACAATATGTTATATCAAGATATATCGAATTGAATAGGTTAATCAATGAAAGGTTTTATAGATACGATTTAGTTTTTTCATTAATTCCGATTTATTATTATTTAGCCCAGCAATTTATTTCATGCAATGTTTTGAGCACGGCATACTCTTTCACCAGATGGCGCTCATATCTATTGTCGTCACTCTTCTTCTTATAGGGCTCTGAGCCTAATATAAAAGTGTCGTCAGAAGAAGAGGGAGAAGAAGAAGAAAAAGTAAACGGAGAAGAAGGAGTTTAAAAGAAGTATGTGTGTTTGTGAGGGGGGGAAGAGGTAGCTTTTATAAAGAGAGAGAGAGAGAGAGAGACAATAAGGTGTGCCCGTTCAGCACGTTATGAGTAGTAGAGAGAGAGAGAGTGGGCGGAGCTATTGTGGAGTCCTTCTGTGGTGATTTCTTTTCTCTTTGCGTCTCTTTGTGTCTCTATGTGTCTGTGTTTTCGAAGGCGAGCGAGCGAGGAGGAGGAAGAAGAAGAAGAAGAAGCTTAGTAGTAAGCTTAGTAGGAGCGGTGGCCATTTTGTTTTGTAAATCCCCTGCACAGAGACACCACAGGCGAAGGGTATTCCAGCAATTCTCTTCTTCTTCTTGTTGGACGACCTTTCCTCCTTCTCCACCCGTGCCGATCCGGACCACCACCTCCAGGACCTCTCTCTCTCTCTCTCTCCCCTTGGCGGCATCACATTACATCCTTCCCCCTTCCTTCTTCTTTCTCCCTTGTTTGACTGGTTGCTCAGAGTGAGAGTCTCGCCATGCCTGAAACCGACTCCGTCAACATCGACAGCATTATTGCACGGCTTCTTGAGGGTAAGAGCTTGAATCGGAATCCACAGAGGAATCAATGAAGGAACTCATGCGTTTGTTTATTCCTTCCCTTCCAGTGCGTGGTTCTCGTCCAGGTCGGAATGTTCAGCTGTCTGAGAGCGAGATCAAGGGTCTCTGTCTCCGCTCTCGGGAGATATTTTTGTCTCAGCCCATTCTCCTAGAGCTGGAGGCTCCTCTCAAGATCTGCGGAGACATCCACGGGCAGTACTACGACCTTCTCCGGCTCTTTGAGTACGGGGGATTCCCCCCGGAGTCCAACTATCTCTTCCTGGGCGACTACGTGGATCGAGGGAAGCAGTCCTTGGAAACCATTTGCCTCTTACTCGCATACAAGATCAAGTACCCTGAAAACTTTTTCCTACTACGAGGAAATCACGAGTGCGCATCCATCAATCGGATCTACGGATTCTATGACGAATGTACGAAAGAAAGAAAGAAAACAGACGGAGATAATGAGAAAAAGAGGCCCCAGGAGTGAAACAGTGCAGTGAATAATATGTATATGCTATCAAGAAGTGGAAATGCCAGAGCGACGCTCAACATTATCTGTGAAGAACAAGCTCTGCTAGCCATTGACGATTCAAGTGCATACTAAGTCACTTTCGAAATAAGGCATTGCTGCATTACTTTCATAATATCATGACTTTGGGGTTTCAAGAGATAAACATGAATGGGCCATCGATAGATGATGCAGACTTGACTTGATTGTTCTTACTATTGCTTTAGGTCATAGCTACGCTATACATTTTTTAACTGCAAGATACAAAGCAATGCGAAGCTATGTGTTGATTCATGAATCTACTGGCATGTCGGGATTTTTTTAGCCTAGTAACATGGCTTTTATCCTTGCAATACAGAATCTGCTCTTATGAAGACGACTGTTACTGTTACGTGAATTCTCTTTTTGTGCCTCTTTTTTTCTCTCACTGGTGAATCCCCGATCTCCCTCAATTGCTCACGATTCCCCCTTCATTTTTCAGGCAAAACGCCGCTACAACGTCAAAATCTGGAAAACCTTCACGGATTGCTTTAACTGTCTTCCCGTTGCTGCTATCGTGGACGAAAAAATCTTTTGCTGTCATGGAGGACTCAGCCCGGACCTACAAACCATGGAACAGATTCGAAGAATCATGAGACCCACCGATGTACCAGACCAAGGACTCCTCTGTGATCTGCTATGGTCGGATCCAGATAAGGTATGAGAAGAAAAATAAGACACGAAGAAGTCCTTAATAATAACCTCAATTAATTGCGCTTAGGATGCTATGGGTTGGGCAGAAAATGACCGTGGAGTCTCCTTTACCTTTGGACAAGAGATAGCGGCAAAGTTTCTTCACAAACATGATTTTGATCTCATCTGTCGTGCACATCAGGTAAGATGATAATGATCCCTTCAAATGTGTGATAGCTTATTTCATCAACGCCTCGTTTTCTACTCCTCAGGTTGTTGAAGACGGATACGAATTCTTCGCCAAACGTCAGTTAGTAACCCTGTTCTCCGCTCCTAACTACTGCGGAGAGTTCGATAATGCTGGTGCCATGATGTCAGTCGATGAGACACTCATGTGCTCATTCCAAATACTAAAGGTATTAATATTCATCAACTCATTTCTCATTGTTGTATATGTATATCCTAATATGCTGCGTTCCTTTTTACAGCCTGCTGATAAGAAAAAGTTTCCCTACGGAGGAATCAGCTCTGGAAGACCCGTTACCCCACCTAGAGGAGCCAACCAGAAGAAAGGCAAAAAGTCTTAATTTTAACAGCACTACAATAATATATTTATACATCACACACAACACCAACAAACAAAAAAATCATCTACTACTATATTAAAAACACTGAAACTCAGTTTCCCAGCCCCCCTCTCTCCCCCCTACTTCTTTTTAATTTGGGAGCACGAATTTGCCTCCCTTGATCATTAAAGCCACCCCCTCCCAATCTATCTATATATACGATATAATAACTAAAATATTATTATTATTGCATATACTACCTTAAGATAATTAAAACACCAACCACTACTCTATTATTATTATTACTTTAATTATTCTTATTATTTTTTTAGAAAAAAAATACTCTGCAAAAATACTACTACATGAATTTAAGAAAAACTAGTATATTATTATTATTATTAGAAAGAAAAGAAGAAACAGGAGAGCCGTTTTTAATTAAAGGGTTTGACATTTATTACTACTACTATTCATAGAATTATTATTATTTAACTTTACTACTTCAATATTGAATGATGGAAGAGAACAAAATAATAATATCTATATTCATAACACTACTCCTCATATGTAAAAAGTCGTCAAATATTATTATGAAATACATTTTCTTACAAATAAATATATATATATATAATAAAAATTTAATAAATAGTAATACAAAAAAATGCGCTCTCACTCAGTATATCCTAATAATATTTTATTCATGAAATATTTTTTGGTCAACTTGTAGGGAAAGATCTGTATTATACACAATACATTTAAATTTCTACTGTTTCAACGGCTTGAGGTAGAAATTAGCCGACTTGGATGGTTGCATTCATCAGTTTCAATACTCTGTAACATTGATATAAGGTAGCCTTGGTGCAGTATCAAGCGCTTGTGCTGTTTGGGACTAGTTCTTATTTGGATAGTGCGGTGATATATTGACCTCTGGGTTCCGTAGAAACTAATTTTGAATATATGAAGGGCGGAAAAGTGAATTTGACTATTATATAAATGTATCCTTGGTTTGAGGCATATAATACGAGTTATGCGTTTTTAGGCTCACAAAATATTAAAGGTATTAATAAACTTAAGGATGCAAAAAAAAAAAAATATATATATATATAGTATGTTCATATAAATAACATTTTAGCCTGGTGGATAGAGATTTAAAAGGGTGTCATTTTATTCTTTCGGGACACCAAAATATAAATACTAGGACAGAGTGTATAAATCTCCTATTTCATTAAACTTATTGCGATCCATATGCAATATTAACATTTCGCGAATATTTGGGATTCAAGAATTGTTTTAATGACGTATCTGATGCATCTATGAGGGTCATTGGGAATTGTAGGAATAACTTTTTATCCGCTTTACTTTTTTAACATCGGCGGAGACATAATTAAGGGTGAAAATTTTAAAGCAATAAAGGAGGCCTAAAATACTCAACATAAATCATGTAAATTAAGAAAGCCGTAACACATGATTTTCTATATGCCTGTGGATTCGACTTCTAACTTCTAAGTGTTTTAACGCAGGTTCCGTCTGAATGAGGTCCTTTTCTTTTAATGATTTAAATTCCATCTGGGTACTGAGTCTTTTGCCGGTGTTCCGGATCATTCTGGCTCACTATCACCCCTCCTCTTAATTATGTTCCGATAAAGACGTAGGTTAGAGCAAATGGAAGAGTTTTAATTTTATTACTATGAATTTCAATTCTCATTTGAAGCTAAAAACACTCGAAATTTTGTAGTAATGGAGAGATAAGGCCAGTTTAAACAAAAACATCTTACTTTGTTTAAAGAACAAATGAAGTAATTGTTCAAATAAGGTAGAGTTTGGCTGTTTAAAGAGAGCCCTTATTCAGCAGGTCCTCGTTGTTGAAAACTATTATATTATCATCAAATGCTAGATCAAATAGGAATTATATCACTCAGATATCTCAAACAAGTTTGTTTTTTCTTCTACTGTTTCTCATGTGTATATATATATATATATATACAGTGGTTGCCGCGTGCGATGAAATGAGCGATAAACGATAATTATCGCTGAGGTCAAACCTTTTATCGTTATCATTTATCGCAAAGTTTTATAAATTACCGCTCATTCACTTATCGTTAGTCCCAAAAAATGAGGAACGATAAATTCCAAGACGACTTTTGTAAAAAAAATTGAAAACTCTTTTATAAAAAAAACGTCATCACTTTTTTTGGAAATTATTTTCTAAAAAAACCGTCGTCTCTTTTTTGGGAATTTTTTATCGTTATCGTTTATTGCTTACCGTAGGTTGGGTTTTAATTTTTTTTTACCGTTTATCGTTTATCGCAGATGGAAAAAAAGTTATCGTTATCGCAAGTTAAAAAAAAAGTTATCGCAGAAACCACTGTGTATATATATATATATATATATGTTTAATCATCTTTTATGGTTATTGGGAATAGGGAAAAATTAGAAATATTCAATCCATATAAATTATCAAAAAAAATATTTTATTTTGTATAAATTACTTTGCATAACTGTTTTTTGCTTTAACGATTCGATAGACTAATTTTAACGCTATAATGTTTATTTATATGCAGTCGGATGCTATTATAGCGTACCATATAGTCACAGTTTTGTCATGCAAATAGTTTAGTCAAAGTTTAGTCATTATCTTCTGTTATTTTATTTGTTAAATTGTTTTTATGTATAAATAAAATTACATTAACAAAATAAGAAAATGAGAAATGAATAAATATAATAAAATAAAATTTCTGTTCATTTAATCGTTGTGGTATAAGAAATAAATTAAAAGGAACGATGAACAAATATCCAGTAATTTTATTCTATGTAAGAATTTGTTAAACGCAGAAGGCCTTAATGTATTCTTAACGCAAAGCCTTAAAAATAAGGGCTCATAAGGTTCTGCCATAACGTATTTTAGTTTAGTATGCCATGACGTTTTTATATATATTATACTTGGACTGGGATCTTCATTTCATCAAATTTAGGTCTAATCACTAATATTGCATTTCAAGATCACATAAGCGAGAATCGTTCTACATTTGATAGTACTACTTATTTGCCTATTTGCTTTGATGTATCCGTGTTGATCTGAATCAACATTATCCTATTTAAAAAATTCAATGAGGTTAACTTTCTCGTTAGTTGAATCTCAACATTGAGAGTTAAACACATTTATTTAACTATTTTGTTTGTTGGGGATAGATTCTACTTTTTTTTGCTGCTCTGGTTTGGATGGTGAGATGATATAGTAACATATTGAGCTATAATTGATTTACACTAAATAATATCCCTAATGGTCAATTACCGGCGAATTGAAATTTATATGAGAGGAAATTAAGATATTCAAGATGTCAATAAATTATAGAATATCAGCTTTCATGTAGATTGAACTGTAAAAATGGAACAGGCATTAAAAATGATATTGTTAGGAGTTTCCGCATAGTTGAGCCGCTGTAATATTCCTTTTTAATTAGCAATTTAATGAGAACATATAGATTTTTTACATGTACGAGCACATATTCAAGACTATTCTCAGTGTAGCGAATTAAAATATAGAGCCTGAGCTCATATCAAATATGTACATGGATGTTTCCGAAGTTATTTCAATCTAAACAAGGTTTTATTTGATGGTTCCGCACCTCCGAACTGGAGGGAAGGAATCATTTTTAAGAAATAAGTAAAACCTCTTATTACAATAGACATTCAAGATCCTAGCAAAATCAAACGGCTATTAATATCAATGGCGGTCCCTTGCTGTCATGTTTTGAACAAAAAAAATAAGTTCAGGCTTTGATTGGAGGTTCGTTCTCCTTGTTTCATTTTAAACCATATTTTAATAATATCATTAAGGTATAGATTTGATATATATACTGGAGTATTTTGAACCTATGCTTTAACCATTGTAATTGAACCTGGATCAAATATTGTAATTAAAAATAAATAAGCCGCATGTTTAATCATCTGTTGAGGAAACAAATTCTATTATGCTATAAATTGGAATTGCTTTCCAATGCTACGCGTTAATATAATAAAGTCGTTAATTAACAGCAATGTAGAGGGACTCTATTCAAAGAAAAAATGTTACTAACGTTTTTATTTGACATCGGAATGTAACTTAGTTCTTTCAAGATATCTCACATTTACTTTTTATAAATAATTATTCAATGTTATTTTTTAATCAATAGGATAAGTTATCAATAAAAAAAACTATTTATCATTTGGAATTAAATCTGGATGGAGAAAAAAGTATGTTTTTAATACTCCCAATGCTTATATGGCTGTGTCTAAAAAGCAAATTAATTTTGAGGAATTATTATATAACATTTAATTTATCCATCCTCCATGATTCTACCAGAAATATATATAATAAGATACAAATTACAACTTGCTATCAATTAACCCCTCATTTTTTTCTCTATTGTATCCTATACGATTTCAATGAGGACCACATATTATATTATTAATGTTATGTTAAAATATTATTATCCTCTAAGAAGAGCGAACATTACATAAAACTATATACATATCTCATGTTGACATTTTAATTTAATCAGTGACGCAATCAGAAATTAAATTAAATAAGAGAAACCCATGACTTATACGGATGTAGGTACAAATGATAAACTAGGCAAAATAGCTATATATTTATCATTCTTGTTTTGTATTTTTACTCTTCCAGACGTAGAGTAATAAGCTCTCCTTGTTTAAGTCCTGATTCTTCAAATCATAAACCTGCTACAACATACATACCTACGTCATCCATCCAATCTCTAGCCTCTCCCTCTTTGTATACCTTTCATAGCACTACGTCATAGAGAAACAGGCAGGTGCCTTGAGGCAATCCACGCAACCTCCACAACGCATTTGTCTTCTTTCTTTTTCAAAAGAAACACACGACATAAACATTCGAAACGTTTGAACAAGAGCCATGCTTGAAGTGAGGAGTGCGAATGGAACTCTCGGAAAGAGCTCCAGTACCCTTAAGAAGACCCTTCCTCGATCCCTGGAGGACCTGAGCAGCGACGAGGAAAGAGGCGAAGAGGAGAGGAGCTCTAAGGCCGTTAAATTCCGTAAGAAGAAACTCCGCGTCCATGAAAAGACCCCTGAGAAGGAGGAAGTCAAAGCCCACAAGGATGACAATGATGAAGAATCCAAAGACCCCTCTGCAAAAGACCAAGCCTCGGAAAAGGAGGCAAAGGATAAGGACCATGCCCCATTACCCAAAGAAGTCAAAAAGCGTCCCTTGGAACGAGAGGAAGAGAGCGAAGATGAGGACGGGAGCGATTTAGAGGAGGCCAAGCGCTACAAGCTCTCGGAGCGGAAAGACTCCTCCTCTAAAAGCAAAGAGCCTTGCTCATCTTCTTCTTCTTCTTCCTACGCGTCTTCAGAAGAGGAGGAAGCGGAAGAAGTCTCAGAGTGTCTGACAAGTCCCAAGCGATTGACGCTTCCCCTCATGTCTGAAATCGTTCCCGGCAGCCCCGTTATCCCCGAGACACCCTCTTCACCGCATCGGGGAGAAGTGCGGGAGGAAATCAGCATTGAAAATTTGGAACATGACAAGCGGAAGGAGAAGGAGCGGGTGGATGATCTTCTCAAAGATCTTTAATAATAATAAATATATATCCCGTCTCCCCATTGTTCCTTTCTTTTTCATCTCTGTTAATACATTCGTTTTTTTCTAAATTTATTATAATCATTATAGTTTTATGTCTCTACACAACACATAATTAATATTATGTAATTGTAATAAATAAGATTCATTATTATCTTTATATATATTTTTGTCTTATGTTCATAATCACCATCAACTTTAGAAGTCGATCTTCTAAAAAATACAGTATCCTAATCTACAAATTTGATGTTATTTCTTTAAAGGCCGGAAGCCGAGAGATAGAAGAAGGAAAAAAAACCCGTTATACAACTTTCGAATACTCTACAAAGGCTAGCAATTTTATTTTGGTAGAAAATGTAGGATTTATAGCATTTAAAAGTGCACATGTGATTCTTTCTACATATTATTATATCGATTTGTATCTATCAAAGATACTAATAATAGGATTTATATATGTAATCTCTAAATTATATATAGCCACACATTTTTATATGGAGGATTTAACTTGCAATATATATATATATATATCTGTGATATGGTATTTGAAAGCGATATTTACAATAATATGAATTCACGCAAATAAATAAGGGGCTTGATATTAGATGTATTTTAAATATTGTCTGTTGGTATGTGATATTCAAACTGAATAGGAAGAAATATGTCCATATAATGAAGCAAAATATATCGCTATATTAACAGACTCCAAGTGCATTCAAGAAAATTAATTCGTTTGTGGTATGCAGGCAATTCTCTTGCTCACAGTTGAGAGGTAGTAGCATTTTTTATACTAACTACCACTTATTTAACATTAACAGATATATGATATAAAAGAGGATAAGTTAATTAAGCATATCTTATAATTGTTATGCTTCTTATAAGAACTATACATAAAGAGGGGATTTTGTTTAAAAGGCTATCGATATACACAAAGGAAGTTTACAGAAGAAAAGGATAAAATTCGAAGCTGTTGTTAAGGAGTTTTATAATGAATATCTGTTGAGCACAATTTCAAAGCCTGATTGATGGATTTTTAAATCGAAGCTAGATTATAAATGATTTTTCCATCCATATGTAAGGACATATTTGGATAAATCAAATGGAGACTGTCTAAAGTTGACATTGAACGAAAATAACTATAACGCGAACTACAAAAATAGTCCTGATTGTTTAGCAAGGGTCAAAATGTAGTTTGGAGGTGCGCCAGATTTGAATATAGGGTTTTATAAGGGGCAATAATAGGAAGTTTAAGACGCGGAGAGTTATTTCTTAGGAAATAAAAAGGCTTTCGATTAGGAGTAACTATTCTGTTTTTTGTTTTTTTTGGAATCATCAAATATGTTTCAGAAATAGTTCAGATGTTCAATGTAAATATTATACTATTTTAGTTGAATCTTTCAAGCTTTTTATTAACAAATTAATTATTGATGAGTCTTAGAGGTGAGTTCTATTCCCCGACCTATTAAATAATAAGTTATTATATAGGTCGATGGTCCTATCTATGGTACTCGTTGTAAATTAATACAATATTGCAAGAAGTTCTCACAAGTCAAATAATATTTCATTCATTTTTAAACTTGTCAAAATGACTATTATTTAAATATAAATAATTAGTTTCAAGTTTAAGGAATCCATGTCAAATTATTTATGATACTTTAATATAAAAATACCATACAAATTATTGGGAAAAAACTAAAACTGAACGTTTATTATCTTATAATTGAAAACTAACGAAATTAATGTTCTGGGAAACGTTTATTCTTATTTACATTTCTAACGTCCTGGGGAAGTAATATTAACAACAAAGGCTGTCACATTATCAAGCAATTTGAGTAAATAATATACAATGATTGTTTTCTACAAGTAAATAATAAGTCTAATAATTATAAAAAATGATTTTCTATCTATAATTACTAAAATAAAATTGTGTTTTTTATTAATTACCTAATTTATATGAGAAATAGTATTTGCATAATACTTATTCCACTCAAATACTCGCCTACCCATGCATTTGGGCCATTTCTCCTTAAATCATTTTTTCTTTTTCTATATTGGGTCATTTCTTCCTCGTCCATCGCTTCTTGACGCCACATTTTTATGATATGTTTTGGTCCCAAAGAATATTTATTATATTATCTTTGTTTGCTCCAAATTAATCGTACTTTATGAACCACAATATTGAAATAACATTCGTTTCAAGTTCGACAGTAGGTAGCCAATACATCAAAAGTGGTTTGGATGTAAGGGGGCTAGTGTTTGAGATAGGATGCATTGATTTCTCGGTAAAATTATTCATAAAACTGTACTTTCCAACAAAAAAACACACAAACAATTTCTTTGTAGCTCGACTATTTATAGAACATAAATATAAAAAAATAACCCCATAGGTAAAATAATGTTTAAATATATGGTTTCAGTTCCAGAATGGTTAGTGGCTGGATGAGAGTGTTTCTTTGTACCTACTTCCTTTGCTTCAAAGGAAGTTTTTCCCAAGAAGACTTTCCTTACAGCCCAGACTATTGGCTGCAGAGTGAAGCCAGCAGCTATGTTCGCGACAGTCCCCCTCCAGGTGGACCAGAGGGCTACCTCGGATCCTTTGAGGACCGTATGGACTTAAGCGACCGACCAAAGTTATCTCATGGACCAAGAAGGACTCGCTCGGCGCATTCTTTTCCAAACTACTACATGGATCCCCAGTTCAAAATCCCTTTGGCAATTCCACCTCCAGGTTCCTTCCAAGGAGAGTACTTTACAAAGGACTTTTGCTCTAGGGTGGATTGTCACATTTTCCCAGAGCATACCTGCTGTGGAAGAGAAGAAGGGAATCGACGCTATGACTTAGAGCCTTCAGATTCATTCCTGGATGACTGGGTATCCTACGCTCTATCCTTTTGGATGGAGAATCCTCATATCATTGCGTTCTTTAAAAAACTCGCCCTTGGTCTCTTGGGACTCTCCATTCTTACTGGGTGGATGGAGCTTGGAAGCGTTGAGAGAGCTCGCTCTGATAGCAGTATTGATGACCTGACTCATAGGATCATCCTTGCTTTGGAACCTGGAGAGGACTCCTGGATGGAGGAGCTTCGGGATCATGTGTCCAAGAGGGGGGAGACCTTTCGGGACGTGAATGAGTTTCTTTGCTGCTTCTTTGGGGAGGAAGATAATGAACTGAAGAGGAGGAAAAGAAGGAGGACATCGCATTACTTGAGCTGCCGCCCATCTGGAACGAGGAGCTCCATCACTTGCGTCTCTGATTTATTGTATAATGTAACTCTTAATAAAGAGACCTGATATTTGATTGCCTTAAATAATTTTCTTTATATTGTCGCTTTACTGAAAATAGAAATATTGCTTGTAACAGAGGTTTAATGAGAGGTTGTGTGAGGTTATACGCCAGATTTTACGTTTTTCTTAGGTCAATTCTTATTCTAATAAAGGTCAGTATGCAATTACATATATAAATTATAGGCTGAATGTTTAGACCAACGAAATAACCTTCTTTATCTATTATGTCATGTTAAATAGATGCATACACCATAATAGTGAACTCAAACCTAACTATAGAATGTTATTCGTTTTTGATGAGATTAATTTGATTTGAAAGGAGTCATATATTATAACTATCATTAATTGATAACTCAAATCCTCGGAATTAAAGTATATATGAATAAAAACAATTTTAAATGGATTCCCATTTTGAAAGCTTCATACTCGACAATAGTCTAATTGTTTCACGGCCCAATTGATTAGTACTAAATCGAGGCCAGTGAATCAGAAATGATTTTTTAAATTCAATCCAAGGAGTTTCTTCAAATCCTTCAACGTTACTCGTCTTTTTCCCCAAATTTGGGTGGAGGTCTTTCAACTTCCTGGCTAAGTATCCAGCGATATAGGAGAGACCCTCGTTGGAACAGTCATTGGAATTTTTCCTGTGTTTGCCGACTAGGCAGAGGAAGGAGTTTCCGTGAGCGCAAGTACTCAAAGGCCCGTAGGTTGAGGGCGGTAGTTACATCTTCTTTTGAGTGGCAACGATTGAACTTTCTTGTTTGAATCGCTGTGTAATTCTTTTCCAATGAGGTACTAATTAAAGCTTCCTTAAAGTCTTATGAGCTAAATTTGAGACACTTAGCTTTGTAGCAGGACAGCTTCATTTTCGTGAATGAGAGTTGCTCATTCCTCCTCACTAGTTAACTCACAACTTTTTTTCGTTCACGGGCTTCTTGATGGACCTATCTGAAGGACTTGGACACACTTGAGGAGGGTGATCCAGGGATGAAGAGTGAAGAAACAGCTTGAGACTTAAGCTTCTTCCTAGCAAAGATGCCAAGAAGCTCAGCCTGAATATTCCTTTGGAAGTCATCTGGAGTAAAATTACGATCGCAGATCTTCGCATTCTTTAGGCCAATCCTGTCGGATCTTCTGCATCGTGCAATCCACAGACGTTGGATGTTGAGATCCTTCGTCGGAAGTGCAAAATATTGTGCATCTCGAGGATTAGAGCAAGAGAAGATGCCCAGTGGCTCACAGAGACCAAAAAAGCGAAAAAACTAATTTATTTACATATAAGGTTGTATAAGGTAACTGAATAGGCTTTTTTGGCATGGTAAATCGATATCCAGGGTAAAAAAAGACCTCAAGTTACTCTGACCGGACCAAAGTAGCACACAGGGACCCAAAAAGCGAAAAAGTAATTAATTTATAGATAAGGGTGTATGAGGTAGCTAAATAGTTTTTTTACCTGGCAAATCGATTTCCGGGATAAAATCACTATCACTAGCTGGTTATAGTTTTGTGTGTATCAACTTGTACATGTATAGATAATTAATTTATTAATGGCACACTCTGACAATAATCTAATTTTTCTAATATCTATCAAAGGTACACATAAAATTTTATTATTTTCAAACAATCTTAAACAATATATCAAAAGAACACATTAAAAAAAGAACTTTAATATTTTATACAATCTTAAACAAGATATCAAAAGAACACATTAAAAAAGAACTTTAATATTTTAAGTAATAATCAGAAAGCCTTCAACTTTCTTGGACAGATTTTGTAAATCTTTTGGTTTAGACTTCTTGAAGGCTTTTGAGGAAACAAAAGGATCAGACTTCACAGTCAACCAATTATATTGGTTTTTCATTACATTCATTCTTGAAACTTTCACTGTGTGGTTAAGCCTTGCTTTGCGAATCTCTTTGTTCATTGCTTCTTGGCTCTCTTCACTATATACTCCAATTGGGAGCTCCAAGTGAAGAGCAACATCTGCTCCACGTTCAAGCATCTAGTGTCCAAAAAGACACGCAAAATGACATATCTTTGTTCTTAAATGAATAATTCGACGTAATTTTCTGTTGAAGAGGGAGAAAACAGTAACATGCACATGCAGTTTTGAAAAGGAGACGTGCAACATTCAAGAATATTCCTGCAGTTAATCGGTACAGGCGTGCAGAAAAGACGAGATTATTCCTGCACAAAAAACCGTTTTTTTTAATGCTGGAGCGCTTTGAGCAGCTGAAATGATTTAATATCTTTTATAGATTATATTGTTATTCCATTCCTAGCCTTACTTTGATGGAATGTAGCGGAAGTTCTTAGATATACCTTTTTGTAAAAAAATAATAATTTATCAAGTGAAATTTGATCAATTTCAAAAATGTGAAAATTTGTTAATTTAATTATATAATATTTTCAAAATGATATCTTCATACTTGATATCTGACAACATGCACCCGTTACAGTAACGGGTATCTTTATAGTAATAAATAGACTCATTTCTACATGAATTATGTTTTTCTTGTTAGTACATGAAATAACAAAAGTATACTGTAAAGATCACACCTATCGGAGGGAGAAAAAAATGCCTTTTTTCGCCTTTTCAGTCCCTGTGAACTACTGTGGGATGGCACAAACACAATAACTTCCTCGATAATATGGCATTTTCACTTTACAATACAAACTGAACTAGAAATCAAGCGTAGCAGCTGTGGCATCACTACAAAATAGTCAGCTGACGCCTTGCAATTGCCTACGTCGATTCCCATTGCCTCACCTTATTTATATTCTCCTTGGGCTGGCCACTCTGCCCCTGGTTTAATGTACATGTCATGAAAGCTGATGAAATCTCATGGCTTTGTTATGAGGGACTTGTATATCATGATGATACAAGTCCAGCATATGACGTCATTGCATTTTGATCAATCAACTGCGCAACTGGGTGACAAATCAAAATAATATCATATATAAATCTACCAGTTTCAGGCTTATTTTCTGTTCTCTTGTCCTTTGTTGGTATGTAAGCCTGTGAAATAGTCTCTGAAAATGCCTCGCAATTGTGTAAACAATGCAAACAGCTTCTGGGTGATTCCACGTCAACTGTACACACCTCACGGCATGACCATCACCGATTTTGATGATTTTTGGTACACTTATTAAGAGTTATAGGATAACACCTTGTGCAAAATTTGAGATGGCTGAGGCTTCCAGGGGCCATTTTAGAGTCGCGCAAAGTTTTGAAAAATGTCAAAAAACCGTGCCCATATCATACTTCAAAAGACGATAGCTCCCTTCAGAATGATCGGATTTTTTTTTTGCATCAAAATACTCAAAGCATATACAGCTTTCATTTGATTACAAACGCGTAATAGTACACCCAAAAATAAAAATTTGCACTTTAGCGCGTACTTCAAAAGGGCACCCCTGCCGGGCCGGAAGATTTTTTAGGCCAATTTTTTTTCTGAAGGTAGTTCAACTTATTATAGTTCAAACCAAAAAAATATTAGAGTAGGCTCTCAATGGGATCATCCCCAAAGAGGCTATTAACTACATAGTGGCATATGTAATATTTTAATACTAATCTCCTTCTTTTATACTATGCATACACTGACCCATGTTTTGTCTATTATTTTATCATTATAATTTCCTTTGATTTATAAGTTACCTTATTTGTAAACAAAAAACACATGAACATAAAATATAAATCCTTAAAAATATATTATTTATTTTCTGAAAAACATAACGACATATTATGAAAAACATTTTCTAAGCATAATACAATGCACAAATTTATATTCTATTAATTAGTAATCTTTTCATCACTGATTCAACCCTTGATTCCTTTAAATCACTGTATTCACTCACTCTTATCATATAATCATTCATTGGAATAAATGAATGGAGTTTTTGTGTTCCAACAATAGTTTTTGCTTTTTCTAATCTTTCTCTTAAAATAATTTCTTCCTTTTTGAAGTCATTTTGGTCACAATAACAAAAGCCCATGTTGTCCATTCTAGATTTGGTAAATAAAAATAGTTGTCTTGCTGTCGTAATTTGATTTTTGTATGGACGCCGAAGGCTCTCTTTCATGGCTTCCCTTTTTATTGTTCCACCAATTCCATCGGATGGTCCTTTGCCGTGGCTAGTGGCAAAAAAGTGCCTCTCAGCAGAAACTTGAAAATCTTCTTTGTGTTATGTAAGATTTAAAAAGCTTTGCAATTTTTATATTGGCTTGCACAACCATCAGAGAAATAATATATTTGTTTATTTGTGAAAATTTATCCATTAAATGTTTTAGTAGACGATCTTGAAATAAATGCACTGCTATTGCATCATGATTGTTGCAGTCGGAAATCATCGTATAGGATCCAATGTATAAATCATTATTTTTTAATAATAGAAGACCCAGGGGTGTATTGTCGCTTGAGATGAATTCCAGTGAAATTCTTGAGGAGCGTCCTGGACTACGAAACTGTAGTTTTCAGAAAAGTCACCAATGACAACAAACTCTCCTTCGGTCAATTCTTCTTTCTTCTGTTTCAAAAAATTGCTTCATGCCTTAACAATAAAATCGTGCTTGGCTAGTTTTAATAACTTTTCAAAAAATCTTTCCACAAAGTCTTGAACTGGCATGACTGTAACCGAGAGTTCACACCTATCAGTTGAAATCCATTGTTGAAATTGTACCTCTTCAATATGATGTTCTTCAAATTTTTTGAAGTTTTTCTTTTGAGGAATCAACGACTCTGCAGATATCACATGTTCGAAAATGACAGGACGGTAATGCAGGATTGCATACTATATCTGCCATGGCATGGTGATAAGTATAATAATCTGTTATTTTGGGCATTCTTGATCCCATAATCATCAGTTTTAGATTTTGATGAATAGTGCACACACACACACACTGTGTGTACCACTAGCGCCAGCAAGAACACATTCTTTGGGTCGAAGGGAAGCAAATTTGGAGAATCCGACGCCTAAATCTGGGCTTAATTCTTTAAAGTTTGGAAATAGTTCTTTTAAGTTGCTCATAATTAATCTCTTTTGTTTTATCTTCTTTCCACTACATTCCCGTACGACAACACAATCTTTTTCCCCTGGTAGAATTCGACTTGATTCATCTGAGCGATAAAACTCAACCACTTTTTCCATGACATCAGCGGGCGTTGATTTACCCTGCTTTGGATTTGGAAGCGCCATCATGCCTTTAATATCGAGTAATTCCTTTGCATCAACTGCCATTCGTTGAGAACATCCAAAATTATGCATCATATCTCTTGTACTCATAGTTTTTGCAGAAATGGTTAAAATTTGATTTTTTTTGTCATGATTTGTAAGTTTATATTGTTAAGGATTATTAAGTCAATAGCTTAAATAATGATACTTTAACGAGATGTTTTGGTTGTTCTGTAAAAGGAACAGGAGGCAGCACAAAATAAAAACATAGAGGGATAAATTAAAGATGGGAACCCCTTCGTGACAGTGTAGGTATGAAAAGAAGGAGATTAGTATTAAAATATTACATATGCCACTAGTTAATAGCCTCTTTGGGGATGATCCCATTGAGAGCCCACTCCAATTTTTTTTTGGTTTGAACTATAATAAGTTGAATTACAATCAGAAAAAAATGGCCTAAAAAAATCTTGCGGCCCGGCAGGGCCCCCTTTTGAAGTACGCGCTAAAGCGCCAAATTTTTATTTTTGGGTGTACCATTTCGTGTTTGTACTCAAATGAAAGCTGTATATGTCTTGAGTATTTTGATGCAAAAAAAAATATGATCATTCTGAAGGGAACTATCGTCTTTTGAAGTATGAGATGGGCACAGGTTTTTTGACATTTTTCAAAACTTTGCGCGCCTCTAAAATGGCCCCTGGGAGCCCAGGCATCTGAAATTTTGCACAAGGTGTTATCCTATAACCCTTGATAAGTGTACCAAAAATCATCAAAATCAGTGATGGTCATGCCGTGAGGTGTGTACAGTTGACGTGGAATCACCCTTCTGCTACATTCGTCGTCAAAATGAGTTTAAAAAGCCTCTACTTTGGCTGGAAGATTGGGGACCAAAACAAAAGATGAGTTCCACATGTTTGTGCACAATACCTGTGCAACAAATCTTCGACAGTAAATGAGTAAAAAGAGAGTCTATGCCATTTCTTGTTAAGATGGTCTGGAGGGAACTTTCTAACCATTCCAGCGACTGCTACTTCTGTCTGATTCCACCAATCAAAAAAGGTTTGACGACGAAGAAGAAACTTCAGAGTATTCAGTTCCTTAACATTCCCTCAGCCAGATGACCAGTACCCATCAAGATGATATACTATTATATCCTATACCACCTGAAGAGTTAACTATACATTCAGAAAAATCAGATGATGATGAGAGTTCGAAAGCATCTGTGCCGCCAACAAGTATGAATCCTGGCTTCAGTCCATCACATGCTGAATCTAGCAAGTCTCACATGAGCACAAAGAATGAATTGAACGAGTTGGTTCGTGATCTAGATCTGCCTAAGTCCAAGGCCAAGTGGCTTGGATCTAGACTGCAACAGTGGAAGCTGCCATACATTAAACTGGGTTTGATGAAAAACTTTCGTCAAAGGATTGGACAAATCCAAACCTGCCTTTTAGTATCTTGGAAAAAAGTTTGCAGGGCTGAGCGAAGATTAAGGAAGGTGTGCTTGTTGGACCACAACTTTGTTGGCTAATACGAGCTTGATGAATTCTTGAGCTTACTTGTGGCAGAAGAAAAGGCAGTAGTTGCAAGTTCCGTCGGAAACAATCGTAGGGAAAAATATGAAGAACTCATAGCTGTCAGCTTATGCTAAACAAGGTTGCAACATGCCCCTTAAAAAATCACTTTCTCTACTCTCACATGGACTCTTTTTCTGAAAATAGTGGATTTGTGAGTGATAAACATTTCCATCAATCAATTCCATCAAGACATTAAATGATGAAGAAAAAAAAACTTCAGGGAAATAGTCCATCCGTGCTAGCAGACTTTTGTTGGACGTTGAGGCGAGATACGACACCAAATGAGTAGAAAAGACAAGTAAAAAGACAGAAAGCTAGCAGCTAGTGTATTCATGTGTTCTGGTAAGGATGCCTTTTGAAGTTGTAAAACCAGTTTAGTATTAATATTATTATTATCGTTTTGTGAAAAACCGGTTATTTTAAATATATGTATCTCAAAAATGAGAGCCAATAACTAAAATCGATGTGATATTTGAAATCAGCGCATTGATTTTCTTAAAAGACTCTTGATCTCTATAATCTATTTTTAAGTTTTAATTTTGTTGGCATAAATCAAATCTGCATAAATCGATTTGGTTTTATTATATTTATATAAGTCTTTATTAATTATAAATTTTGAAATACTATTTACAGATTTATTTTTACTATTTATTAAAACTTTATTATTTTACGCATTGATTTATACTTTCTTAGCCTTTTAGTGAACATTTGGTTGTATTGTAATGTAAAGATTATATAAATATTTTTGATGTTCGTAAGTGCATTTTTTTATTAGTCCAGAGTTTTAAAATACATACAAATAAAAAATATGCACTAAAACTGAGGTAAACGTTAAAAATGTAACATGGCTAAACGTATTTAATTATTTTTTTTGCACATTTAATTAGTAATAAGATATCACGAAAGGAGAATGATATAAAACATAAAAAAATTCGGATAAATCAAGAACATTCCTAGATAGTAACTATTTAAAAAAAACCTTAAGAGATGTCTTGGGTTTATATTTAGTGTTCGCTTTTGCCTCCGTCGTTATTCAGCTCCTCCAGGAGGGAAAGCTTCCGGTCTAAAAGACCTTCAATCCCACATGGGAGTTTTGAAGAGCTAGTTCTTGCTGCATAAATAATTCGCTGGATGCAACATATTAGCTTCTCTATTTTCCAGTGATTGGGACGTTCGGGAGTGGAGAAGATGAGCCAATCTGCTCGAAAGCTTTACATCGAACGCATTGTATACTCGCCTCTGAGTCAGCTCTACCAGTGGAGCCACTTTGACACAGTCTTCGAACAAATGACTCGATGTCTCTATTCCATTATTGCAGAATACACCTCTTCTTTTCCTCGAATCCTCCTGTGATTTGCTCACAAATAGGGAGGAAGTTGCCAGCCTGTAGCGGAACCACTTATCGGTAGAGCTCAAAAAGGGGTTCCTGAAGAGATTTCTGGATCCGTAGAGAACGGTTGTGCTTGGAGAAAGTCCCAACCGCTCGAAACGTCGCCGGACAAGCCGCTCTGGAGATTCGTACGAAGAGATTATATTTAACGATCTATTAATTTTTTGAAGAGAAATACACGCGATGGCGATGAAGAAAGGTGTTGGAGGGTCAGTTGTGTTTGTATATGGCATTTGGGCTAACTTTTGTAACCTTCTATATTGTAAAATGTTTTTTTTTTCTTTCCTCATCAGCAAGGCCTTTATTTATCTAAGTGACAAAAAGTTAACATACTTAAATAAATAGGAAAATAGAAAATGTTTAGGATTCGTCAACCCCTCCTTATCTCTCAGGACTTGGTCTATCGTAGAATATCGACCCAAGGAAAATAATTCCTCCCTTGTTTTTAGCCTCGGGTTGAAGTTTATGGGCTCGGAAGAGCTAAGTAGAGGGAGAACTACTTTCATAATGGATTTCCAGGAACATGCCATATTCTTCCAGTGGTTTCCAGAGTAGGATAACGCTCCAAAGAGCTCACTTGGTCCCATATTGATTCTTTCCTTAAATGGCCAACCGGTCGTAGATTCAAAATCTCTCTTAAGAATGAGCGCCCATTCATCTCCACTGCCATGTAGTCTCTTCAGCCAGCTCAAATTCAAGGTCTTCCAAACCCTCTCCACTCGTTTCAGGCCCAAGCCCCATGACGAGGTTGGTGCAGAGAGACGAATTTCTGAGATGTAGACTCTTTCCCTTTCCCAAAGGAAACCATGCAGAGCGTATTCAATTTTTTTTAATTAATCAGAGTACGGAATATATCTAAGTAAATGTACTATACGCGGAACAATGATGTTGTTCCATATCGCTATTTTGTCCACGATGTTTATACTTAGATTTTCATAAAGCGATAAAGATTTCAATACTGAAGATAAGATGTTTTTTGAGTTTTGTATATTTGCCTTAGTCGATCCTTCTTTTGAAACAACAATCCCAAGAAGAGTTGCACTATCTGAATAGCTCAGGGACGGGAAGATCTCTTTCAGCTCCGACTCCTTGGATGTGAGGACTTCAGTTTTGCTTTTATTTACTGATAGGCCCGAGATACCTGAGAATAGCTGTAATAGATCGAAGGTTCCTTTCATTGCCAACTTCAGGTCTTTGGATGTTCCCCAGAAAAGCAAGGTGAGGTCATCTGCGTAGAGCTGAACTAATGCTTTCCGACCAATTTGCATGTTATCGTCGATCATTCTTTGGAGACCATCAATCGCTATAAGAAAAAGGGTAGGAGAAATGGGATACCCCTGTTTACATCCCTGAGTGATCTTGAAAGAGGACCTATTAGCTGCCGACGCCACTCTGGCCGAATTATCTCTTAAAATTGTCCCGATCATATTAATAAAGTTGATCGAGAAGCCTCGTCGAAGTAATTCTGAAAAATGTACTTGTGAGATATAGAATCAAAGGCTTTATTAAAATCCACAAACAACGCCGCAAACTCTAAGTAGTCGTTCACAAAACGATTAATCTTGTCCTGGATTGAGCTTGGAATGTATTCAGCTCTTCTTCCTTTCATGAATCCTTTTTGAGATGGTCCAATAATATTTGGAAGGACTTTGACAAGCCTTTCGTTTAGGATTCCGGTGAAGATTTTATACGATGTATTTAGTAATGTAATTGGGCGATAAAATGTTATTTCCAGCTTGTCCTTGCCCTTTTTTGGCAATAAAATTAAAAGTCCTTCTGCCATGAATCGAGGAACTCTCCCCATGGCCCGTATTTCATTGTAACATGCCTCTAAGATTGGGGCAAGCCTGTCGGCGAATTTTTATAGAATTCGTAAGGAAGACCTAACGTGCCGGGGCTATTAAGTTCGGCTTTTGGAGGCTGATGGCCGTAAGTGCAATTTTTCTTTATTTATTTTAAAAATGGCAAAAAATATATTAGGATCTCTATTTAGATTTGTTTTTAATTGATTAATAAAGTTAGTATATTAATGTAGTTTATTTATAAGTCCTTGTTTGCATGCATTATGTTTTAATTCTCCCTTGATTGCTATTAAAATCGTAAGTTTGATTGACTTTTGCAAATATATATATATATAGGTATGTAGTGGAACACTAATGATAAGACACGAGGCTTCCAAAATAGACTGATTTTATTAATATCAAAATATAATATTCATAGCACTTATGTCTCAACCGGCTGGAATCAAAAGCAAGGACTTCTCTTGAAGGTGCGTGGTCCGTCCGCCACACGGCCCCTCCAGAATGTCCGTTGCGGTATCTGATGTTGTGACAACGCGAGGCCTGCCTCGTGGAAGATGTCGAGCAAGGGGAACAGGTGCTGTTGGGTCAACCGTGGCAGCCTTGAGTCTGTCGATGGAAACTGTTTCCCTTCGCCCTCCCATATCGACAACGAAAGTCTTGGCCTTCCTCTCCAACACTCGATAAGGACCCTGTGTTGTTGTGTGAGTTGATTGTGATGTTGTTGTGTGAGCTTATTGTTGTGTTAGTGTGAATAAAGAGTTTATATTTGAAGGACGTGTCTTAATGCCGGGAAAAGGGACAAGAGTGAAACTACAAGCTATCACGGCCATGTCAACGTTAAAAATTGTGGATGTGCTCCCGAGATTCGACGGGGAGGGGGAGGTAGAGGTCTGGATCAAGCAAGCGGAGCTGGCGGGAACTCTGCTCGGGATCGAGGATCTCTCCGTTGTAATCCCCATGTTTATGGACGGGAAAGCGTTCTCTGTTTATGACCAGCTGGGAGAGGAAGAGAAGAGGGATCATCATCGCATATTTGACTCCCTAAGGAACGCGTTCTCTCTAGGCCCGTTTGCTGCGTTCGAGGAGCTGACAAGGAAAAAATGGAATCCGGGAGAGTCCATAGAGGTATTTCTTGCCGAACGAAAAAAATTAATTTCCCTGATGGGGGTGAAGGATTGCCCTAAGCTAGTGCTCCTTTCATTCGTCTCGGGTCTTCCTCGAGAGGTAGGCGTGAGGATGAAATCAACTCCGGGGATCATGAATATGGGGAGAGAGAGCTAGCGGAGATGGCGAGAGCCCTAACGAGCGAGATGAAGAGCTCCATTAGTGGAGAAAGGTCTGCCAAACTGGGGTTTGCTGCCAAAATGAGCCAAGCGGGGTGTTATGAGTGTGGAGGAGCCCACCTTCGTAGAGACTGCCCCTCGACGAGGTGTTATGGGTGTGGAGAGAGAGGGCACATCCATAGAAACTGTACAAAAAACAGGGATACCCGGGGAAACGGAGAGGGGACGATGCCAGCGCCGTCAACGTCCCGAGGACCGTACAAGGCGCAATAGTCCCCCAGGTTCAAATACAGGTTGGGAGAAGAATGGTGTGGGGGCTTGTGGATACGGGATGCACCCAAACCATAATCAGGGCCAGAGTCGGGGAGAGTAAAGTGTGGACTTCGAAGAAGACAGTTATGGCCATAGATGGGGCTCGTGTGGAGTGCTTGGGGGAGCAAGACGTAACGATGGTGATACTGGGGAAAGAGCGCACTGTTAGATGCCTGGTGTGCCAAAACTTGTTGGAAGGAGTCAACATCGTACTTGGAAACTATGTACTGGGGAGCCTTCGAGTTGTCATCGAAGGAGGGGTCGTGTCCTTGGGAGCGTGTGCCATCCAGAGGAGTAAGGTCGTGGAGTCTGTGGAAGGGGATAATTATGTGGTTGCGGTTTAATGGACAAAAATGGGTCGCCGAGTGGAAATGGGAAAGTCCTCCTTCCCTAAGCAATCAAATTGGACAATACTCTGTCAAGGAGGTTTGATGGTTTTGTTTTATGATTTGTATATCATGGGGGAATGTGTTGTTGTGTGAGTTGATTGTGATGTTGTGTGAGCTTATTGTTGTGTTAGTGTGAATAAAGAGCTTATATTTGAAGGACGTGTCTTAATGCCGGGAAAAGGGACAAGAGTGAAACTACACACCCGAATAAGAATCTTGTAGAGGATTGCGATGGTTGCCTTTTCTGATGAATACATAGGGTGCAACTTGTATAGTATGAGGTACGAATGGGAGTACAGGTCCATGTTGTGACGTTGGAACAGGTGTAAGAGCACCTACCCTCTCACGAAGTTGTCTTAGGTTATTCTCTGGTGTTGAGACTTGCTGAGGGAAATTAATAAATTCTCCGGGAACGGACAATGGCGAACCATACACCATTTCAGCTGATGACGCATTTAGGTCTTCTTTGGGAGCGGTCCTAATTCCGAGTAAGACCCACGGCAACTCATCCATCCAATTAGGACCCGCCAATCTTGCGCAAAGTGCTGACTTTAAATGACGATGGAAGCGTTCCACAAGCCCATTAGCCTGTGGATGATAAGCGGTAGTGGCGTGCAGCTGTGTACCCCACAAATGGGCGAGATCATTCCAGAGGTGAGATGTGAACTGAGCACCTCGGTCGGATGTAATGTGTGCCGGGAGTCCAAATCGAGAAACCCAGTGTCGTAGGAAAGCTCTGGCGCAGGATTTTGTGGATGTGTCGGCCAAAGGAATAGCCTCGGGCCACCTAGTAGTTCTATCTATGATTGTGAACAGATGCGTCATGCCTTGGGAAGAGGGCAATGGTCCCACGATATCCACATGAATATGAGAGAATCGAATAGATGGGACTTCAATGGAGTGTGAAGGTGTCTTAATGTGTCGTTGTATTTTAGCGCGCTGGCAATCCAAGCACTCCTTGGCCCAAGCTCTTACTTCCTTAGCCATTCCATGCCAAACAAACCTGTTAGACATAAGTTTGCATGTGTTACGAACCGATGGATGAGATAAATTATGAGTAGCTTCAAAAACTTTTCATCTCCACTGGCGCGGGTCTATTGGCCTCCGACGACCGGTCGAAGTATCACACAGTAGTGTAAGGTCCGAGTCTGGGAGTGGAATGTCTTGAAATTGCAGGCTGGTTATCGAGGTCCGGTAAGCTGGGATCTCCTCGTCATCCAGCTGTGCGCGAGCCATTTCGTAGAAGTTTACTCCTTGTTCCAGGGGAGCTACGAAAGCCCGTGACAGTGCGTCGGCGGCAGGGTTATCCTTCCCTGCAATGTGTCTGACATCCGTTGTGAATTCTGAAATATATGCTAATTGTCGCTGTCGCCTGGCCGACCACTGGTCGGAAACTCTTCCTATAGCGAAGGTGAGAGGTTTGTGATCCGTGTAAACGGTGAAAGGACGTCCCTCGAGGTAGTAACGGAAGTGTCGTACTGCGAGGTATATTGCCAATAGTTCCTTGTCGTAAGTGCTGTACTTGAGTTCCGGTCTTCATAGTTGGCGGCTGAAGAATGCTAGGGGTTTGATTATTCCCTTGACTCGCTGCTGAAGCACAGCTCCGACTCCCATATCTGAAGCGTCGGAGGTAAGTGATATTGATGCATCTGCAACAGGATGAGCCAAAAGAGTGGCATTGACTAAAGATTCTTTGGCAGAAACAAAAGCTGATTCGCAGGAGGTTGTCCACTCCAAGGTTTCTTTTCCCTTCTTGCCAGCTACGGCGGCGTGTAGAGGTTTGAGGACTGTGGCGATGCTTGGGAGGAAACGATTATAGAAATTAATCATACCTAAGAACTCCTGAAGCTTTTTAACCTTTTCTGGCCGTGGAAATATCTGAAGGGCTTCGACTTTGGACGGAAGAGGAGCAGAACCCGATGCCGAAACCTTATGACCCAGGAAGTTGATGGAGGATTGTCCAAACTCACATTTGTTTGGGGCTATCGCCAATCCGTGATCTTGAAGGCGACTGAGTAAGGCTCTGAGATGTTCTTTATGCGTTTGTTGATCTTTACTTGCGATTAAAATATTGTCTAAGTAGATGAAAACTCCTTCCAGATCCTCGCACACGGAGTCCATTTGTCGCTGGAAAGTTTGCGCGGCATTTTTCAAACCGAATGGCATTCGCAGAAATTCGTATAAGCCAAAAGGGGTGATGATGGCAGTCTTCGGTACATCTTCCTGTGCGACAGGGATCTGATTGTATCCTCTCACTAAGTCCACTTTAGAGAAAACTTTGCATCCTGCCAGGTTTGCAGCGAAGTCTTGAATGTGCGGAACTGGATACCGATCGGGCACCGTTTTGTCATTGAGCCATTTGTAATCCCCACAGGGTCGGACTGAACCATCGGGTTTGTCCACTAAGTGTAAAGGACTAGACCAAGGTCCCTTGGAACGTCTACAAATTCCCATTTTGACCATTTTGTCAAATTCGCCCTTTGCTGCGGCTAACTTATCTGGTCTGAGGCGACGCGCACGGGCTTTAACTGGGGGGGTCCGTTGTCTGAATTACATGTTGAACCCCATGTGTAACTGTAGGAGTTACACATGAATATAGAATTGAGGTTTCATTAGCTGTGGAATCTTGAGGAGGAGGTCTTGAAACTCTGTTTTAATCCCGTCTCTCGTCTTGTGTGCCGTTGCTGGCTTAGGAGCGTATTTTAATTCCCCTCGAGCGGCCAGATGAATATTATTAATAGGCGTCCACCCCGCCCCGCGAAGAGACGTTGATGCATGAGATCTGGGGCCTTCCAGACGTTGAGCCCGAATGTTTACAAGCAAGCCTGAGTGTTTAAGAAAGTCTGCACCCAATAAAGGTCGTTGAACTCCTGCCAAGATGAAAGACCATAAAAATGTTCTGTTACAGAAGGAGAGATTCAGAGTTTTACGTCCGTAAGTGGCGATGGATGTTCCGTTGGCCGCTGAAAGTGAAACTCCTCGAGGATTATAGAGTCTGTCTTTATATGAGGCTGGAAGGACACTCACTTGGGCTCCTGTGTCCACCAGGAACCGTTTTTGATTTATAGCATCGTGTATTATAAATAGTTGATTGATATTGCCGGCCGACCGAACTATAGGCTGCCGGCTCCTTCGTTTCCCGGCTTTGTGGAAGTTTCTTTGAACTCTGGAGTCCTATAGTCATAAGTACAGGGAGCTATACACCTGCGAGCCTTTCTTCCGAACTTGGCGTGATAGAGGCACATTCCTCGGGAGTACTGATTGGATGCTGGTCTGTGGGCTTTTTGGACGGATTGAAGAAATTGACTCTTCGCTGCCCACATGTGATCTGCTGCTTGTGCTAATTTTCTTACATCTTCAATTTGTGCTTGGAGGAGAACTGCCCTGATTTCCTCCGGAAGACGTTCTAAAAAGGCTCTACGGAATAAAAAGCACGGCTTGTCTTCCCCCAGGTGTGAGAGCATGCGATCCAACAAGGCTGAAGGTTTATCGTCTCCCAAGTCCGGTGCATGAAGAATGCAGCCCGCCCTGTCGTATTCCGAAAGACCAAAAGTTTCTTCCAGTCTTTCCTTGAGGGCTTGGTATTTGTCCTTCTCCGGGGGATTTTTGAGGATGTCTGCTACGCGAAGGGCCGTAGCTTGGTCGAGGGAGGCAACCACATGGTGGTATTTCGTGTCCTCCGATTTGATGCCTTTCATTTTGAACTGAGATTCGGCTTGACAAAACCAAATTGAAGCCTGTTGTGGCCAAAATCCCGGAAGAAGAGACTCACGGCCTGGAGGGAGACTTCGGAGTTCATGACGATGTTCTTGGTACCTAGAAAGTCGTCCTAGGAGTCGGGGTCACCAATGTAGTGGAACACTAATGATAAGACACGAGGCTTCCAAAATAGACTGATTTTATTAATATCAAAATATAATATTCATAGCACTTATGTCTCAACCGGCTGGGAATCAAAAAGCAAGGACTTCTCTTGAAGGTGCGTGGTCCGTCCGCCACATATATATATTCATGGTATGTTTTTCATTAAATATATACCTTTCAACTCGATATATTTTAGCAATATATATTTCTTTTCCCATCACAATATTGATCCATACGTATTTTTTTAATTGTTTTTCAATTTCAAGGAATATAAACTCAAACTTACAAAAAAAAAAAAATCGACAATTTTTACGATTATTTTTGAAAAAATGCACTGAAACATTCAATTAATTCTTAAGGGTTTTTTCAAGAACTTCCTTCTATTGGATAATTGTTGTTGAATTATAATTATTCTAAAATTGTTTATGGTTGATAGACAATACATATCATATTTTTCCTGTTTTTTCCGAAAAATATATATAGATATATATATTTAACCAATACTTTTGGTGTTGACATTGAATTTTGAGTTCACTAGATCCAGAAATTTGTTAAATATTTTTTTCGGCACAGTGAAAACTCGTTTTTTTCTCCTTCAAACAGTTGATAGTAATTTTAATAGGAGCCCACCAGAAATCGCGTGTTTAAACTTCCATGAAAACATGCACGCAGGGCAATGATTATATTATCCCCACTTCAAAGGCTTGTTGCAATAGTGGACTTTGAAGCAGGAAAAAGTTGATTAATTAGGCGTAAATCATTAAAATCATAGGCCTTCTCATTCTTTATTGTATATATCAATATTATAACCAAATATGCATTGATCACTATGATATAGATATTTACGACCCTGTCAGTAGATCCCTTTTGACAATGACCAAATAGTACGTCACATTACACTCTTTTTATCTATTAAAAAGGGGTACAAGTCATCCAGGTGTGTTCATCAGTATATAGATATATTTCTTTTTTTTAACGAATGCATTTTTATAAATATTATCATTATATCATAATAATCATATCAATAGCCCTGGACTTATCACGTAAAATAATTAGAGGTTGACAAGATAAATAGAGGGAGGAGGGGGGGATGCTGTATAGAGACACACAGAGCGGCGCGGCTCTTGTCTGACCAGACACCCTTCATCCGGCATGTGAAAGAAATTTGACTAATGGGAAAAAATAAGAACCAGATCTTGTTCAACGTATTCGTGGTAGGGATATGGTCATTCAGGAAGGATCCAGAAGAAGAAGGATTAAATAATAATAATAATATTATAACAAAGCAGTGATTCCTGGTGTGTAGGGGGTAGGTGTATATCAAAGCAAGGATTCACTTAGAGGGGACTTAGTGAACAATTTAGTGGGTAGAATATTAATATAATTAGCATATATAATAATATATAAATATATATATATTATTCATGGGACTGGATTAATTATATTATCATTAGCCAGAGAGAAAGAACCTGCTAACAAATATATAGATAGATATAAATAATATTAATAATAGTTTCTTTTTTCTATAAACACGCTTTAAAATTTATAAATAATATATATATATTAACAAAGAAACCTCTGAAGTGTTTCATAGCAATAATAATAATATTATGACGATATTAAAATGCCAGCCCTTAACATCAAAGAGATGAGGGGAATGACATATATAGATAGATATATATTCCTAGCACGATAAGGATGAAGAGATTTGTCAGCAACTAAATTATTATTATTATTAGAGGGGAGGTATAGAAACAAAACAAACAGGGATGAAGATATAGATAGAACACACACTGGGGAGATGGATGATAGAGCTCATATTATGTAGGGGGACTTTTTTGCGTGATATTTCCTATTTTGTTTTTTTATATAAAGCTTTATTATAATTTTGACAATTTTTTGTATGGATTTTTTTGTGGTGTGGTGAAAAGAAATGTATATTTTTTTTAGAATGGGTATAAAATATTAAATAATAATAATGATAGCAGTATTACTTGAGGGAGGGGATATTTATATAAATAAAGATGATGGTGGATTGAGAGGAGCATTTTCCTGCATGGGGTAATAATGATAATAATTTAATAATAATTAGTTAGACTTAAGAGGATGTTGGACACTAAAACGCAGCAGAGGAAGCTGTGGTGGCGACTGTATGATGAGGGCGATGATGAGCTTTGGGCGCTCTGTTGCTGTCCTCCTTCAGGGACTCCAGCCAGGCGTTTTCTAAATAGTTGATGACTTCCTTATAGTTGAAAGTGACGATTTCTTCTACTTCTTCTAGATAGTATTCTTCTCTTTCAGGATTAGGATCATCATGGATGGACTCTTGGTGGATGGCTTCCTCTTGACCTAACACAGTAAGATTGGACACACTGTCCCCAAAGCTGAGAATGGCACCATCCAATCGATCCAAAGGGGTAGGAATGTCTTTTGCGCCAGAGGAAGGGTGGTTATTCGTTAATGATTGGGAGGGAGGAGGAGGAGAAGCCTTGGATTGAACGCTGTGTACGTTGTTAATTGATGAGGCAAGAAGGGACTCGTTGACTTCGAAGCCAAACTGAAATATCTCAGATTTAGAGGTCCAATCTGAGGCTGCAGCCGAGCCTCTGGCCAGTATGACGAGTGGGATGGAGGGGTCTTGGGATCGGTATTCCTCTTCTGTGGTCGCAATGGCCACTTCCTCAAAGGAAACAACGGCTTGAGCCGTGATGTCCGGAAGGAGATGCGATCCTCCGGACGTGGAGTTGGGGAGTGGCTGTGCGACGTCGGGTAGAGGGTGTTCCTCAGGTAGCTCAAGTGATGAGGAGCTGGAGAGGGGCGGCTGTTTGGACCATGTAGGGAGAGGGGAGGGACTCGGGGCGCGAAGGTCCAATGGAGGGAAGTCCTTAGCGTCCAAGTCGGGATGCTTCGACACTTCCCCATAACTATTATTATTAGAAGTAGAAGTAGTAGTATTTTGGACATTACTCAATGATCCCTCATTGTTCAAGTTGTTATTATTAACACTACTGATAACATTATTATTATTGACACTACAAAGGAGTCCACTTCGGTGGTTCACATAACCAGGAGCACTGCCATTGTTGTTGTTATTAGGCGTCTGTGACTCCTCAACGGAGTGATGTGCCCACTTCTTCTTCCACTTTTGTTTCTTATTATTGATGACTTTCGTGAAAGAACTGAGGTCCGAGGAATATGTGAGGTTCTCCGAGCTTTTGCTCAGGCCCAGTTTACCTGCCTTGTGAGCAAAGAGAGGATCCTCTTCCTCCTCTCCTCCTCCTTCCCGGGTGCTCCACCACGACGGCCGACTAGAGAGCTGGAGGACAGTTTGTCATCCTCCTCATCCTCTGAGCTGCTGCTGCTACTCGAACTACTGCTGCTGCTACTAGAGGATGAGGGGGGACTACTGACCGGGGCTTTGGGGGAGGAGTTGGCTGCGGCGGACTTTCTTCGTCCAAGGCTGCCTCGCTTTCCGCCGCCGCGCTTTTCCTTGCGCGAGTCTTTGGATGACACAGAAGAGGGGTGGCTAAGACCGAGGCGGCGTTGTGATGCGAGGCTGCTGCGTTGGGGGAGGAGTGGCGTTGAAGAGAGGAGGAGGAGTGAACGCTATTGTGGTGGTTCTGATGATGATGATGGTTAGTACTATTATTATTATTATTCCCGTTGGTAGGATTGTGATTGTTTGATATTGAGCTGGAGTGGTGGTTTGGGGAGGACTCAATGGACTCCAAGACGGCGGCAAGATTATAGTTCTTGTCGTCTCCGAGTGTCTCGTACTGAACGATCCTCGTGCACTTCCGCACTTCCTTCATTTCCTTGCGCCGACGGATCCGTCGAAGCTTCTCGGACTCCATGACTCTTGCAGGGGCTTGAATAGTTTCGAAGGAAGTCTTGGGGTACATGTTCAGATACGCCGTGGGATAGGAGCCCTCAGGACGAACGCTGGACTCGGACTCCTTATCCATGAGAGGAGGAGGAGACAAACCAAAGGGTATTCAAGTACTCAATAAGAGGACGACTGCCAAGAAACAACAGAAAAAAAGGTAATCCAGGATGTTAAGGCGACTTCATGGCACGATAGAGGAGAAGAAAGAGTCTGTGAAAGAGAAAGAGAGAAATAGAGCATCTTATTAATATGTTCCACCCATGGATGTGAATTAGAGATCAAGCACACACACCTCGAATCCAGTGGACTGATCCAAGAATCCCGGAATGATTTTCACTGCCAAGAAGAGGAGAATGACGACATGACCCCCGATGACGTAGGAGGAGACTCAACCTCTCATTGGCTCATCACGTGAGGGAGGAAAGAGAGAGAGAGAAGGAGGTAGGCACACACACAAACAGATAGAAAGAGAGACGAGAGAGAGAGAGAGAATGCTCTACACAAATCCGGGATTGATCCTGGATGCGAATAAGATGGATGTCTTTCCGTCCTGAGATCACAGAGAGTAGGAAGGCTCTTCCTTTTACCTTCAGGGAAGTTCCCCTGACACCCCTTGTGGAATTCCGGAGCTAGGGAACCGATGACGGGTACAAATAATGGAACAGGTTTCACGTACACTTACATACACAGAGACACACAGAGAGGCAGATGAAAATAATAATAATAATAAATAAGTAACACTTGAGTCACACTGAAGTGCTGGAGAAGAGAGAAAGAGAGAGAAAGATTCTTTTCCCTTTCTATCTCCTCTTCTTGTTCCTTGCTGAGTGTATATAAATATATATACATATATTTTTATAAGTATTATTATTATGCAGAGTCGCCTAACCCGAGGTATTCTTATGCTTATTTTTATTATTTATGTATGACTCCTCGTCCTCTCTTCCGGTAGAGAATAAAAAAAGAGGGGCTGACGGGCAGGCGAGGCAAAGCAATACTTTCACAGCTGATGCAAAAAAAAAAACATGAAGAATTCGTACTTTTTTACTCAGCTTAAAGGTGAGGTACTCCCTCCTAACAAAATGATAGGGACTTGAAAATATTATTATGTCCTTAGATGGTGCTATACCAGTTAATCACACATCCTCCGCTAAGGTTGAATTGGGCTCGTTTAATAATTACCTTTTATTAATTCCATAAATACATTTAGAAAAGCGGTTTGACAAACTATATTATTAATAAATATCCTTTGTGGCCCTTGTCATATGAGAGAGATATCGAAGATTCTTAGCTTTGTTCCGGGTTATATTTGGGTTTTTATATAAGGGGGATTGTTGACCCGTAGGCCATTGTTTCTTTAAACGAGATACAAAGGACATTCTTTAAATAAATTCAATACAAGAAGAAGGAAGTGAATGAATCACTTTGACACGTTGTGTATAATTTATATTATTAAAACCTTCCTTCAATGGGCCGCTTTTAGGAAATTACACCACTATCATCATTGGTGTGTGTGTGGTGTGTGAACAGGTTTCTACTCTAATCTTGTACGAATGCAAAGGATTTAGAGTACACACCTGGAGGGGAATAGGATGAGAAGACATGGCTTAGAGGGTATCAATCAATTATTGATTCACAACCATAGATATATATGGATGTACTAAGAATTACTAAAAGAAAGCTTCCAAGGTCTCAAGCCCACATTAATGTCATATAAGTACTTTTTTCTATTTAATTAGCTAATTTAAATATTTTAAAATTGATTTTTGATAAGTTTTAATGGCATTATATTTTTGAGTGACATTGAAAGTATTTGTTAGTGACATAAAAAACGGAGGAGTGACTTTAAATACCTCATATTTTTTTAATGAAGTCTCAATTCCATTATCTCTGTCTTTCCCTCAACTAAAGAATGCACACACATATCCCCGATATTCAACGTTACAATACGTGTCTTCAGCACTATATTTTCCTTCATGATAAACTTTCAAGAGCATTATATTTATTTTGAATATTTTTTTAGTGTTTGAATATACAAAATTTACTAATGCTCTGATCCTCTCGACGTGAAAAGGAGCATCTTCGATTCCCCTACCCTATTATTAGTAGTAGGGTAGTGTTTTATATATTTACAGCCCCAACGAAGATATAAATATATAGAAAATAATAAAAAGTTATCCGAAATGTGATGTTGATTTGAACAAATAATTAAATATGAAATATTGGATTAATATATTCTTACAAATCTACTCTCTAAAACATTCAGAGATATATATAGGACACATTTCAAATGATCAAAGACTCCAATCAATCCGACTGTTATCATATTATTGTCCGGCTTTGATCAACTATGAAAATATTTCTAAGGGAAATAATGAACGCTGGAATATTTATTGATGAAGCTCTTAAGACTAGAAGGTCTATTATTGTATCAATGTTGTATCAACAAAATCTAACTAATAACTAAATACGCTATCGTCAGTATAGGAGGAGATGTATTCTATGTGCCGTGAGAGGGAAGATGAATTTTGAATTAAGCAGCTGATGAAAATAAAGAAGAGAAGAAATATATACTTATAATTCCCTGGACAATTGAAAGTATAAATTCCAAGCCCTTTAGTGTAAAGAGGAAAAATGTAAATAAAATCCAGTGACGCAAAAGTAATGAAAGTTTTTCTTTTTCTAAAGAGCCAAAATCATAGAGATATAAATATATATGCAGAGCTTATTCTCTTCAATAGTAGAGAAACATCGTTGTTCAGCTGTCGCCTGTGCCCAATATAAAAAAATAATTTGATCTACGCCATCCTAAGTCATAGAGAAAGAAGGATTTGTTTATATTGGGCAATATGACGTATTCCTCTGAAGAATCCAATAAGCTCTCTTTGTCTTTATATCTCTATGACCAAAATAGTCATTTTGTACAACATGTATCCAATTTCAAATAATCTCCAACAAAATTATAACAAATCATGTACTTAATTGTCTTTTGTTATAAATTGTCCGAACCTAAATGCATATGAAGAAGTCACAGATACATAAATAAATTTATCTTTCTTTCTTATCTACCGCACCGATCGATATTCGGTAGATATATAATAAAATCTACCGAATACCGAATCGGCGGTATCGAATCCCAGTTCTTTTAATTATATTTTATTCAGTT
Organism: Caligus rogercresseyi; assembly: GCA_013387185.1. Lineage (NCBI taxonomy): Eukaryota > Metazoa > Arthropoda > Copepoda > Siphonostomatoida > Caligidae > Caligus > Caligus rogercresseyi. Next base: position 13,053,562 of record CP045905.1, on the reverse strand, counting down.
AATACGATTAAATAAAGATATTATATTGTATATTACATGCCAAATAATTATTGTTCTCTTGTGTGTCCAGATATTATTTATAAGGGAAAATTATTTAAACCTAGTTGAACTTTATTTTTCATAGCGGCGGAGTTAGTCACTTTATTTTAATACCTTCGCATGGTAACATCAGCCTCCTTTGTGGTAGGTCCAGAGCCCTATAAGAAGAGTTGCGACAATAGATTGGAGCGTCACCTGGTGAAATAGCATGTCGGGCTCAAAACAACGCATGGAATGAAAGAAATTATTATTTGTTCCTATGTTATTCTTAGGATAAATAAATCGGAATCTATGACAAAAACTGTGCCTATAAAACCTTTCATTCATTGGGGGTATTGTTTCAGTAAATAAATAGTCTCCCTTATGCATATAACTCCATATTTTATACATGATTACTAAATAATATAAAAATATATGTAAATAATGTGGTCAATAAAAAAATCATCCATAAGAAACAATTGTCCTAAAAATATCCTAAGTATGATGAACTGGATTTATCCAATTTATATATCCAAGATTAGTGTAATAATTAATTATAAATGACAAAATATTTCAAAAAAATCTTTTTTTATAATTGAAATATATTTTACAACACGTAGTAATAAAAAAATAATAAAAATATTATTTATATTTTTTTATTACTACGTATTGTAAAATATATTTCAATTTAAAAAAAAATTTTTTATTTTGTAATTTATAATTACTCATTTCACTAATCTGGGATATATACATTATTATAACATACATTAATTTGATAATTATTTACATAATTTTCTCATGCACATACTTCTACTTCTAAATAAATTGGAGGTTTTATTAGACCTATTTTTTTACTATAGTCGTCTGTTCTCGTAAATGTATGTGTTAACGAATTTTTATATACCTTGATATATATTATATATTCCTTCAACTTTTGTAAACTCCTTAATAAATTATCCGAACAAAATATTTATCCACCAGTAGAAAAATAGTTTCTTAATGGTATTTTTTTTAAATAGATCTTTAAAGTTTATATTGTTTTTATACTTCGAAAAAATATTTCAAAAGACTATATTTACAACTCCCTCGATAAATAATAAATATTTTGAGCCTGATTTGAGAGTCAGCTGCTACACAGACAGGTCTCACGACGTAACTCTCCTTATAGGGCTCTGGGTGGGTCTGCTTTCCAGGTGTATATGATTCCCTTGTGCTCCTCACCTGAAGGTGTGTTTGAATAAGGCAGGCGCTTTGGATTACGTCATTATTCGCTTAAGATTTCCTACTTAGCATCCTTTATATTCTTTTTTATATACTGCTATTGCTTCCTAAGATAATAACTCAATGGGTTAAAGACGAAATAAATGAAAATATTTCACATTATGATGAGCTCTTGGGGTCGAGTGGGTCTCCGGACCGTGGGAACGCTTTGTAAAAGAAGAGGCCTTCACTTCAGCAAGCGGGAGGGCTTCTATGCCTCAGAGAAGCCCTCTGGCGTCCGTGAGAGACTTGTGTCAGTGGCTTCATTCTATAATCAAAGGGAGATCGATAAAGCGGCCTCTGAGGTTAGAATCCAGGATTTTAAAATCATGTCTTAGGTATTATTTCTATGTATCATTTCAGTCCTCTGTGCGGTTAACTCCAACAACTATCATGTACGCGGGAAATAGCTCCGATGGTCATCACATCCTGGTATGATTATTGAAATACTCCCTATACTTTAATACAATTGGCTGGATAATCTCATGTTTGTGAATGTAAGTCGAATGTGATTGGCTGAAAGAAAAGGCATGGCAAAGATAGCATCCATGACCCAACTAAATATATTGTTGCTTGTCTTTGAATAGGTGACGTCTCGGAGAGGTAAATTCAAGGAGAATATAAATAATGTTAGTCATAGAGGTGATCTGTGACATATGCTCTTGTTCAAAAGGGATATTTTTGTGACGTCACGAATGCTACAATAAAAAAAGTGCTATGATTTATAAATTATTTTTCAACTTTATTTATATTCTCCTTGGGTAAATTTATGTCTTCTTGCATATAAATGAATAAATAAATAATTATTTTTTAGTAAAAATAAATCAATTCTAAGATTTTATCTGTGATCCAGTTCTTTATATTTTAGTAGCAGAGTTGAGACTATCCATTGATAATTATCCATACTGCTTGTAGTAAATATTTTCTAACGATATCCATCATTTTTAACTTTTAAAAACTACCAACTACCACAAACGATTGACATAAATCAGAGGTAGATTTCTCGAAAATGAAGTGCATTCCTAGATGATTTTCCCCTTAATTTACAGATACTATCTTCCAATTAGTAAATTTGTAAAATAAAAATGTCGTTTAGACAGAACTAAGCACCAAATACCAAACCCGGCAGTATTTTTTCCTACCGAATTCCGTCTCCGTTTAATTGTAATATATTATTATTAACAACTTTCATAGCGAGGGTAAGTCCCTTGTTTTACTAATCTTCCATTCAATTGATTGATTAGTACATGTATGTAGTAATCATCGTTGAGGATACCACACTGGTGGCATGTTCCAAAACGTGACTGGCTCAAAGGGAATAAGTGTCAAAAATAACTATAAAAAGCTTCCACCTCTATACTAAAGCGTTAAAGTAAAGTGGCACATGCAAGGAAAAAGTAAACAAACAAAAATTGACCAAAATTTTGGTAATTTACTTTAACGTTAGATGTCGTTGTCCATGAAATTACGTCACAATCCTATTTAAAAACCGGTTTAAAGGGATTAAATTTGATGATTTGAAATAATATTTCATATATTATAGTTCATTATATATATATAGTTTATTATATTTCATAATAAATAATGTAGTGATTTGATATATTATATCAAATCACTACAAAAAAAAAACGTCGGGGATATTTTCTCAAATCACCTAAGTTTACAAATTTAGGTTGTTGTGATGACGTCTCACACAGGCTGCCAACTGCATTCCTGGAAGAGTATTAATATAGCCAACCTATTAAAGAAAAGGAAAAGAAAGAGAGAAAGAAGAGGAAAGAGTGATTGACGTCACAAATTAACTATCGAACGTTATCCCTATTGTTACCTATGAATAAACTGATTATTCCTATATTAAAATATTCCTATTATGAGATTTATTTAAATATACACAACTCAATCCTTTATTGATGTATAAGCTAATGAAAATAAGAACAATGCTCAAAGTTAAAAGGGGCTCGGAGAAATGAACAACAATAGGGATAACGTTCGATAGTTGATTTGTGACGTCAATCACTCTTTCCTCTTCTTCCTCTCTTTATTTTCCTTTTCTTTAATAGGTTGGCTATATTAATACTCTTCCAGGAATGCAGTTGGCAGTTTGTTTGAGACGTCATCACAACAACCTAAATTTGTAAACATAGGTGATTTGAGAAAATATCCCCAAAACGTCTCCCAATATAATAATAAAAGGACTTTGTTATTATTTTCAAAGAGCTCTAGCATAAAAGCGCCCCTTACGGACTAAAGAAGAACTAAAAAATTTGGCCAATTTTTTGGGGAAAAGGAAGAATTTTATGTTAAGCATGCGCTTCTTTACTTTAACGCTTTACTCTGTACCATAGAGATATAAAGACATAGAGGGCTTATTGTATTCTTCCGAGGAATATTGCCCAAATAAACAAATATTTCTATCTCACTGATCAGCTTACGATGACGTAGGCCAAATTATTTCGTTTACATTGGACACAACAATACAGCTGAACGATGTTTCTATGCTATTGAAGGGAATAAGCTCTCCATATACATTTATATCTCTATGATTTATACGCGTGGCTGTGAAAACATCAAGTCAATACCAATTATTTCATATATTTTTTAAATAACAAAAGCGTCAATGGGCATCGATCCATATAGTTTATTTATCTCTTGAATATTCATATATTACCGAATATTACTAATTAAATAAGTCAATTCTCACCATTCAGAGATATAATTAATATTTATTTTGTTTCTCATCCTTGTTCATAAATGGATTCTTAGAATAATATTTGCCAGCTGTAAACGTAATTACATATTGACGAGCTTGCAAGACAGTTTATAAAAGCTTGCATCCAGTTATTATCGTATAGTTTGTTGGTTGATATATATATGATGAATCATCATATCAAGGTCCTCATAACAAGTCAGTCTTAGGAGTAAATGAGGAAGTGAAGAAGCTAAAGTAATTGCAAGGGATTTTATCCTTAGTTGTTGTTGTTTGTGTATTTGCAAAAGATTAATTACGTAACGTCTTATCATCACTCAGTTTAAATTTAAAATCTTATACATAATGCCAACTATTTTTCATAAAACGATGCCCTCAATTGATGAAAGGTTTTGTAGATGTATCTTTTGGCATTAATACCGATTTATTTAACTCCAGGATGGAGCTACTTTATATTTTCTTTCGATAGTTTTGAGAAAGTTCCCCGAATGTTAAGAGGGTAACCAAAAGCCCCTTTCGTTAGTTTTAGGAACGTTAGAAGGGTACCAAAAGCGAACATTCCCTTTGGTTATTTTTGGGAACGTTCCCCGAACATTAGTTTCGTTAATTTTTTATGTAACGTTATTAAAACGTTAGTTTTTGGTTAGGTTCGAACCTAACCTTTAGGGAACCAAAAACTAACGTTAGAATAACGTTATGTGTTGCTTGGGGAAGCTAAACAGATGGCAAGGGGTGTTATCCTTAGTTCTTGGTTGTGTCTTCCCAAAATTATTAATTACGTAACGTCTTATGTTTATTTTTATATGATATTTAATTCCTAAATCTTTTTATTAAGAATACTTCTATAATAGCTCTCTCAAGCTCATCAATAAATTCCATTTTGCATTTGATAAGGATTTTTTTGTGGTCGAGAAAGATGAAAGAAAAAATAACATTCATTCCATGACTGAGTGGGAGGTGTTGCTTGATTTTATAAATATCTACATAATATTGGAGGAGCCTTTTTTAATCATTCGAAAATTATTATGAAATAAAAGAAAATATTTAGTTATATGTAAGGTCCTCAACGGCCTCTACTGAAGTGTTGTATTAGTTAATAATGCCAACATTTTTATTACTATTTTCTCAGCTCCTTTTTCTTTCAACTCACCCTGGAATCAAAACGTACATTAACATAGGATTTTTTTAAAGTTTCACATATGTTTTACCATAGAAAATGCAAAATATTATAACATAAATATATATATGATAAAATATAAATATATTTATTGATCCCATAATTTTTAAAGTACATTTGGTCATTTATTATTGACAATCATGTATATAATAATGAGTTATATACATACGAGAGACTATTCATTTACTTATAATACCCCTCTGTGTGGTCGTGTTCATTTGCTTTATATATGTGTGTATTGTTTTATATCTTTGTTCTATATTGTAATGCATATGTGTATAATGTGAAACAGCAATAAATTCTTTTCAACAACAACCCCCCCCCCCCTCAGTAAATGAAAGGTTTCGTTGATTTCCATTAGTCTCCCTATTTATTTATCTCAGACTAATCACGTTTTGGAAAATGTCTCAATGAGCTATTTTTACTTATTATGAGGACAAATAAGGACTCTTGTCTACTAAGGGATGGGTATTTCATCATGAAAAGAAGCCAATAAAATCCTACATGGCCCAAGAACCCGTAACAAAACTACCCCCCCCCCCCCAAACAATCACCCCCCAGGCCTTTACCCTCTGTTACTAATATTTATTATTCCTTAAAGTCCACTTATGAAGTTAACTATTTTTTCTTTTGCATTAGTGTCTGAAAACTACACTAATTTTGTTGTTTTGTAGTATACTTTGTACTTTGTAGAATAAACTATCAAATCATTTATAGGAGTTATCCCAACGTTTGCAAACGTCAATAGGAGTCAATGAAGGAATATGATATTTAAACAGTAGATTATTTTATCTTCTTTTTTAAGCATTACTCTTTATTTCGGAGAAAATCACTTGTGGAAAGTCTAGACAGCAAATTTGAAAGATATTATTATTATTCTTTCTGTTGGAGGATACAAAGCACATATTGCAGAGACACAGATGCAATTATTAGTTAGAATTGCTTTAAATATGATAATGTCTGAGACAAATAAGTTCAGAAGGCATGATATTTTGAATAGTGCCATGTTTTGTGTATAATTATGAGGAACTCGGATTGCAGATTATATCCGAGAAGTCCACAATTGTTTTAGCTCTAATATTACTTTGGCAGAGTCTCAAAAATGACTCTACCAGCTGCGTCGTCGCAACCTTTCCAAGTCTTTTTCAGTCAGTCAGTCAGAGAGGCCTGCATTATATTAGGTACTCGGAGTGCGGCAATGAGTCACGGCTTAAAAAAGTCTTAAATAAGCTGATCTTATTAATAACAATTCATTTAATTATGAAAAAAGAAGTTTGAAAAATATTAAGCTAAAAAAATGTGGTAGACGTATGAGAATACTCAGACAGGCAGAGGGCTAAAGTCCACTTATGAAGTTAACTAGGTTTTATTTATGACAAAAAGGCATTAGTGTTTAAAGCCGATGTTCCTTTTATCGGTCATTTGTTTTATATGACCGATATTAGGAACATAGTTTTCAAAGACTAATCCAAAAGAAAACATAGTTAACTTCATAAGTGGACTTTAAGGGATAATAATATTAGTAACGGGGAGTGATTCTCTGGGGAGTGGTAGTCCTGTTACGTTATTAATGGCCGATTTAATAATGATAGTTTGGAGCAGAAGCCTTCCGATAGCAGATTAATCAGTCCATTGTATATGAACATTCTCACTTGATTAGCAACTGCTTCATCAACATCAGATGTAATCACAAAATGATTGCACATCCAACTTAAAGTTATAAATACCAAAGTAAATATATAAGCCTGTAAACTGAACATCACTGTTAGAGCTAAAAATATCTTAATGAATATAAATATTTAAAAAATAACGACAAACAAACTATCAAGCTATTGATAAGAGCAGCTTTTTCTTAGTGGCAGGTAAAGCGTTAAAGTACTTTAACGCTTTAGTGACAGGTAGTAGCGCAGACCGTTCAGTGCATTTGGGGGGGGGGGGACCCTGGAGTGTTCGGCCAATCTTAGAGCCAAATTCCGTCCATTCCGATCATTTGTGAAATGTCCTATCGAAGCCAATTTGCCAGTCGACATCTAATTACATGTTAAAATATATTCGACTAATTCACAATAACTGAGCATAAAAAGATTACTTTTGGAGCAGAACTACCGTTTGTTAAGTCGGCATAAAAGTTGTGACCAAAAATCAACGTTGTCCTAAAGCTACACGAATACCAATGGTATTATTATTATTAATTTAGACCAATCCTGTCCGGCTTTATTTGACCATTTGGGAAGTCTAACAATTATTGTATATTGAGCAATCTATTGTTTCTATAATAACCTGTCTTTTTACATTACAGCGCAGTGCTCAATATCTCCAACGAGAGCTCCCAGTTCGCTTAGCCCATCTCATCACAGGGATCCGGAATCTCCCTTTTATCGTAGGATGTAATCCCATGATCCTCTCCATCCACGAACAATACATCCGGAGCTTCCACATCCTCAACGACTTCCCACCCATCAAAACCTCCGAAGACGAGGAAAAATACTCTCAACTCCTACGTCGGCTACTGGAGGAGCATAAAGGGGTCGTGAGTCAGCTGGCAGAGGGCTTCAAGGAGTGCAGCAAGTACATCAAGGAAGAGGAAATTATACAAAGTATCTGGACGAGAATCTCACGGCCCGGCTCTCTATACGAATGCTCGTCACGCATCACCTGCATATCAAAGATAAAGTGGTACGTTAAAAATGTAGCCTTGACCACTTATGTTAATCTGTAGACTTAACGGGCGGGCGGAACACACGCCCATCAACTTTTTCCATTTTTTATATGAGAGGGGAGTGTAGAGCGAAGTAGACTGTATTAGAAATGAAACCCCAAGCAATGTGATGTTAATCCCCGAGTCATCAGCAAAATCTAATTAATGATTACCGTAATAAATCAAAAAAGAGAGATATTTGGAGTTAAAGTAACAACTAATACCTCAGTAATAAAAAAATGAAAATGCAGCCATTGTAGAGAAATATGGATGGAATACTTTTTTTGGGATAACATAATTTAAAAAAAATGAGGACTTAACTGTTATAATAAATATAATTGTATAATCAATTTCTTCGATTCCAAGTATAATTTAGATAGTTTTGAATCAATCAACCTACTAAAAAAATATCTGTTTAGTTCGGAACAAGGTGTTTTTTTGTCGTTATTGTTGAAATCCAAATTGCATAACTGTTTGGGGCTTGGATTAATTGTATGTTAATTATATATATATGTATATAATTAGACGACTCCTTTAGATCAAGACAATCCTGCAAAAGTCTTTGCCACCCTCCGAGCACTTGATAAGGTACGTGCCTCTCTTAGTGCCTGGGGCAGGTTCCAAGTCTTTGAATATAATTATTTAAAAAAATTGTGCTCAACATAGGAAAAAAACCCACTTATTTTTCTCTTCAATCCAAAGCAAAAATCCTTATTTTGAGGATTGCATTAAAAATTTATCATAATTTTTTTTCTTTAAAGAATGTTTAAAGAGAAGATCTCAAATTCAATGAGCAAAATAAATTAAATATATCGGTTATTTCGATCTTGAATCTTAAGGTTTGTTGGTCAGTAAGGAATATTTGGGCAATTGTGGTCAGCTGGATGGAACTACAGTCAAACCTATCTATAACTGCCGTTCAAGGGAAGAGTGAAGCTACTGACAAGTTATATTACTATCTTTTTCTCCTTCGGGGAAAATCATTCATAATTTATGAATGTCACAAATACAATTTTTTCACACTTTCTTCCCGTGTTTTCTTGTATTTCCTTGTAGAAGGATCATGTTGGGATCGTCAACATTAAAATGAACCTCAAGAAAGTCATCGAGAAGTGGTCCTCCTTTGTGAGTGATTTAACACATAGCAAGTTCGGGGTTTGCCCCAATATTCGGATATCCGGTCACATCAACGCACATTTCCCTTACTTGGAAATGCCCCTGGACTATATTCTTCCAGAGCTTCTCAAGAACGCCACGCGGGCCGTCATCGAGTCTCATCCTGGCTCAAAGGGATCTACTCTGCCCCCAATCATAATTACTCTCGCAAGCAACGATGTCGACTTTGCCATTAAGTAAATTTTACTCACATTCATTTGAGCTTTATTTAGGAGTAAAGGTCATCGTTATAATATTTTCTTTGTCCTTTGATTGGCTTAAAATATGGCAACTGGCAGAGCTGCGACACCCGAATGTAAATCGGTATTTAGAACTGGAATCCTTGTTACCTCGTGTGAAGAAGTTAAACTTTGCAAAATAAGAAAACAACACCGGAGCTAAAACCGCATTTAATATCTGACAACGACTAACAAAAGACAGTTAAGGAAATAAATTGTTTGCCTTTGCCTTCCATTTACTTCAAAGTCCGAGTGCAGTTATGATTTATATAAAAATAACATGTATTAAATTTCAAATAATCTCTAAAAAAAATATATCAAATTATGTACTTAATTGTCTTTTGTTATAAATTGTCCGATACTTAATGCATATGAAAAAGTCACAGAGCAGATACATAAATAAATTTCTCTTTTTTATTGATAAACTAAGTTTTATGTCTTGTTGCGAACACAAAACCACTCGAGAAACTCAAATGAATGAATTCATGTTGATGCATATTAAATTTATTTGGTAAAATCCTTATTTATAGTATTGATTTTTATATTTTATTTATTTTTCTCACTAGGATATCAGATAGAGGGGGCGGCATAGCTCATAGCAAGCTCAAAAAGGTAATGGAATACAACTTCACAGATGCCGAGGAAGGTCGAACTGCTCAAATCAATCACTCAGGAAATCTTTTGGACTCCTTTGTGGACACCATGAATATGACAACCTCGGGTCCAATGTGCGGGTAAGGAATGAATATAATAGAGGCGAATTAATTTAATTTTATGGGAAAATATGAGGACTCCCTAAATGCAATTACCGTCCTAGTGGGCGCTGCTTGTATTTCAAAATGCATTTAAATTACAGAAATAAATGAATATCTTTGTCACTTGATTAGAAGGAAATTTGACGACTTCCTAAATTAATTACTGTCTTAAAATCCCACTGGTTTCTGCGCCATTGTTTTTTCTTCCAACTTGAAATAAAGATAAACGAAAAAAGAATCGATACTCAGTTTGCCATAAGCGATAAAAATAATTAACTTTTCATAACATGAAACGATAAAACTTCTCGGGGGTATAATGTTTTTAATTTTTTAAATAATACAAAATACTATCTTATTAGATATTTAAAGGAGTTTTAGAGCTTAAAGGAAATATTTTTATTTTCTGTTATTAATAGACGGACACAGTCATATATTCTGCTTAAAAAAATAAAAGACTGGCGTCACAGGAGAAGACAGACGATGAAAGTGATGGTTTTTTTGCAGGCTTGTGAGCGTTCAGCTTTTTTGCGTTCAGCGTTAAAAAAATAGCGTTCCGTTCAATGTTTTTGCGTTCAGCGTTCCGTTAGCGTTCAAATATTTTAAAAAATAACATTGTGTAATTTTGAAAAATGGAAGTACTATTTAGGGTTTTTATAATAAAAATAAGCCCGAACCGATTTTCAAATATATATATTAATTCACCAATCTCTGTCCGTCTGTATGTCCGCACGCTATCTCCTCCCACATTTATGGTCAAATTTGAACTTTGAAGGTACCTATGGAATCCTTGGGTCAAGGCAAACCTAATAAAACTATTTGCAAAGTGATGGGACCAGAAAATTCAGACCTTGTCTGATTTGAACTACCTACTTTTCAAGGTAAAGAGAGGAAAAACGAAAAAGAAAAGGAGGAGGAGTAGTTAGAGAAATAGAAAAGAAAAAAGCATCTCATGTGACTTAAAACATATTCTTTGTACCAATTTAGACTTTTTATGAGGAATGTTTGTACAAAACATTATGATCAAGGAGGTAGAGAATTGAGCTTGATAAGCTTCATAACACTGAACTTTTGCCTCCTCTCTTATATTCTTTAAGGTCTATTTCACTCACAAAACCTACCCATACCCGAAGGGCGAACATATGGGCGCCGTAGGCGCCCAAATATGCGAGTGATATAAATTTGTTGACTGGATCTAACCCAGGGGTTCCCAGCCTGGAGTCCGCAGAACGTCTATATTCACTTTTAAGAGGGTCTTTTTTTAGAAAATAATTTCCGAAAAAAAGTGATGACGTTTTTTTTTTCTTAGAAAAGAGTATTTCGAAAAATTTCCTTGTTAATATCCCAGAAAAACTACATTAAAAAAAGTGCGTTAAATTTTGCGTTCCGTTCACAAGCCTGGATTTTTGTTAAGCTTTTTATTTTATATCATAGCTCCGTTATACATTTGCAATGTCTGCTTCTCAGCTTTGAATCGCAAATGTATAGCTACACTATGAATAAAATAATACATTAATTCATAAACTTAGTTAATGTTTATAATTATTATCCTATTCTCTTTTTTATACAAACGTTGTCTTTGAATTGATCGTTTAACGTTCCTCATTTTCGGGGAAACGATAAAGAGCAATAATTATCGTTAATTGCTAATTTTATCGCACGCCATAACTTTATAATCCAAATTGTTGTATTTAAAAATGATTTTGGCTTAAGCTCTGACGTCACGTTAAACAGATTCATACAATGTGTTTTTAAAGCCCTTTCTTATGTCCATGTACTTATTCAGTGCACTTCTTTCTCCAGCTTTGGTTTCGGACTTCCCACTTCCCGGGCCTACACGGAGTATTTGGGAGGTTCCCTGTCCATCGAGTCTCTCCCGGGTCTGGGCACGGACGTATATCTGAGACTAAAGCACTTTTACTCCAAGGATGATCCCAATCCCTTCCGCATATAATGCTATCTTATTTCTTTGATACTCTTTTTTTATTTATTCATAATGTGAAACAAACTTTTTTGTATTTATATAAAGTCCCTTTGAAGGAATATTTGATTGATTTTAATGTATTTTATCATGTGAAACATGCCTATGAGATTATGAAATAATGATAAACTTGTTCTATATCACTCTTTTTTGTATTAAAATAAAGAACCATTTCAACTATTCACACTAAGTATACTAAAGTTCAGTTTTTGAGCGTGATTGCCTGTAAGAAACGGAGTGACAATAAAAAGCTTGGACCACTGATTACTAATAGGTATATTACTACAGAAGGTCTTAGATCACTTCTATTGATCATTTTCTTTTAATATAAAAAATAAGTACAAAAATATATATTTTAAATTAAATCAAGATTTCTAGAATGGAACTCCGTTCTTGAAAGAAAAGGAGCGCCTAGAAAGGGTTCGATACCACCCGCAATATATTTCTGCTATCGAAATGCAAGATTCTGCACTTTGATGATTTTTTCATAATCTTAATTGATCTAAAATGAATTACAACCTCATCCCTTAATTATACATTATTTCTATGAACTTGAATAGAGATCTTATCATCTAACGAAAATAGCGATTGGACACAGTTGGATGATGGAGACTACCGATACTGGGCGTTTTTTTTTAACTTTTCTGCATTCGAGCTCTAATAAAAGACAGTTGATTTAAGTTGATAATTTTTTAAGGGATTTACATCATAAAGGTGTATTTTATGAGCCCAGTATCTTTCTCGTAGACTTTGATCAGGGGCATTACGATTCTTTTGGAACTATTATTCCAAGAACTGCCCATTATTTCAAATTGGATATAATCATTACTCAAGCTCAGGGAAGGAATGCAAATTTGTTTTGTTCAGGACTTGGACTACTGGTTGGTTTTAATTGATATTTTGGTAGATAGTTAGTACCGGGGAGATATTTTTCTATCGATACCGATCATTTTGAACTTTAATAACTAATTAACCGATATCTCGAAAGTGAAATAGATACCTCTTATTTCCTTTTGAATTTTTCTAAATACTGATACCCCTTCAATCGATCAATTGGTGAAAAATCTCCCCATACAGATTTAATCTTTTTCGATAAATTGACCCCAAATCAGACGATGACATGCCTTAAATAAAGGTAAAAATGCCCATTAAAAAAATATTAGTGAGTCTGCAAAGAACTAGTATAGGAGCATCCGAAGCAAGTATTGTAAATATATGAAAACCTGTCCATTGCTATGGTGAGTCACATAAAAAAAATAGCAAATACAATTCCTTGTTCAACATCAGAAGGTATTTACTATGATTCAGTTTTCAATCAAAAATGAAAATATTTTAATAATAGTTGATTAAATTGATTCATTGCTGAGATTAATAAAATATTTCCAGGACTACCAAGATATTGTGATTCCAAAAAGACATTGTTAGGTTAATCACTATATATAAAGCATGTGATAGCTTGCATTCTGTCTACTTATACGTGTGTATTTGAGGCTTATTGCCTTCATACCAATAGAAAGAAAGGAAAATATAATGGACTAAAATACTAGAGAGTTAATTCTTTATAGACCTAGAAACAAAAAATTGTAAATACAGCAAAATAATTACTAATATTTTTGTCAAATATTTTTTCTATACATATGTATAAAAATTACATCTTTGTCATTCTCATTCTCTATTTACTAGTTTATTTACAGAACATAGTATTTACAGCTCTTTATTCCATCTGAATAAACTACCCTTTCCTTATTTAAAATACAGGTTTTTAAGCTTTTCACAGTATATATTTTAGTATTTGCGTGTAAGCTCACTTGTTCATCACTAGCCCGTTCATTCAAGATTCCCTAATATTCTATATTAGGAACATTTGAACGCGGAAAATATACATATATTTTAAGTAGTACATGGTTTCAAAAAAATCCAAAAAGTGCTACTACTTTCTATGAACTATCGATCCATGGAAAACCCGGCGTTCAACTTTATTGTCCGCTCAACGATCGGACCATGATATTATATATATATATATATATATATATATATATATGATACATTAGACTGTGTAATCAACAAAAAAAAAGGCGACTCTAGCGTTAAGGATTGTGAAGAAATGTGTAAAATAGAAGACATACTATTTTACTACTAACCTAAACTACAATTCGCAGTTTAAACTCTTTACAGCATCAATATATAAAGAATGTAATATTAATAATATAAATATATATTCAATAATAACTGACACTCGGATTCTTAAGACACGCACACAAAAACCACAACCATCATATTTACTAATCTAACAGCATGTATATTGTTCTATTTCAATTTTTTCATTATTTAGAACGAAACACAATTGAACAAATGGAAGTAAGAAACACAGAGAGAATGGCAAGTGTCGTTAAAAGTATCCGGAGTCCCCGAAACCATGGCGGGTAAGAGGACTGCGTAATGTCCAGATAGGCCGTGGAGCCAAGTCCAACCACAAATAATAGATTAGCAAAGGGAACACTGGGTATAAGGAGAGTAATCCAGGCCAGGAGACTCGGGCACACGGAGAGAATGTATCCCTTCCAATCCGAGGCTTCCTCTTTCACGAGTATTCCCCAGCGAACGCCCCCGAGGAAGCTCAGGATGGATGCACCATAGGCCAGTTGAGCCGTGGCCAGGCTTGGCTCGTAGGCTCCATAGGATAGCATGTAGAGAGGGGGTGCGTAAAAGGGGAGAAGGCCACCCAGGCCTAGGACCAGGGGAGGTCGTGGACTCCTCAAAAGGGCCTTGATACTTCCGCCACCGTTCTCGCTACTCGCTAAGTAGCGGCATTGAAAGAATGAAACCGGAGGGCGGCGACAACTCCGACTCAGGGAGAGAAGACAGGAGGACATTATTCTACCTGACGAAGGTTTAAAGGTAAATGAAGAAGAGAAGAAAAAAATAATATTGCACTCAATAACTTGTTTTGTGACTTATTGAACAATGAGAATAATAATATGTATAGGGAGTCAAATAGGAAATTTTTTAACCAGTGATGTCTTGATCTATCGTGAAGAATTTTGTGACGTCTTTGAGTACACTTTTTAAGACTCTACTTTTTTATGCTTTGTTTTTAATTATGTTCTTGAGAAAGGAAGAAATTGAAAAATAGGGTACAAATGTTCTGGTAGTGTACAGAACCCATGTTGCATAAAAATTTGTTAAAAAATGACTTTTTGGCTATCATTAGATTTGGTTCGGCGTAATTTCCTTTACGTAGATTTCAAACATTAAAAATATGTAAACTCACGAGTCTTATTTGCATAAGTAGAGAATGAGAAAAGGTGGTGCTTCTGAATCCTGATTGGTTAAAGGAAAAGAGGAGGGAAGTTTATAAAAATAGCATTATGTAATTATTAACCATTATCTCACTTGTTTAAGTTTTCAATAGCATTTTTCAGTTTAAGTAGCTTATTAAGAAAATTGACTCGAATCCGTGTTCTTTTTTATTATTAAAGCAATAATAATTTCTTTTGACCAATTTGGATATAAATTGATAAGTGGCTTAAAAATTCTTAGAAAAACATGGGGTCTTTATCGATTGCGTCTTGATGGATATTATGAAAAAAATGGATATGATTTTCTAAGAGGTGGCAGAATTTCAAAAATCGGGAGAAGGGGCGGTAATAACCAATCCAAGGACTTTGTGTTTCTTCAAATCCTTCAATGTTACTCGTCTGTTTCCCCAAATGTGGGTGGAGGTCTTTAAACTTCCTGAGTATCCAGCAATGTAGGAGAGACTCTCGTTGGAACAGTCATGGAATTTTTCCTGTGTTTGCCGACTAGGCAGAGGAAGGAGTTTCCGTGAGCGCAAGTACTCAAAGGCCCGGGTACATATGCTCCGTAGAATGAGGGCGGTAGTTACATCTTCTTTTGAGTAGCCACGAATGAACTTTGTCAAAGGATTCATTAAGCTTTTTGTTTGAATCGCTGTGTAATTATTTTCCAATGAGGTTCTAATTAAAGTTTCCTTAAAGTGTTATGAGCCAAGTTTGAGGCACTTAGCTTTGTAGCAGGACAGCTTCATTTTCGTGACTGAGAGTTCTTTATTCCTTCTCACTAGTCAACTCACAATTTTTTTCCGTTCACGGGCTTCTTGACGAACCTGTCTGAAGGACTTGGACACACTTGAGGAGGGTGATCCAGGGATGAAGAGTGAAGAAACAACTTGAGACTAAAGCTTCTTCCTATTCTTCCAGCCTGAATATTCCTTTGGAAGTCATTAGGAGTAAAATGACGATCGCAATATCTTCGCATTCTTAGGCCAATCCTGTCGGATCTTCTGCATCGTGCAATCCACAGATGTTGGATATTGGGATCCCTCGTCGGAAGTGCAAAATATTATGCATCTCGAGGATTAGAGCAAGAGGGGATGGCACAAACACCATTACTTCCTCGAGAATATCGCATTTTCGCTTTACAATACAAACTGAACTAGAATTCAAGCGTAGCACTTGTGATATCACAACAAAATAGTCAGCTGTCGCCCTGCAATGGCCTACGTCGATTCCCATTGCCTCACCTTATTTATATTCTACTTGCTTATGAAGGTCCATGATGTAATAATAATATGTATAGGGAGTAAATAAATAATTTTATTAACCAGTGATGTCATTCTATGCTATCGTGATAGTGCTTTTATGACGTCTTTGAGTACACTTTTTAAGACTCTACTTTGGTTATGGCTTTGTTTTTAATTAGATGTTTTTGAGAAAGGAAGAAGATTGAAAGAATAGGGTAGCAAATGTCGGGTAGTGTCTCGTAATGTGTGTATTACTATAAGCACAAGCTTTAAAAAATGACTGCTTTTGGCTACATCATTAGATTTGGTTCGGCGTTTCTTTCTTTACGTCGAGATTTTATGATTAAGGTATGTAACTTAGCGGAGTCTTAGGTGCATAGTAGAGAATGAGAAAAGGTGGTGCTCTCTGAATCCTGATTGGTTAAAGGAAAAGAGGAGGGAAGTTTATAAAAATAGCATTATGTCACTTATTATCTCACTTGGTTTACTGTATAATTCATCGCGAGTAAATTTGTCGTAGAGCTTTTTATTAGCCGTTTTTTTGTCACTGGTAAATACATCCCTTGCTCAGACACTTCTTAGACGGACACTTCTTAGACAGGGGCATTTCTTAGACACCCATTAAAAATGTACTCACAATTAAAATAGGCCCTCGGGTTCCACCAAACCTAATCGGGGTGTTTTGGGGTTACATATCCCCCGCCAATGGGCCCTTGGGTTCCACCAAACCTAACCCAAAACACCCTGATTGTGTTCGGCAGAACCTGAGGTCCCATTGGCGGGGGATTTGTAACCCCAAAACACCCCAATTGTGTTCGGCGGAACCCAAGTTCCATTGGCGGGGGATTAGTAACCCCAAAACACCCCGATTGTGTTCGGCGGAACCTGAGGGCCCATTGGCGGTGGATTTTAAACCCCATAACACCCCGAGTGTGTTCGGCGGAACCCGAGGGCCCATTGGCGGGGGATTTGTAACCCTAAAATATAATAATTGTGTTTGGCGGAACCCGAGGGCCCATTGGTGGGGGATTTGTAACCCCAAAACACCCCGATTAGGTTTGGCGGAACCCGAGGTCCCATTGGCGAGGGATTTGTAACCCCAAAACACCCCGATTGTGTTCGGCGGAACCCGAGGGCCTATTTTAATTGTGAGTACATTTTTAATGGGTGTCTAAGAAATGTCCCTGTCTAAGAAGTGTCCGTGTCTAAGAAGTGTCCGTGTCTAAGAAGTGTCTGTCTAAGAAGTGTCTGTCTAAGAAATGGCTGTCTAAGAAATGGCTGTCTAACAAAAGTCCTGGAGCCCTTGCAAGATATGCCTGCCTCATCCGAGAAGACTATGCAGAAATACACGTCTGACCCTTTGAAGGAGGAAAATGCATTTAGCTCAAGAGTTTTGTATAATCTAATCTCGGGGTGGAGGGGGGGGGGGGGGGGGGGGGTACGCCAGTCTCAGCCGGGGGTTCTATAACGTTGAAATCCACCGTTGACCCTGCGTAGATTTCAACTCGCGGTGGAACACCCGAGGCTAAGGTGTGCACAACCCTTAAGCCGCGTGTCTTTTCTCCCTAAAAATGTCAGCGGTAGATTCAAACCCCATGGACCCCAGACAGAGTCCCCATGAATAGTCCACAAAGTAAAAAATAAACAGCGCGGAAAATGCCTCACTACAAAAAGCTTGACGACAAAATTACCTACGAAAAAAAGAAGAACGACAAAAATACTTCACTACAAAAAAGCTTGGTGACAAATTTATCCGTGACAAAAAGAAGAACTACAAAATTGACTGACTATAAAAGAGCAAGTGATGTATTTACCTGCGACAAAAAAACGGCTATAAAAAGCTCTGCGACAAATTTACTCGCGATGAAATTACTGGACACCTTTTCCTGGTCCATTCTTCCTAGTCCATATTTTCCTGGTCCATTTCTTCTGGACACCATATTAATTGAATAAATAATATGTCAATTACTATGTCATCACTCAGACATAGAATGAGCACTTTTATAGCTCTGGGAATGAGCTATGACCAGATACTTCAACATTCAAAAAAAGATATAATTCATATATTTATCACCATTATATCATATTATCTTTTATAAAAATACAATGCTAAATATTACCTGCGTTTTCCACACACTTCATTAGAGTTTAAAAGTGGTGCTTTATAATTAATTATGATTGATTTAAAAAATGGTTCGGGGATTTATGAATCACCCAAGCCCTTTTTTATATTCGGAACAGAAAAAATCTGTTCACTACCGATCTCTGAGGACTATATAATGTAAACTATATTAACAGGCTGTTATAAACATTGCTTTGCTCAATAACAAACCATGTATATCACGGATTGAGTAAAAACCGTCATTTTTCCCAGTTTGCAAAGTAGATATAACAGGTTTTTATGAAGGAGGAAAATCAGTGTTTTAAGTTATATATATATCTGCACTATTTGAACAGTGGATCCCAAGGATTTTACTCTTGGACAACTCCTGTACTATTAAAAATATGGGTACGGTTACTTCGATCTCCTACCTGAGCTAGAAACAAAGAGAAACCACACTTCAACACGGCCATCGTGCTAACATTCCTCACAAACCTCTCTATTATTTACTTATTATAGAAGAAGAAGGAAAAAGGTATTCGTCATCCAGAGTGCTCCTGCCTTGTTCTTATTATTGTTGTTGTTTACATTGATTCATCATTGCTTGGGATCAAATTTATCGAATGGGAGTGGACGGGTGGCATGATTCCAGTCATTATATTTGCCCCGTCTCGTCTCATCCTCCTCCTCAATGATCGGAGGAGGAGGCGAGACGTTTGGGAGCTCCTTCATCAATGTGGTCGCTCCTAGCACTAACTCGGCTCATGAATATGTTCAACGGGACTCGAGAATCCAGATCCTTCTATAATAAGTACAATAATAGAGAGGTTTGTGAGGAATGTTAGCACGATGGCCGTGTTGAAGTGTGGTTTCTCTTTGTTTCTAGCTCAGGTAGGAGATCGAAGTAACCGTACCCAAAAATATGGCTAAAAATCAGAGATTCGAACCATCTCTCTATTTACATAATTTGTTTATTATGTTTACAAATTAAAGAATACCTATCAATTGATTTCATGTTTGCCAGGTATAAATAAGTAGGATAGGATAACCATGAGATTATAATAAAATTATGTAAAATTTAAGTTTAAAATGTTTTAAAAAATATAGATGATTTCAAATCTAATGGTTACTAAGAAATAATAGATATATAAATAGAACAAATATCTTTGCTAAGCTATCACCTTCAATCGTATAATAAAGACACATAATTTTATTTAGTTATTCATCTTATTTATGACTGTGCAAGAAGACCAAGACAAGAAAGTATAGGCAACTCGAAGTAGATATCGAGAGATGAAGAATGGATGTTTAGAAGATTAATGCACTTTTAGTGATATTCTTAATTAATAAAGGCAATAACACAGGGATAAGTAATTACCGGTTGATACCGGATTAAGTTCGTTGAGGTGGACCTATACCAAGGAATACTAGAAGCTATTGTCGTTTGTAAATAATATTACATTTACTATTGTGGAAACTATTGTTGATAAATAAAAAGTATTAAATTATTTTAGATTATTTTGTTAGGGGAAACATAAAAAAACCGTTTCTGACTCAAATGGATCGAAGATTAATGTTTATGGGAGTGTCTGCATCATCCTTTGATGTTTTCAAATGCCTCAACAATACTCAGTTTGATTGCTCCATGTATTGGTTTAGTACAGGATAGTTTCGAGCACGTTGTTTCTAGGAAGTATACATGGTAATTCGTACGCTGAAAGGCTATGTTTCTTTTGCAAAGAAAAGACTGAAACGCTAAATCATTTTCTAGTCGAGTGTCCATTATTTTAAAAATTCTCAGTACATTATCAAACATATTTTACAACAAATTTAAACTTATTTTATGTCCTAAGAATTTTCATATTTATATTTGGGTCCACAGAGTAATGAAGTCAATTTTATTACAAAAAAAACACAGTTAATTTTAATTAATTTAGTTCTATATATATTATATAAAATCATTCTGGGAAAATCGATATCTATGTCAAAACCTTAAATCAACCAAATCTTTCATTAGTTGAGGGGAATCCTCAGTAAAAATAGTCTCTTTGATTTAAATAATATTTTCCTTTTCCACGTGAATGGCGAATACTATATTCGCATATTATTTCAATAAATACCTGATATTTTGTTAAATTTGTCATTTGCTATTATAGATAATTTAGAAAATTTAATGTTAGTTAATAAGACTATTTAACCAAAATGTTAATCCCAATCAATTTAAGGTTTGGTAGATGACAGGTAGTTAAAAGCAAGTATCCTATATATAAAGGTCGTAGCATTTTGATGTAAACAAACTAAATAAAAAAACTGTGACGTGACGTGACACCGGGGCATATTTTTTTATATGTAATTATAATATTGAAGAATTGCTCAAATTTCTCCAATTTTTGTGCAATTGGTCTTAATTACTAATTCAAATCTTCCATTCGAACCTCAAGCTACCCACTACACCCAATCGTATGTTATGGAGACTCTTGATACATATATATAAATCACTCACTACATTCCTCCCGAGTTCTCCAGACATTTTTCAAGCATCACGCTTGTAGGATCATTAAAAGATTACAAGTACTGTTGATATTTCAATAAATTAGTGAGAACTCTTACTTTGTTTTTTTTGGATACATAGATCAGACTTCGCTTTTTTAAATTGTAATTTGAGATAATCTATATTTTCTACAAAACAAGAATGGTCGGTCTGTACACCGACATCTCGTGTCCTATGTTCCGCGTCCTTTGCCATTAAATCGTTTACAATTCGTTTGGCTTCTCTACTCATTTGTCTCCTCGAGCGAGGCGAATCAAGTCGAACTTGGAGTTCAGATCCCGGGATTGAGAGGTAGTTGACTGATTAAGAATTTTGGGAGTCTTTTCATTGCTTTGGTCCACCGAATTGGGTTGAAGATACGATGAAGTAGAAGTTGGAAGTAGCAGACTTGGTACTGCATCTACTTTTAGCCTCTTTCGTGGGATCAAACCGAGAAGCTCATGTTCTAGATCCCTTGATAGCTATCATGAGCGAAATGCATACTGCACACTTGTGCATTTTCTGGCTTAAATGAGTCTTTTCTCTTACACAGATTCTTCCAAATCCTCTGTCGAGCCAAGTTTTTTGGGAAATCGTGGTAAACGATGCCGTTGGGTTTTGACATCCATATATAGCACAAGCTTTTTTACGATTCTTCTTCAGACGACCTTTAACATACATTATTGTATGATGAATAAACTCTATTACATTAAAAAAATTAATTTATTACCTTGTCTATTTGAAGATTTGGGTCCATTATTGTAAATTAAATTGCAAAAAATTGATAATTATGTTTCTTCGGTGAGTTTGTTTTGATTTTGCCCCGGGTGTGACGTCACTCGCCTTGTTAGCAATAAATACCTGACTGAGATGCCTCGACATTATATATAGAATATATATGTATATATATATAGTATACTATAATATAGTATACTTGGTATTAAAGTAGATGGTAGATGTATTTTTGTTTTTATTATTGATTCCTATCCCAAGAATCTTCCCTACAAAGTTGCTGTGTTGGTAAGCCTGTTATCAAAATAATTGACGTCATAGCCGAACCATGTGAATGTTTTGTTATTTTCCTTGGACGGAAAATAGCGCACAATTCTCGTGCTTTTTTCTCTTTTCCCCAGGAGTTGATCAGAATCATGCGGGTGGACTCAGCCTTTGGTATCCACGTCGGGAACACCAATGCCTGCCTGGGGTTCACAAGGACGGGAGAAGCTATGTAGTAGCCAATGATGATGGGGATCGAACCACGCCCGCGGCTATCACCTACTTAAATGGGGGCTCAGAGGTCGTGGTTGGCCTGGCCTCCAAGAACAGTCGCTTCCGAAGCGCCAAGTCCACTGTACAACGAAATAAAAGACTCTTCTTCGAATCAGTTGATCCCAAAGCCACAATGTAAGAGACAGACGAGTTGGAGGTAGATGACAGATGGATGGATGGATGGATTGATCCTTTCAACTCTTGCACGAATTACATGTCACAGTAGTTGATCCATTCACAAGAATTATGGAGTGCAATATTTGCCAGACGCATATTTATATGAATCCTTGTTTCATAGAAATAATTTTAGAAGTATTTAATCCTCTAAAAAGATAATAGCTTCAACATATTGAAGAGTCTTTTGACCAGTAAGCCCCACAACAATAGAGTATTCCGATATCAGTGTTCAAATCCGTTTTAACTTTTAAAAAGTAAAAATATTGTTTTTCCTAATAATGCCTTGAAACGTGTTCCTTGATGGAATTTCATTTAAGAACTTAATATGTTAAGATCAAGTTATGAACTGTTAATTTTACTCAATATTATGAAGACTGTAATTCTGGCTTGTTGCTCGCTCATTCGACTTTATATTTATTTTTTTCCCTCCTAGGGAAACACGTCCTCCGTCAAAGTGATTCAAGAGTCCAAAGTCTTGAAGCACAGTATCCACTTTGAAGACGGGCCTGCCTCAAGGTGACCCCCGACGTCATCCATGGACACCTTCTCAAGTACATCCTGGACATTGCCGATTCCCACTCCGGAGAAGACGACAAAGACGTCGTTCTAACCGTGCCTTACTCCCTATCCCTGGAAGGCCGATCCCTCATAGCCAATGCTGCCAAGAAAGCAGGCTTCAATCTACTGCAAATGATTTCAGAACCGGCAGCTGCCTGCCTGGCATATGATCTTGGACAGGCAGACCAGCACGAAGTCGTACTCGTATATCGAGTAGGGGGACTTGGAGTGGAGGCCAGCCTCGTTCGACACACGGCAGGGGTTTATTCCATCTTGGAAAACGTATTTGAAGACGATAACACGGGGGGAGCAGCTATTTCCGCATGCATCGTCTCTTATTTGGCGAATGAGTTTAAGAAGAAATATAAAGTGGATCCACTGGAGTCCAAAAGGAGTGTCTACAAGCTAGAAAACGCAGCGGAAACCGTTAAACACGTTTTGTCCACCCTTGAAACGGCTAATTGCTACATTGAGTCCCTGTGTGAGGGGATCGACTTCAATCATAATCTAACTCGTGCCCGTTTCAACAACGAGATCTCTAAATTGATGCCGAATCTCCTTCGCCCCATTCATGGTGTCTTGGAGAAGGCATCCATTGCCATTGAGAAAGTGAATAAAGTCATACTCGTTGGAGGTTCCTGTAAGATCCCTGCAGTTCTCTCAGGTGTCTTGGGTCTCTTCCCCAATGCGGAGGTCCTTAACACTATCCCTTCGGACGAAGTCATGGCCATAGGGGCCGCCAATCAGGCCGCACTCCTCACACATCCCTGGTCTGAGCCCGGAAAGTCCTTTACCCTTAAAGCCCTCTCAGGAAGCCTTTTGTTCTCAAGAAACGGAGTCCAGGAGACCCTCATCCCTCCGCTCACACCCATGCCCGTTCGAAAGTCCCACCACTTCAACGCCCTGGATGGAAAGCAACTCAGCATCACTGTTTCATTTGTCAATGATCAAGGGGAAAGCTTCGAGATATCCACGGTAAGATATTTTATTATTAACATTGGTGTACGATTTCCAACTTTTTATATTATTATTTTCAGTTGAGTCTCGCTGAAGTTGAGGAAGACAGCAAGATATCCCTCTCTGCTCATATATATCGCGACGGTCACCTACATCTGGCTCTCACGGACAAGAAAACCAACAAGTGTGATCAAACCACCCTTGAAATTTTATCATGAATTAATGATCCTGTACCACATAAATACTAATAATTATTAATATAAATAATTAAATGATTATACATGATATATATATTTTTTATTATCTTGAATGTTATTCAATGGAATGCCCATGGTTCAAAAAGTATCTGTTGTAATCAATTCTGAGAAGGAGTTCTGTGAGATGTGATCCTCGATGATGATTCTTGCTGTTAAGGGACTTGAGTATTTGAAAGAGAGAGCTGGAGAGCCCAGCAAACTTGAGCGCAATCTTTTTATTCTTATCTTCGCTCATGTTATCCACCGTATCCGAGTACTCGATGCATGTCTTAAGGAGCTCAACGAGACACTCATAGATGGGCTTGTCGTGTATGAAGATGTTGAAGCAGATCGTGTTGAGGAAGTCCTGGTGAGATGCCTTAAGTGCCTCAAAATCCTCTGTTTTCTCCAAGGAGTCCCAGAGAATGGAGAACTGGCTGTCCAGGACATCCGCCATGAGGTAGTGCTGAAGATTATCAACGATGAAAATCATGTGGAATCGGAGCCTCCAACTCTTTTGCACACGCTTGGCTGTCATTTCCTTGGCCCAGCACTCATGAAGCTTAAGCTGCGTTCTCTTCACGAGTATGAGGAACTGGAATATCTTATTGTACTGTTCCAGGGCAGTGGGCGTGAATATTAGATGGAGTGGCCAGGGCACGGAGTACTTCAGGCACAAGCCAGACCATCCCTGCAGCCTTTGCCCTTCCTCTATATCAATCTGTATCTTCTTCAGAATGTGATCGTCCTCCGTCATAACGCCGCGTATGGCGTTCATAAAGGCCTGACTCGTATCATGCTTGGTCGTGGCACTCACCGGCTCTTTAGGTACAGCTCTGCCACCTGTATAAAGACCTGATACAGCTCCCCTCGAGCTAGTAGAAAGAAATCACGAGCAGTGCGCAACTCAGAGCGGAGATTCGAGCGATGCAGAACGAGATGGTGAAGGTGGCGGGACGTCGTGCACCGGACGTCATCGATGAATCTTTCAAAGTCTGAGACACGGAACTCCTCACAGTCTCTAAGGGCTGATAGTTCCTCGTAGAACTCGGACTCTCGCTCTTTCAGAACGGATCCTTGGAGTTCCAGTCGTCGATCCAGCTCAAATAGCTGTACGGACTCTCCTACGAAGAATATTTTTTCCGCTGTATGGAATGAGATGTATGAAGGTAGAGCTTCTGGGCGGAGTCGATAGGCCTTGGAGCTCATAAGCTCACTGCTGCTGTGAGGGTCTTCCCCGGAGCATTGTAGCCTCTGGGGTCCATCAAGAGGATGAGAGGGCCCAGCATCATCCTCTTCTACGATGAAGAACTCTCTGTCGTGATCACAGGTCATTCCGTGGAGGAGCCAGGCTAGGAGCTGTTTGTACATGACCCGGTGTCCAACGTGTAGAAGCTTCTTCATTGCTTTCTCTACGCTCACGGAACCCGAGTAGCTGGCCTTGTATATCATGTCCAGGAGAGAAACACCTTTGGCCTTCTGAATTTGTACCTAAACGATATAAAAATAATTATATATTGTTAAAACCACATAATTTTTAATTCATAAATATTGGTAAATAAATGCAAGAATATATATCGCCTTTTTAGGGATCTACTTTGTTATAGGCTCTGAAACAGGAAATATACACAAAATAAGAATACTATCCCATTGTATGAACTTCTTTAAAGCGACATAGGTGGTTCTTGCTGTTTTTTCTATTTTTTAAATATATCACAAATTTATCTTGTTGCCTTTTCCTCATCGTTTATTTAAAGTGAATTTTTAACATTCTGTGGAAAGCAATTGATTATTTATTTGGTAATTCAATAAATGAATGGGTTTTTGTTGTACATATATAGGTGTCTTTTGGTCACTCAATATCCCATAATTATTAAAATATTTAAATTATAAAAATTGGTTTGAAATGCACTGACATAGTAGAAAAATAAATATTCAGGACATTTGTGATTATTACTTTGCATGAAGATAACGGGGGTGTAAACCATTAGAAATTATGAAAATCGTAATTTTCAGAAAAGGGTCACAAAGTCCAAACCTTTTTTTGGACGATATTTTAAGTGGCCTTTTTGGAATCTAAGTAAAAAATGGCACTCAAATTAGGAATTTCAGCCTGGGGGCAAAATCCTGTTACATAGTGTAGTCCCCATTTTACTCCTTACGTGCGATATTAGGCTTGATAGAGCCGTGAGGACGGGTTCATGCGGTGAGAGCACATGGCTGAAATGTGATAGCTCCATGTGATTTTGATACAAAATAGCCTTTTCCAACGCCCGAAGATCACTTCGATAGGCCTCCAGAACCAGGTCCAAGCCCTCACAGAGTGCCTCCATATAAAGACCCGGAGATCTTTTAGGGCTCTCCTGGAGGCGAATGAAAGAGGAGATCCTCCAGTACTTTTCCCCGAGTTCCAAAAGACTTTCCAGGAGAGATGCCTCAGATGGGTGGAAGAGAGGAAGAGCGGGATTCACGCGAAAGCGACCGTGGTCCAGGGCAAAGACACTACCGTGGTTACCGTTCAGAGCGAATAGGAGCTCGTGAAGCATTCTATGTCGGGAAAAAAATGGGAGAAAAAGTTATGATAAAAGTCTGACAAAGATTATGCTTAACAAAAGACGATATTTATTAATACAAAACTATTTAAATGATACAACAATAAAATATATAAGCTTTCCGCACTTCTAAATAAAGAAGTTGTATTAGTGAAAGTCATAAAAATATGATTAAAAAGCATATATTTTCAATATAATTCGAAATATAATAATTGTCCTGTTTTTAATAACTACTATGACCGAAAAATAAATGCCTTAATATTACATATAAGGGATTTCTTTTTGTAAAAGCAGATTTTTAACTAATGGATTCTTCTTCTTTGACTTAAAACCCAGTTATTTTCAAAACATTGTGATTAAACATAATCCTAATAATGATTGAATTTAAAAGAAGAGTTTTAATAATGGATTTACCTGAGTACTTGACAAGAGCATAGCACAAGCACATGCATTTTTTAACATCTAGTAAACTCAGTCATAGTAGACCTGACACTACCCATGGGAGTGAGATTCATGAGTTCCATGTCATACTCAAATAAATGTAAAATACTGCCCTTATTGTGTGATCCCTTCAAAGGATAAAAGTAATTTTAAAATATCAGAAGAAATAAATTCTTTAAAAAATATTTCATTTTAACAATATTTATTTCCTATTTTGTCCTGTTTTTAATAACTATTATGACCTAAAATAATACTCCTTTATTAAAGGGGTCAATTTATAGAAGGCAAAGTCCTCAGTTAGCGGCATCTCGATTGACTTTATAGACGTATTCAAGAGAAGATGATAGAATGGCCATGTCAGCTTGAATTGTCTGTGCCCAGGAAAAGACATCCCCGAGGTCCTTGAGATTGGATTGGAAGCCCTGAATGACAGAGATCCACTCCTTGGATCGCTTGGAAAACTCTTCGGCATGTGAGTGCAGTTCCTTGGCTTGAGCGTCGATTCGTTTTGATTCAGATAGGCTTGTGCAACGCCCACGTTCAAGTGATCCGTTAGGGACTCAGTTAAAGCCCCACCAGCCTCTGCTGCTTCCTTTCGAAGAAGATCCTCGGTTTCCTTACGCTTGGCCTTCGTGCTTTGATGCTCTTTCACCATGGAAGATAACATTTTCGAGGCTTACAGTGGACTTGGGGTCCAAATTTCAGTCGATGGAATGGATTTAAAAAAATAAAACAATAACAATGACGTCATTGGTTATTTACGAGAAGGAACTATTTATGTACTTTTTGAAATGCCATTACTTCGAATGTTATACATAAACAAAATAAGGTCATATATACGAATGATTCATTTTTGTAAAGCATGAACTACTTATTTTATGTAAAGTATCACAAATAGAAGACCTAAAATTAGTGTCAAACACATTTAAAAAATACAGTTATCCAATGACATCATTCAAATAATTCATGATTTAAAAAAAAATAATTAAATTGTTTTGCCGCCATGATATTCCATATCTTATCCATTTTAAATAATAATAAATTAACATTATTTAATGTCGTTCATAAAATACACAAAAATACCTATCCTTCCAAAATAAGGTTATGTATATTTGCAGTTATCGATATTTACAACAAACCGAAATTACCTTTATTAATCATTAAAATCAATAAATCCTCCTGTTAGTGATGTTATTTTTTCCCTTTCAAATTACGAGTCGATCTTTTTATACATTCATATAATGAAGGCAAGAGGGAAAATTTTCAGCTTATTTGTCATATATATAAACTGCAGTACTTGCATTTATGAACCATGAGTTTGAATACTTTAGCTTCTCACTCACAGTTGCTCAATCAATGAAGCCATGATGACAATAGCCTCCCACGCAACAGGGAAAGTTCTTTACCCATCTGCTCAACAACTACTCAGCTGTTAAGTCAAAGAAAAAGGAATAAAAAATTCGTAGCAATATTTTTATTAGCAGTTCACAATGAATACTATTTATTTTTCGTGAAATCCTACGTGCCTCATGAAATAATGACAATTGTAGCCAGTATTGAAATAAAATATATATGACCACCTTATTCATCCATTCTCAAGCTTAATAAGTATTAAACTAAAAAAAAAAAGAAAACTAACATGAACTTTGCAAATATAAGAGCAAGTATGTACATAAAATAATACTAATTAACTTATTATTAGATAACGATTCAATATGTTTCCTTCATGAAGGGAAAATCCCTTTCTTGACAAGATACACTGTTATTAACTAATAATAAAGAGACAGAAATACATTTTCTTATTTTGTGACGTCATGCGTACGCATATGTCAGGTCGGCTATCTAAAGCTTTGAAAGCTTCTAAGTCCGATCATCATTTATTATCATTATTACTGTTGTAATTATAAAGTTTTCTAACTTACTAAAAAAACCTAATTGGGCCATTTATACTTATTTTAAGGTAAATTTATTTTAATTCTGAGTTGTATGTTTGTAACATGATCCACTGCATGTACAAACATAGATAATGGGAAAAACGTATGGAAGAAAGGAGAAATGACATAGATGGTAATCCAATGACGTCACCGTAATTATTTTCTTCACTTCTCGTATAAAAGTGGGACTCCATTATTTATATTGAAACCATATAGAACCCGTATCCTGATTAGTTAATATATACTATATATGAGCTTAAATTGAAATTAATTCTCTAGAAAAATCACTTAATTTAATAGCACAAATAAAAATAAATCGAATTTTTAAATACATAATAATAGGAGCTTCTCTAATAGCTATCAAGGAGAGTACTTTATTATCCATATCTTTAAAGGTTTTTTAGATGAAACTAATCCAAGTCACGGATATTCAAACTGGGGAAAACTGATTGATATACGCTATTTATAAATAAATAAGTACTTACTGCAGTATATATTTTTTATATCGATCCTTATCGATTTGGATGAATAGTACCCTATTTTTAAAAATATACTAATATCACCTACATTCTGTGTAATAAAATCTAGCATAATGGACTTTTTTCAAACCGAATTTGAGCTTTGGCCTATAAGTTTAATACCATTCGTCTCTGACGTCATGGGATTAAATAAACAACCCCTCATTTCTTTTTCTCGCAGCGTCCGAACTTGGAAGTTATAATGTATTTTTTATATTCTCTCTCTTTTTCTCTCTTTTTTCTTTTCTTTTTCTTCTTGATCTTATAATAGCCGAAACGGCCTCTTCTCAACCAAATCTTTCTTCTCTTTCGTGCTGAAAGATACACTCAAGGAGTTGTCGTTGTTGTCGTCGTCGAAGTAGTTGAACACCGAGCGAGGTCCTTCCATCTTTTCTCCAGGATTAGTGATTTTGTCATGGATTAGTGTCTCTCCTTCTTTCTCCTCCTTCCAATGGCCAAGTGTAAGAGCAAGACCAAGTTCCTTCCGGCAGCCTTTGCCTGGACGCTTCTCCTGTCCGCCACGGGTCTCTTCTTCTACTACCCCGCCATCCAATGGTACCTCTTCGTGAAGAAGCTCTGGGTCGTGGTCCTCTACGAGGGCATCGTCACGCTCTTCGTCCTCATGAACTTCTCCCTGGCGACCTTCATGGACCCCGGGGTCATTCCCCGGGCAAGCATCTTCGAGGACCGGGACGACGACTTCCGGGCTCCGCTCTACCGGAACATCGAGATCAACGGCATCACCGTCCGCATGAAGTGGTGCGTCACGTGCAATTTCTACAGACCCCCCCGCTGCTCACACTGCTCGGTCTGTAATAACTGCATCGAGATCTTTGATCACCACTGCCCCTGGGTCAACAACTGCATCGGACGACGGAACTACCGATACTTCTTCATGTTCCTCATCTGCCTCTCCATACACATCACCTCCATCTTCATACTCTGTCTCATTCACGTCCTCTACAACCGGGACGCACTCTCCGAAGGGCCCGTCATTGTCTCTATCGTCATCATGATCATCATTACCCTACTCTTCATTCCCATCTTTGGACTCACGGGCTTTCACATGGTACTCGTCTCACGAGGGAGAACCACCAATGAACAGGTCACGGGGAAGTTCCGCAGCGGATTCAATCCATTCAGCAAGAGCTGCTGCTTCAACTGCTGCAACACACTCTGTGGACCCCATTATCCCAGGTAAAATGATCTGTAGCAGCTTCATCGTTATCAGGGAGATGAAAGGCTCACTTCATTCTAATTTTTAAATGCCAAGAGGAAACGATAAATAGGTTTTTCATTCAGTTTCAAATACTTTTGTAAAAATAAAGCCTCTATGTTACATAAACAATGACTTGTAATGGCTTATGGAATGCTCCTTTTCAAATACGAAGATGTTTCAAAGTATTTTCCTTCTTCGTGTAGTATTCCAAAGGGACAGAGGCCTAAGATCCTAAAGATTATAAGCTGTTGACTACAAAACCAAAGCAAATAGGATCATGTATTTAGAAGGATCCAATCGTAATGTACAAATAAATGACACGACTACGCAGGATTCATACATACACTATGTCATCTATCAGCCTAGAAACATGCTAGATACACCAACAGATGACAGAGAGATCCTATTAAAAGTTACATATTACACACATATATAAGTTATCTAACTGAATGGAATGCAAGTTTAAAAGTGATTCAAGTGATGAAAAAAAACACGACATTTATCATGACACTTTTAAATGTTTTGCTTTTTCGTTAATATTTTTTTGTATACAAAAACTTTATATTCATCCAATAGAAGTTCCTTTCTTTGGCAAACCTTTGTCATTATATTTCATGACAACTGTTAATAAAAAAACCACTGGGTTTGTTATACAAAATATCTATGAAAAACTTAACAAAGCGAGCTTATTTCAAAATTATACTTAAAGAACCTCTGGTTTTAATGATTGAATAAGAGGCTTTGTCGTTTTCTCTCTGATGATGATAATGGTGTTTTATTATCAATCATTTTTATTTACTCCTATATAATCTCAAAAATATACAATATAAGTTCACAAGTATGGAATCTACTTGTATGGATCTATTTAACGCGAAGTCAAATATAAAGTAAATTGGGATTGAATACCCTTTGTTGATAAATTGACTTGTTTGCAGATAATTTGTATACAATGTTTAATCATTGTTCCAAAGTCCCTCATAAATACAGTTATATCATCAATTCAAATCTAGGCAAACCCCTTAACTTTTATAGATACGAATGAATAAGTATGTGTAAGGAAAATCCCCCTCAAAATCAACCAATATTTTTTTATTGGGTTCCATACGATGTCAGTAAGTGAGTTTGACATAATTTAGCATTTACGTCTTATATGATGCAGTCCATATAAACAAGAATACGTTTTCTGGATGAGGTGTATTATTCAAAGGGATATTACCTTCTTGAAAGAAATACAGTCTGCGGTCTCAACATTGGGTATTAAGCACAATTTCATCAAGCTAATGTGCTTCCTAAACTCTTTTTTCTCGTTTTTATTATATGCTCATTAATCTACTTGTCAAATAAAAGATCTATTTATTGATTATTTAATTATTTTTTGTTAAAAATGCATATTTAAAAATCATATGAATTATAATTATGTTAAGTCACACAAAAAATACATTCAACAACACTTAAATATTTATTTAAAAAAGTTATCAAAGTATAACATACACCAATATACAAAAATAACAATTGAGCATCTAAAAAGATAGCTTTAATTGACTAAACCATCTAAATAATATGTTTAAAAAATCTCCATATAACACTTCATTATCTCATAACATATAATATTATTATTATACTTTTTGTTTATAGCCTCAAGCACCCTTCAAAATACGTTGGTAAGAAGCCTCGAAAGTATCAGGTCCCCGTACACCTAAGCGGGGCTCCAGATGGATCCGGAATGAAAGATCAGGTTCGAACCTATAGAGACTCCTATCCACCCCAAATCCAGAACTCATCCTCAGCTCTACGATCCACGTATAATAGGGTAAGACGCCATTATATCCTATGTTCTATTAAAAATCCTGCATATTTATATTGCTTAAAAGAGTAATACGGACGCTCTATTTAAACAATGAATGAATTATACATATATATTCTTTAACTCATTAATAACTTTATTATTAATAATAATAATCATTTTTATAACATTCTGCTTTTTTTCTGCGTGGACACTGAATTCCTCAGGTTTTTTGTCTCCTATATATTTTTTTAACTGCACGACCCCCTTCGTATCATCAAATCCTTCTTTTTTATTTCCCAACCATAATGCTATATATATATATTATCAGGAAACGACCGGGTACCCGGCCGGGTCCCGGCTGTTTTTTAGTGGTCCGGTGTTTAAAAATCACCGGGCCGGGACTTTTTTAGGAAATTATTTTCTATAAAAAAACGTCGTCACTTTTTTCCAGATTTTTTTTAGAAATTATTTTTTAAAAAAACGTCGTCATTTTTAGAATGACGAAGGAACGAAAATATACTGAAGTCCCGTCCAGGTTTTGGCCCAGCCCGGCTTGAAAAGTTTAAGTCCCGGCCCGGGTCCCGGTGAAAAAAAGTGTCCCGGTTGTTTCCTGATAGTTATATTAGGGATAGTCTTAAAAACAATTGAACCGCTTGAGTATACTTATTTATAGTATAAATCATTTATGCATGTATCGTTTTCCTCACACAAAAGTATATATGAATTATAATAAGAATGATTTAATAGTTAGCTAGAAAGAACTCTTATTTATTCTTATCAAAGTCATTTTGGAAATGCCCCCTAGGATTTGTTTAGTTATATAATCACCTGAGGATATACATGATGCATTGGAATTTTACATCATATATTCAAAAAAATATATATATTTAATTCGTCAATGCGAAGTTTTCTTTATAAAAATAATAGTTGAATTTATGGTCATATCAATAAGTAATGGATCTTGGTGGTCCGAGGCTGGACCTTATGATGTTCCTTTGCTTAAGGGATATTCCTCCCTTCTACATCTGCATGTTTGTTAAAAGCCCTTTTTGATCTAAGGCTTTTAACATTCTTGGACTCTCTAAAATACGAGTTTATTGACAAATATTTTATTTTGGAAATAATTTATAAAGAATTTTGTTTTAGAGGCATACATAAAGTTATCTTGAGTTCAAAGATACATCCTATTGATTAGTGTAAGAGCTTGTGGAATACTCTGAAGAATCCATTCCTGAGTCCCTGCTGTGATTACTAATAAAAACTATTAAATATAAATATTTTATAAAAAAAACTTTTCTTCTTTTGTTGAGTATCCGGTTATAGTAAAGAGCTCCAGGGAGTGAAATAAACCGTATTCCAATCAGACCATCACAGCTCACTAATCCTTTTACAAGAGTTCCTTCTTTGGACATAAAATTGATAAGAAAAACATAACACATAAAGCAATGATTTATTCATTGCTTTAATATTTAATTAATATTGTCTTAAAGGGAATATTTAATAAGTAGTTTTTTTCGCTAAATATATTTGTATTAGGAATTCATTATCATTAGTGTTGATAAAAAAAATGTAAATTTGTTAAAAACATTTTTTAAATATATTATTTTATGAAGGGTGTGTTCATTTCAAGGGTGTGATTTCATGTCATATACATTTGTGGCATCCAACATCCATTCTGCCTTAAGGAATCACATGTTTCTCATATTTATAATATATTTTGTTGATCTTTTGGTCTCTGCAATAGATTTATTCGCTGACAATGTTTTGTGTTGTGGTCATTTGACACAATTATAAGAACGCTGATTGAAATGTCTTTAAATCAAAAGGCATTGCGATAGCCGTATGCGTACAGGCGTGTTTAACTCTCAAATTTGTTGGGGGGCGTAGGTTCGAATACTCCCGAGAGGGGGGATGCTCATTTTTGGTCATCCTCATTGATTAGATTAATCTATATGCTAGTATGCTTATTTATATCCGGTCGGATGATACTGCAGTTCTATCGAACCACCAACTAGGCACAAAAAATTAAATCTTAGTATACAATCATGTTTTCAAAGAAAAGACTATAAATAAAGGATGAAACCCCCTTTAAAAATTCCTCGAATGCACATAATACTTCTTAAATAATCAATATTACTTTTAGAGAGCTTTTCCATCCAGTTATGTACAAAGAATAGATACTGAAAAAACAATCCATATTAAGGCAGTCACTCGATGCATAAAAGTACTCAACTCTCAATGTTGAGAGTGAGGGATTGGACTCCTCAGATAATAATTAAGGAATAAAGTATTTGGCATAAAAATAATAATATTAATATCCACCCATATTTTAAGCTTTTTAAAGTAGAAAATCATGGGTTTAAACGTGATTCTTTATTCTTCCTGCTATGCAATTCGTTTTCTCTGGGACTAAAATCCTCATGACTTCTATAGATACTACCTTTACCCAACTTTTTTTTGTGTGTAGCTGATTATGTTAATAAAAACATACAGAGTGTTCAATTAATCGGCCTTCATCAGTGAATTTGTATCGCACATATATGGAAATTGGTAGTTATATGTTGATATCGACGGACATCATCCTATTTATCGGATATGCATATCTAGAAGTCGATAGATGCAATTTGTCGCTGCTGCTGTTGGTAGTCGATAGAAAGCTGTATCCAATCGGTGGATTAAGACACTCTAATAAAAATGAAAGTTATCTTAAATGCCCATAGCACAGTTTCCAAGTTATTTATCTGTTATAGTTTAACTGAAGAATAAAACAGAATTATATTTTTAGTAGTGGCATATTTTTTTTCTAAAGAAGCCGCAGAGGAGCTATATCGCTACCCGCAACAAGTACATAGCCGAAGTCTGTGTTTTATTAATGTTTGACTGAAGTTGAGGTTGGATGATTTTGGTAATGTGATTTTATATTTTCAATCTAATGGTAGCGGTATTCAAGTAAGGGTTTCCCCTACCTATATGCAGTGCTATCGATAGACAAAGTTCTACTGCCGATAGTACCGATCTACCGAAGTTAATCGGTCAGCTCTGGAAATATATAGTCATTTTTGGCCGGATAAAGATGGAATTCGGCTGATGCAGTCATGGGGCAATATTAAATTTTGCAACTTTCATGATGGCTGCATACAAGTGTATAAAAAGACTCTTAGGAGATCGAAGCCATGATAAGGGGCAAATCAAGCTTTCCAACTGATTCCAATTAAAACAGCTAAACAGCCGAGTATTGCATAAGGTGGTGGAGTTCCTCTGAGAGTCGTTTGAATTCAAATTTGTTTTTTTGTCTGAGAACCGCTTTCTTTGAATAGGCTTGAATGTTTTTAGGTTTTAAGATGATCCTATTGGGGTGTAAACCATATGTTTCTGACGACAAAAAATATCTATGCTCATGGCTACTTCATTATTTATTTAAAAAAACACTATCAACATTTTTTGTTTTGAACTCTATCCATATTTTTTATTTTTTGAATATATATCCTCCCACAATCTCCCGAGTTTGCAACGAATTATAAGCTGCTTTCCAAAATGCTACTATATAAGAATGAATCTGAGTGTTTCTTATGTAAGATGATTTTTAGATACTTCTAATTACACATGCGCACACAAACTACACTTTTCCCCCTTTCTAATTAAATATCTTCCCGCTACGGCAATTCTGATATAATAAGACACCTGAATTCAATCCACTTATAAATATATATATATATAAACTTACTTTTCCTTATTTTGCATTAAGTGGTTTCATTAAGTATATAATTTAAGAATAATTTATGTTGAATAAGGATCTATAAATATATATACACTTACTACAAAAATATGTGACTGTCAGCTGATTTTAAACGTTAAGAGATTAATTTAATCTTATTATGTAAAAATATGCATTTTTGTAAATAAATAATTAATTGCTCATTTATATTTTGATGACAAACTTGCTAATTAATGGTGTTAAATACTTTCAGTAGTTGTAAAGGCAAAATTATATATTTTGATCCTTTTGACATTAAAGCAGCAGCTGACATTTTCGTAGGTGGTAAATACATTATGATTAATATAATATATTTATTCGTCAAAAATGGCTCCTAAAAATAAATATACATGGATATGTAGTTTAATTGATTTTACCCTTGTAGATCCATTTGTATCCTCTCATAGATTATAATATATTTAGTTTATCATTGATGCTTTAGGCAAAATATTTCTTGGATAACATAATGAATTTATCATTGCTGCTTTTCTTCAGAAGTGGACTAACGAACTGAGGCTGTTTTTGAGCCATCATATATTAAGCTCAAACGTTATTATGGTTGGGTTTTTTTACTCCTACCTTATTACGGATTATGATCAACTCAAAATCTATTTTTTCTTGTCAAATTTAAGGTTATAAAAACATCAAATACATCGTGTAATATCTGCATTAAAAGCTGTATGGGATAGAAAACGGTGCTTCTTGGAAATGAAAAAAATGATTATAGTACCAAAAATTTGAGTCTTTTGTCATATTATCTATTTTTCCTTAAAAATTTTACGATTTTATTGTTTTTAGAACTACTACAAAAAGAATATGCCGGATTAGACAATATTTTTTTAAATAGAACTGAATCCAAGTACTATTCTTAGGCATTGGATGGTTTCATGACAAGACAAAAAAAAACCCTCTCAGAATTATAAATCATGCCTTTTTTGTTAGTTCTCTGACGCCAAAAGTATCTAACCCTCATATATATATACATAGTCCCTATTATCAGTATTAATTTTGAGGACTCCCATTTGACGATTAAATATATTACTTATATTGATCAACTATCTTATTTCTTAGTTCTAACCCACCAACATATAATATCATATAGTAACTGGATGCATATAGGATTAAATAAAAAGAACATTCTAGCTCCTCTTTCTATCCAAATGGCTCTAACGGGCTAAAGAATATTCTTGAGTGGCATGTTGCATTTGCCGTCCTTACTAAGCGTTGAGAATGGGGAATCAAAAAGACTTTGATCAATAATGATGCAATAAGATCTTCAATAACTTCAATGATGAAATCTTCATATTTTTATTAAAAAATCATGAAATGGAGAATGGATATGTGTAGATCTTATTTTATATTAAATATATAAAGTTTCACTCCCTCTGTCCCTGTCTTTCCCCGAGAAGGAAGGCTAATAAATGCCCTGCATTCCAGACCTACCAGTTCATGACTTTGGTAATCCTCTATGAATTCTTGGTTTGAAAAGTTGATTATTTTGGATATAAATTAGTTATAACCTAACGGAACGCAAAATTGAACGGCGTCATTCCCTTTTTTTTTACGCAAAAAAAAGAGTTTTGCGAATTTTTCCATGACTTTGGAAATTCTTTTCTAAAAAAAGTCATCACTCGCAGTACTTTTTTGAAATTATTTTATAAAAAAAAACGTCATCACTAGCATATTTTTTGGAAATTCGTTTTTAAATATTGAACGCTAAACGCTATTGAACACATTGAACGCTACGCAAAAAAAGCTGACGCTCACAAATGTTTATAACTAAGGGATTTCATTATGTAATCTATACACATTGATTGCCAAGTCATTTGTCCTCTTTTTTTTTTGAAGATTATTCGCCAGATAGAAGCAAACAAATTCAACGCTCATTCCTTTTCTGAGCGTGAGCCTCTTTGATTCAAAGGATTCCTTTAGTGGCATATGTTTAAAATGAAAAGGGACTACTTTGTTTCTTAAGAATGATATTTGTATAATCAAATGACGAAAGTCAAACTATTTCATTGTAGATTGTAGCCTTTGAATGCTGTTGGAAGATGTTGACTATTTTTTTGAAGTAGAGAGAAATAAACTTCTCCATGATGTTTGTGAGTTTTAATGAAAATGATCGCTGAGCGATTGGATGTGTCTTTGAAATATGGCAATATTACATCACAAAGGAGGTTTTGCGATGTATATATATCGTGGTTCGCAATTGGCCATCGATAAAAACTCTCTGATCCTTAAGCATGCATAATGTTGTCAATATTTCTTATAATGTCCAGAAGACCCGGGACTCCATAATAATAAAAACTACCCCCAGTAGTCAGTAGAATATGATGTTTGTTAGATAGATTTGTATTTAAAAATATACTGTCTGCTTAAGGCAAATTTTGTTACATTCTTTAAATAAAACTATCTTTTACAATCCTTGTGAGAAATCGAATTTTTTAATATATTAAATCTACCGCTATTGACTAATAAAAATCATTTGTAGGCTTACATATGTTTAAAATGATGGATAGCGGTATAATAAAATCTACCGTGGGTGTTATCGTTTTATCGACATTCAATCCGAGGTATCCAGTTATTATCGTATATGTATATTATAGGTCGGTGTTTATTCTTCTTCATCCGCTTTATTTTCTTTCTTTTCTGGTGTTTTCTTATTTCTCTCTCTCTCTCTCTCTCTCACTGGATGAGATGACACCGGTGGTGGTTGGGACGAGATGAGGGGGGTCCCCCCTCGGACTTGGACGAACCCATGGCCAGCCAGTCCATTGACTCTGAGGCACCCTAACACATAACTCATCCAAAAATAACTTTTTTGCCTCACCTGAGGCTGAGACTTGCTCTGATCCAATCATCTCTAACATGCCAGGAGGAGCCAGTGGATCCTCCTCCAATGCTGCTCTGCATCTTCATCGCTATCCAGGCTCAAAATAATCGGGGAAGCATTAAAGTATGTCTTGAATGGGCCCTGCATGATAGAGAGCTGTGGGTTTGGCTGCCTTTCTCTGTATATTTGTTGTCGTTATAACAATTGATAAATTAAATTGTGAATTTAAAACTTTAATTTAAAAAAAGCATTTCGGACATGCCTTTAACATTAAATGGTCATGCTTTAAAAAAAATTATGAGCTATACTGGGCTTGATAATTACCAAGGTAATTAGAAATCAAAGTATGCTACGTTCATGTCACGGTTTCATAAATAGTAAAACGTCACATATATGATTTTTAAAGTCATCCAAAAAATCTATTGTGTCAATAGATTTTGGATGACGTGGGTGGAAAGAAAGACATTACAGAATGATATTGATCTTCTCGCTTGCCACCGGTGTGATGGCGTCATTAAAAATCGCTAAGCAAGTCAGCTTTCTTGTTTATATATAAACGTACCTGTTTTTCAATGGTACTTGCAGAATACCATTTCAGAACGTTACTATGTAGTCGAGAATTTCTTATTGGAATGTTCAGAAAAAATATATTTTATGCAATTATCAAGTAGTTATACCAACAGTTGTATATTATATCTATCTAAGTTCAATTGAAAACTAACTATGAGATGCAAAGGTATCAAATATACAGTCGGCCCTCGCTACTTCGCCCCTCGACATCTCGCAGTTCTTTTAATACGCGACGACGGCTTGGCTCCCGTTTTCATATTGTATTGTGATGTCAAATCTCTCTAAATTTCAATATATATCAACATCGCGACCCTCATATATATCGCGATGGTCGTGTAGTGGATCCGGGCCGTCGTGTCCGTTTGCGAGGGACGACTGTACATATATTATTCCCTCTTTTTCACATCTTCTTTCCACCTAAGATATGTTTTAAATGCAGCCAAATCCGCAACCCTATTTAAATCGTTTTATTTTTTTCAATGTAGCCATTTATCAAAAGGCAAAAGTGGACAAGATCATATATGATGCATGTGTCAAATGGTTATTCAGTTAATAATAATTGGAGATAAACTAACAAAATGGTTGACAATGAGAAGACTGAATAGGATTTAATTCATGTTGATGGCTTGGCATTAGGAAGTAGTTTATGGACAGAAAAAAACCCCAATGACATACGATAAAATTATCAAAATACATGATAAATACAAAATAAATTTGTCAAAACAATATTCCTCATTAAAAAAAATTGTATTATAAAAGGAAACAAAATTGTCAACATTTAAAGTTGTGTGGACAATGTCATAATATATTTTGACATTACTTCTTTTTTCAGCTTAACCATGACTTTCAGGGACGTTTCTTCCGGACATCCGAGGAAGAATCATGTTATAGTATCAACATGAATTAAATAATATGCAAATAAATACTTCTCAAACTATTCCAAGTGCAGTAATCCACTATTAATCCTCCCTAATACTCGTGAATTAACATCCTTTTAATTATAATTAATATTCTTGCCGTCCCTCTCTGGGGGTGCAATAAGAGTGTCCTTATGCTGTTCAAGGTATATTATTGAATAACAAAATTATATTTTTTGTCCATCACTCAATCCGGCCGGCTTAATGCTTGCCTATGAATGACGTCATTGAAAATGCATGAATCACTATGCGAGAAAGACGAAGTCTTTGGAAATCTGACTCGCTATTTCCGTACTATTAGGGGATAGCCTTCTTCAAACAGTATTTCCATTATTATCCCAGTACCGCTACATATTCAAATCTACAGCTACCGTCAATCACAATCGATTTACATATTGGACACAAATTGCTCAAATCAATCGATATCGAGAGTCAATAATTTTTCTATTACATCCCAGTTCCCTGGAACATATATAATTGAAATTCGTAACTTTTAATTTGCATTATTTATATTATATCTATTCCATGACGTCATGATCGTAGCTGCTTTTGTACAATATAAATTAAAGGCTAAACAACTTTTATCTTATAAATACAATATATTGACCTCATTTTGTTGTTCAATATACCTTGATTATTGACACAACGACAATTTTAGTTTATTGAAGAAAACAATGTTCGTAGACACCATTTCTTATAGAATAAATAATGTGTTAACAACTTTTTTAAAGATAAATGTCATTTGTGAATAAAATCACCCGCATATCTTCTCCCATCGTTCCAGAATCGTGAGTCTCCTAGTAATTATCAGGGTAAGTTCGGCGGTACTCAGTACGGTGGGTCAAATGCTTCCTCTGGGGTGGCCAAGGGATCCCCTCACCCCTCTTCTCAAAGCGCAAGAGGAAGCCAGCCAAGCGCTCCCAGACCCCTGATCCCCTTCTCGGCGGCGGCGTGGAAGCCATGGAAATGAGGCCCATGGACGGAGGTGCTCCAATGACGAGCCCTCAGATCTCACAGAAGGTCTCTCGAATGGGAGGCGTTCCCACGCCATTTGCAATGAACTCGGCTGGAGTCCCAAGGTAATGTCTAAAAGCTTTTTTCAACTATAGGAAAAGGGCAATCATTTATTGTAAAACATATGATTTTATGAAATCAGGCAAGACTTATAGCATAGGCAAGGAAAAAAATTATAATCTATACTAATAAAAAGACTTCCTTTCGTTCGTTTCCCTGTATCTCCCGAACAGTTCATTAGATCTTGACGAAATTTTCAGTGAATAGTTTTGAGAACTCAGGGAGTGTTTTAGTGGGGTTGCCAACTCCCGGAAAATTCGTCATCGCCATTATTATTTTATTCGCCAAAACGTTTCAGCCGATTTTTTAAAATTGCCAAGTTAGATTTTCACCAAATTTTCTCTGGATGATTATGAGGTAGTAAGACGTGTTTTTATTTTATTTGGTGTTTCCGGAAAATTCGTTTTCATTATAATACTTAAAAATAAGTTTTTCCTGTCCCTTTCTTTCCCCCCCAAATACTCTAATATTCTCACTACCATACATATCTTCAGCACTCTATGAAATGGCTGCAAAAATGATTTCTCTTTATGAAGTTAAATACACAGCCTTAAGGAATAGATTACGGAAAAATGGCAATGACGACTTTTTAAGGAACTACTTTTCATACGAAAATAACATAGGCATAGAATATCTCTCTATGAATTGACTTAAAAATAATTAAAAAATTTCGATGTTTAAATTCCCAGCCTTAAGGAACAAAAAACGGAAAAAATGGCAATGAAGACCCAATGACAATTTTTGAAAGAACTAATTTTAATGTGAAAAATCACATGTGATGACATCACTAAATTATTCGTATGATCTTTTTTTTTTCAAAGTCTATTGTCAATTTGGAAAATCCCAGGCAGCGGCGGGTAACATCCGCTAGTAATTTATATAAAAAAATTGATATGAAATCAGGCAACAATTACAAGACACCAAAACAGGATTTAAACCCGATTGTTTGACGAAAAGTGGCCACTATTAATACAAAACAGTTATAATAAGAATGCATTACTAAGAATGTCAAAACGGGACATCCCCCCCCCCCCCCTAGAACCGTATTGGGTGTCAGATAATCTAATAACAAACGAAATAAATTATTACTATAATCATGGCTAAATATCTACACCGTGTCAATTATTTCGTTCAAAAGACCACTAAATGTATTTAGTACAATGGGCTTTGATCAAATGCATTTGCGAATTCCTTGTAATATACTCATCTAATATAAATATTACTTTTAAAAAAACTCCTCGGCTAAAAACTGAAGTTTGCTCATGCTTGAGGATTAAAAAAATCACCCCTCTGATGATAAGACGTGTTAAAAGAAAAGCATGTTACCAAGTTGAGAAAACAGGGTATTAAAATATATCCATGGAAGGCTATACGCCTTCCATGGATATATTTCTTTAGGGTCTAAAGTCGGAAGAATTCATAAACATATATATTTTTTTGTGTATATGCAATCCCGTAACATTTCCTTGCATTTTATTTAAACCTTTTTTCCTTATAAAAATGCCAATTTAATCGGATATGTTGAGTATAATTATATTAAGTACATCGACGAGTTTATCATGTTATTTCAATATATTTAATACATATATTAACATCTTTTCCCTAGATTTAATCCCGTTGTGGGACGACCCGAGTATATTTCTCTACAACAGCAACAGGCCGGAGGTCGAGGTGATCGAGGCAATTACAACAATCAGACCTATGCCCTACCCCCTGCATCGCCTGCTCAATATCCAGCCACGTCTCCTGGAAGGAGGTAATTGTCCATCTTTTTTAATTTACTGCATCATTAATAAAGACACCATATTTTTGTAAGGGCATTCCGGACAGACATTTAGACGCAATCAAATGGATAATTAAATGTTTTATTTAAGAAGTCCGGTACTAGCTTGGACAGACATAAGGCCAGAGACCTATGATCCTTTGGTCATTGAAAGATAATTGATTTGTTAAAAGGTGATATATATTTATTTATTTACTCCGTTACTTTGTTTATTTAACTAGCATTGCCCTAATGCTTAAATATTTATTGGATGGTCCATTGCCATAAAAAACCATACTTACTTTATAGAATGAATGATAATTCCGGACGTACGTCTTGGGCTTAGTCAAATATATATATATATTAGAGATGCACCGAAATGGAAATTTGTGGCCGAAACCGAAAAATAATTAATTGCTTTGGCCGAATGCCGAAACCGAAAATAACAGTTCAATTTAAAGTCACGGAAACACTAGGCATTTAAAACAATAAACAACCGATCAGAAACATTGTAGGTGCAGATCTGATGACACGCTGTCATTACAAAAAGCGACCAGCAGGTGTCCTTCTCCCATACTGAGACAGCAGTAACCTACTAGCCCTTGCAACATTATAACATTCTTTCTTGATTTCTCATCAAACACTATTTTTAAATATCGCTTAAGTCTACTGATTACAATAAATGTTTAGACAAGTTTTTCAAAGAAAAAATGTTTATTTGAAAGCTTCAAAAATGTTGGATAACTGATACGAGTTTCATTTATACCCTTCATACATTCTGGTTTTTTTACCCATTCATTTCATACTTTTCATTTTTAACAAAAAGCATAAAAACATCACCCTTTCTACCCGTTTCATTTTTCGGCCTCCGATCCGGCCACTCAATTGGCTTTCGGCCGAAAGCCGAATGTGTCTTTTTTTGCGTTTTCGGCCGAATTTTCGGTGCACCCCTAATATATATATTATTAATTTGTTAAAATCATTATTTTTTTCTTCTATCATAGTTATTAAAAATAAATGAATTGATATTAAATGATGATTTTATAGGCATAATAGCTATAAGAAATTTGTCAAAATCATTTATTTCGATACAAAATCCGCCATTTTGTTCCTTTATAAATGTAATTTTCTTTACTATCACACTTATTATAAGGGAATAACATCTAAAGTGGATGAGTATTTATATACTTTGAATGCCTCATA
This sequence comes from Caligus rogercresseyi, assembly GCA_013387185.1. NCBI lineage: Eukaryota > Metazoa > Arthropoda > Copepoda > Siphonostomatoida > Caligidae > Caligus > Caligus rogercresseyi. The sequence continues at coordinate 13,008,641 of CP045905.1, read as the reverse complement.
GATATAATAGGATAATTAATTCGTTAGAAGCCTTTATTTTTTATTGAAAAAAATAGCTGTTTTGTTCATTCATATAACAATTAAACGAGAAGAAATCAGACTTATTGACGTTCGCGAAAAATTGTCGTTCACCAAAAGTTATAGCTGGTTTGTTGTTCGTTATTCTGAAAAATAGAGTGACGACGTTCATTTTTTGGCGTCAAAAAAAACGAACGATAAGATTTTTTTTTGTTGTCGTTTGTCAAATTTTTTGTCGTTCATCGTTCCCTAACGACAAACGATTACAAATGAACGACAAATCAACAAGTCTGCAGACGAATATATAATGCAAGCAGTCCGCTATTACACTCCTTCATGCTCTACAATTACCTATAACTTAATCTCTGGTGCCCGGAAGTGTCTTTTTATTTTACAATTTTGTAAGAATTGACAATATTTTAAAAGAATATATTTAAAAAAATATTTAAAAGATTATTTATTAATAAAATAAACAAATAACGTATTATCTTCATTCTTTTTTGTATGTTTTAATCATTAGGTACCTCTCAGAGAGCGAGAATCAGCAGGTTCAGCAACAACAGCAGCACCAGCAGCAGCACGTGCAGGAGGGTGCCATCAACTCCCCTCAGAGGAGCTACTACATATGGAAGGACACCTCCCCCTATCATCAGTATCAGGGAGGCCCTTCTCACAGCCCCGCAGACTGCTCCAGTCCCACACGGCACACCTCATACGCATCACAAGTCGGATACTTCCTACAGCAACAAGTGCAGCCCGTAATCATCTTTTAATTATATTTAAAAAAACTATATAAGCTCTTTTATCTGTCATGACGTTATGTAATATTAGACAGCCAAATATTTCTTCTATGAATGAAAACTGTCGAATGAATGACAGACTTACTTGAATTCATATTTTATTTCAAAAAATGAAAGAACATTTACCCAAGTTTTGTTTGCATATTTTAAATAAATATTACACTTTTTTAATAAATATGATTTAAAAACAACTTTTCCAAGTGGGGCTTCCTTTTGAGACACATATTAACGTCATATCCATTGAGACATAATCTGAATATATTTTGAGGATCAAATCAGCTTTATTCGGTCATTGTTGGAAATTGTTCAATTAACATTTCATTTTTCATCCAAGAGTACAAACGATATATATTTCAAAAATTATGTTTTGACAACTTTTATATATATTTTTTAAATAATGAAGCTAACTTTTAAAATGAAAAAAATAGCTTTCTTAAAGAAGTTATCTATTAATATTTATAAGGAAACAATTGCTCAGAAGTTTTTTAATTTTAATTCGTCTTGGCTCCATTCTTTGCATTTAATGTAATTAATATAATTTTTGAAGATCGATGGATTAATAGTAACATCATGTTTATACAAGTAAAAATAGGGATGGAGAAGGCCGCCTAGAGGACACTTATCATTCCATTGGAAGTAGAGTAGTGACTCCCAAGCTTAACTGTATCACTACATAATGTAGATTCCAGATATGTTTGAAACCTTGAACAAACTGATGAAACCTGAGGTTCCCTCATTGGCTATTGAACCCATTTTAATATATAGAGTGCTGCCCTACTATAAAAATAAAAAGGCCATGTTTTTATTGTCAAAAGGAACTTTAGATTTATAGTCACCCTTAAATATTCAAACAGCTCATTGCTTGAGTACCCTAGACAGTAATAAATCCAATAAAGTCATTATGTTAACGCCCTTGACGCATGACTAAGTTTTGTGAATGCTCTTCAATATATATTAATTTTTTCATTTCCCCTTTATGAAGAGTTCAATGCTCAAATTTATACCAGTAAATTATATATTATATTGTCCTTCGGAACCAATGTGCACAGAGCCTGTCTTTCTTCCATATATATGCCCAATGATCCAATATTCTCAATAATTACAGACCCTTCAGTCGGGTGGACCTCGGACGACTCCATCCGGATATCCGGGCGGCCCCATCGTTCCCAGCGGTCACCTCTCTCCACCCCCGACTAGCAAATCCTCCTCTTCCTCTAGTCCCTACGCCAACCATCCTCCTTCCTCCCATCAACAGCAACACCAACAGCAGCCCCTATCCTTTACAAGGGCACTAGAAGTATCAGACTCCCTAGGGGGCGGCGGCGGCGGGAATCAATTCCATCATCCCCAGCAGCACCAGCATCTCCATCACCCCGAGGACCCCTCTAATCCTGATAATGCTCACAGAGACTCTGTCTACGACATCAACTATGAAATATCCGTATGACATCACGCCAACAACTCCTCCTCGCGGCATGGAGCCAGATAAACAGATACAGATACTTGTGTTGTTATATTATCGTACATACATCTAAAAAAATAATCCGGCAATTATCCTAAGATTATTTATTACTATTCATTCAATTTATTATTATTATTTATTTATTAATATTATTTGACACAGTCACACTATTATTTTATATATATATATATTATCATCCGTATAATAATATATTAATGCTTATCAAAGACTGTTGATTCCCTTTTTTAAATCTTTTTGTGTAAGGGATATCAAGGCTTCACATTATATAATACGAAGAAGAAACTATAGTAGATAAAGGATCTATAAAAGAGCCCATGCATATATTATAAAAGGATATGAAAACTCATCAAAGTCCCTTTTTTGTAGGAACTTTTTCTTTAGAGTGAGAATCTCAATAATTATCCTTGGATATATAACTCTGAAGCGATTCATTTGTTTGATCAAAACGCTTTCTTTACGTCATATTAATTGGTATGAATATTCAAGGGATTCTGAGTATTCGTAAAAAGACATGGATGAAGATCAATGGCGTGTTCGGACTGGTAGCGCTGACTATTGGGGTATTTTTTGCTGTGAGGGAAAGACTTACTATATATAGAGAGTAAGGCTTAGTATTTTTTATTATGAGATAATGAAAAGAATGATGTGACATAATGTAATGTGTCTCTGCCTCTCTTCCAACAATGCAGAGCGAATGAATACATCAATATAATCATCACCCCTGCCAGTCGTGACTACGGCATTCTTCATTAGAAGGGGCATTAAGCAGAGCCCTATAAGGAGAGGCACGACAATAGACTGGAGCGCCACCTGGTGAAATAGCATGTCGGGCTCAAGACAACGCCTGGAATGAAAGAAATTATTATTAATGTTCCTATCAGAGCCCTATAACTTATAGGGCTCTGCTATTGAGGATGTCATTCTGAGCTCAAATGTTGAATTTCACACAGCCAAGAGTGACGTAATATACTTTATAATTCAATCTGCAAGTTCTATGACTGTATCTCCTTCCTATTACGAATGAGGTTCGAGAAAGGGAACCCTAAGTAAAACTGATATCCAATCCCATTGAATGAATGACGTAAGATAATTACATTCCTTTTTTCTTAAGGTAATAAATAAATAGGAAGTAGTGTCATGTCATATATTAATGAATGGAAGGCCATGGTGAATTCATTATATTTAATTCCTCTGCTTTTAGTTTTTCCCAATTTTTAATAGGACTTCTAGACAACATTTTAAAAATATAATTTTAAAGACAGTACAATGAAATAAGGAATAAATTGAATAAGCCAATAAATTAAATGAATGAACATTTTTTTTTACCATTTTTAAATATATTTTAAAAAGGAGAGTTTTTGTCAAGTAATATAAGTATATAGGATTCATTTAATTAAAATTAAACCATAGACAAGTTTAACCAATATTACGATTAATAGATTTATTGAATGAGGGTATTTGGGTACTAAGAGGGATATATATGTATTTGTAATATACAATGGCAAACGAACACAATCACAATAGATATATTTTTTACAAATATTGTTATCGGTTATGTAATTTAACTTATTTCATGCATATATATAGTATTTGCAATAGTTATTTACTGGGGGCAAATTAAAAAACTAATACGGAGCACTTGACAAATGCCGAGAGGAGATAAAAACATTCTGAGATGCCTAAGAGGATGTGATTACTTTATGGGATCAGTTAAATAAGTTTATCAAGCGAATGGCGAATTAAAATTGATGTTCTGGGAGTTGTATTATTATTTTTATGTGTAACTGGCAGATTTGTTGACGTTCGCGGAAAAATTGTCGTTCATTAAAGTTCATCCTTCGTTTTAAGATCGAATCGTTCGTCATTCTGAATAAATGTGGCGACGTTTTTTTTTAGAAAGGAATTTTTTCCCTTCAAAATGGATTTTTTAAAGTTCAACACAGCCAGTCTATGGAAAGTACTTTTATTTTTGCGCCAGGGGTAGACATCCATGAAGATATTTTGAATAAGTACAAACCTGCAAGTTACTGTATTATTTTTTAACGAACGATAGGAGTTTTTGTAGAGGTTCATCAAAAAATATGTCGTATGCGAACGATTACAGATGAACGACAAATCAGCAAGTCTGGTAATTGTATACTTAATACTCTTATGTATCAGCAGGAAGACTACCATAATAATAATAATTTATTATTATTATATATATATGATGTCATATACAAATATATACATTTTTGACTGCATTTCTTAGCATATATCATTTTTAACTAAGTTCGTGGACCTATGAAGACATGACTTAATCAAGCATTAGCTTGTAGAATTTCATTTGTAATACAGCCAGATCAGTTTTCATGAAAGAAGATACAAAAAGTCCACAAATGCCAACAAGACTTTGACGACTGACTAATGAGCTTGAAATATATATTAAAAGCGCACTCCTTTACTATGTGTTCCAATGTCTTAACTCTAGGCCAGTCCCTTAGTCATATAGTGCCTTGGAGTGCCGAGACTATCTCGGAGGATGGCCAAAAGCAATCAAAAAAGTATAAATGAGTGAAATGGGCGTTGTGTTCAAGAGGTCAAACATTGAATCGTCTCAGAGAGACATTCTATTAGGCAACTCAAAATCAAATGTGAGGATGCAGGATTTAAAAACATTTAATAAGAGGGCTTTAAAGCTTTAGAGCCATTGCTCTAGGGTGTATAGGATATCAAATCAATATCCATATGTCATGAGATAATTATTTATATTTTTGATATACTTTTTTTCACAAATTAAATATTTATATATGCTTCATAAATGACTGCTATTCCCTTAAGAGCAAGCAAAGACCTTGGCTGAGATTCATCCTCATTATAGATTAAGCCTCGGATTCAGAGGCCGAGGAATTCGAGGTGAGTGGTGAAGAGGTTCCACCTTTGAGAGTAGAAGAAGAAGGATTATTTTGCGTTGACTCATTAGCTGAATTGGAGGAGGAGGAGGAAGAGGGTGAGGAGTTCCCTTCCAACATGGGTATGATAAGTATTTCCCGGGACATGAGTCCGTATTTGGTGACATAGAGCGTAAAGCGTCGACAGAGGTGGCTCTCCGCCTCAAAGGCATCAAAGAGCGTTCGATGATGGAAGTATGCATGGCTGAAGATGCGGTAGACCCTTCGGCAAACGGATGAGAGCTTGGGTATGGAGCACTCCTTGATGGAGACACGGGAAGGGAAGTATTTGTTGGAGTTGAGGAGGCAAGCGGCGCCGTCGAGGGTGTGGCGGGTGTAGTCGATGGCAGGGCATTCATTGGGGGTCTTGTGTGCTGCGCAGAGGAAGATCCATTGCTCCGTGGCCGTCATTTGCGTGCAGTTCTTGGGGTGGCATTCTCCTTGGAGAAGGACGGCCAAGCCGTTGAGCTCCATGGAGAACTGTCGGAGCTGCTCGTACTTCCAGACGCCCTCATCTTGGTTCTCGGGTGAGGTGAGGATTCGCTCCACGTTGGCCACGTCCTCACGGATGGTTTGTTGGATGTACTGCTGAACGGCGAGGGTGGAGTCCATGTCCTCTAGCTCCAAGGGGCTCCAACGGTTAAAGTCCGCGGCACGGGTACCCGGGGGATTCCCGCGGAAGGGCTTAGAGGCCCCTGGACTAATAACACTGCTGCTGCTGCTATTATCACCACTGGGCTCAACGGCTGCCATTGGGGAGGATTAGTTCAGACGAAAAACTGAAGTAAGACGAGAATTAAGAGAATAGTAATAAAAATCAATAATTGTTTTGTTATGAAGAAAGAAGAAAAACGTCACAAAACCTCGTAAGTAGGAGCGACACTATTTCGGCCCCCATTAGGTTCCCATCTATCGACATGACTTTCTATGTTTCCCTTTCTTTCCACCTTTCCAATAGCTTTTACCTTTTAAATAGGATTGAATTAAAAGGTGTGTTCTGATTGTGTATTTACTGTATTGGCTTATTTAATGTTACTTCAGAATTGAAGTCAATTGTCTTTGATTTCCAATAAGATCAATGTTCATTTTTAAAGTCGGATAACGTGACCGTAACAAAAGCACTCTTAACAATCTCTGAACTCAAGAGGAATAAATAAAATAATCAATAGAGTAAACTCCTAATTTCAATTAAATAAGTATCATTTAATTAAATAATTATCGACTCAAACTAATTAAAAGAGAGCGCGATAGCGCGTAAAGCTTGGTTGGACTCTCAAAGCCTAAGGGCGCAGGATAGACTCCTTCCGGGAGGGGAAGATCAATTTGGATGAACCTCATTTAAAAAATCCTAGATATATATATATAAGACTAATTTTAGCTTTAATTAAGTCCGTGAAATAGAAATAATTTTCCATATTTGACCCTTCAATATCCTCTTGAGTCAGTGATTAGCAACTTCATATTGATTAATCATGAGAAAACGGAATGAAAATGAATCAGTAAAACAACACATTAATTAATACAAAACTCATTATTGTTGTTTTAATAATAAAACAGTAGCTATCAGCAGTTAATAAAGTATAAAAATGCGTTTTTATAGAAAATTTATTTAAAAAAATCTTAAAAGATCTATTCACATAACGAAATAATAATGTAATAAACAGCTATTATGAAGAAATATATAAATGCCATAATTGGTATGTCAAACAATCAATGTATAAAAACATTATTTTATGTGCGTTTGTGCAAGACTTATATTTTATAAAAATATTTTATTACGTTTAAATTCTTAAAAATCCAGTCAAAGTAAGTTTCGACATTAAATATGCCTGAGCAATATTTCCTTTTCAAAGATGGTACAAACTACTATATCATATCTATATATATTAAATGCCCCACTTGTGCTGACAGTACAAAAAGTAATTAGAACTCTTGCAGAGCTCTTATATAATCCCCAATATTATTTTCATTGGACACATATAAAACCCCATATATAAAAACAAAATATATATTATTATTTTATAAAACAAGGTATAACATACACGGGGATAATCCACCACTACTACTAAACTATATCCTTCACCACATAAACCTCTGATTCCGTTGGGGCTCGGACTCCCAAAGGAAGGGTTTGTACATATAGAGGTAGAGGGTGATGAAATTGACGGAGAGGAAAAGAGCTAGCTCTAGGAGTAGATGGGAGTACTTCTCCGGACGAATGTGGAGTCGGTAGAGGAGAAATGGAATGATAAAGTATCGAAACTCCAGCAAGAGCGTCGGGCAGAGATTGAGGGCTAGAAAAATAGAGAAGGAGAGTCGGAAGATGAGTCCTGTGGCTCGAAGCGTTCGATGAATGCAGTAGGCCCCGTAGATATAGAAAGGGATCCCCATATAAGGACTCCAGGAATTGCGATGAAGTAGTCGTCTCCAGATATAGAAGGTGTAATGTCGGTTGTCCGCTAGGAGATATGGATGGGCCAAGTCTCCATATTCGCGAAGAATCCCGTATATAAAGAGTACTAGAGCCGCCAGGGCGATGGGACGCTTCTTTAGAACATACTTGAGAAAGCCTTTGATCTTCCATAGACAATGTGGAGCAGAGAAGACTAAAGAGAACCCAAAGAAGTAGAGAAGCTGTGTCGGATGAAAGACAGCAGTATGTGCGAGTCGATCCCCGACAACGATCCCCTTATTGAATATAAGAAATGCCAAGAAGGATGTCCCTACGAGTACGTAGCCCCCTCCTGTAGATATGCATTTGAGTAGAACGTCCTTGAGAAGTGTTTGTGGGTAGAATATGATGAGGACGAGGAGACCCTCAAGAAGCTCTTTGAGCTGTCCACTAAAGCTGAGGCTGAATTTGACGTTCTTTTTGTCCATAAGGAGAAGGGAGTGGGTTGCATGGAGGATGTGAGGACCAATGGACTGGATGGCCACAAAGGCCACCCATATTATGTTGGTCTGGCGAAAGAGAACGGCCAGGAAGCCTGAAAAGGGGAAAAAGTGTTGATAATGTCTGAATATATACATACTAAGGGAATACATGGAATGAGCCACCAGTTTTGTTACGTGATGGGTTGAAATAAAGAGAACGTGAATAATGGTTGTTATATAGAGCATCAATTTATTCATGGATCACAAGATGTAAACATCATCCTTCAGAATGTTTTCTCTCATAGAGATCGATCCATACCATTTACGAATCATTTGAAGGGACTCCGCCAATAATCCCTCCTATTGATAATTAATTAAAGCGATTTATCACGCTCAAGGATCGAATAAGGATAAATAGAGTCTCTGACTATAAAACCTTGTAAAATAAATTGAGTAGTCAATTGAGAAGACAAAAAACATTATTTTTCATGGTTATCTTTTCCATATAACATCATTTTGAATCCTATTTTACCTATGAATGCCGCAAACCAATCCCTTTTCTCTAGATGTAGACAGTACATGAGAAGAACCATGAATGTGGAGCCCACATCCGTGTAGTAAAAGAAACTGAAGAAGTATAGTAGGGGAAAGAGTGCAATGTTGAGGGAAGACAGAAGACATTTCTTATCGTCCACGATCTGGAAAGAAAATCAACATAAAATGTTTAATGTTATAAAGTAATCTTTAAGATGATACACCGAACAACAAATTGTTGGGAGCAATCTTTCTAAATAAATAATACGAAATCAAATGAATCGTATGAAATCAAAAGTCCTACGGAAGAACTAGGGATGATAATAGACAGTCGAATCCTATCGAGCCAAATAGGCAAAAAATCATTTTCAGCTAATAAATATATAATTATATTTTCCCTCAATAAGTATATAGGACTACGGAGAAAAGACACTGCTTTGTCTGTAGGAGCTACTTGGAGATTTAAAACAAAATTTGCTGACCATTTTTTATTCTTCTCCCGGTAAGGTCCTTATTCTGAATTTGAATATTGTATACATAAAAACATTTTTCATATACAAAAACACATTCTAAGTATTCGATAGTTTTATTAAAGTTATAAATATAGGTATCCGCAGAAGAAAATGTATCGGCTGCACTGTTCATCTACTGAATTTCAATGTGGTGGTGTCCCAGATCTCTGTATATTTCAATGAATTTAATACTCCAACTTTAACAAGGGTCTTTAACTTGATCTCTAAAAGTCCAAAGACGATTTTGTTTTAAAATCTACAAATGCAATCATTTTATATTTATTTTTTAAACTAATAATAAAAATCCTTAATATGGTCAATTGGTTGTGATAGATTGAAGTTATATTAAAACCAAGCCCTGGATTTCTCAAAAACCGTAAAAAAATAGAATATACGCTACGGCCTTCAAAAGGTTGATTTAACTTCCAAACTACTAATTAACGGATTGAGCACAACATTTTTATGACGAGGGATATCAGTAGTATATTTTTATTTCTTCCGAATCCCAGGGGACTGGACATTTGATATATTTCCATTCAAACAATTTAGAATTCCCCTTTATTTAGAGATGAAAACAGAACGCCGTGAGAGCAAAGGATCAAGGGCAGTTGTGCGTTCCGTTAAAAGAGAAGAAATTAGAAATTAAATAAAAACACCTTTGCGTAAAATCAATATGTATAATGTTCAGGGAAGTCTATTTATAGATGTAGGGATCTGGCAAGAACTCATCATTCCCTGACTATAATACATCCTAGTTTTACTCTGAGCCAACATTTTAATTATCGTATTTTGCCGTATCTTATAATTATCTTAAATCCATAAAGAAAAAAAGAATAATAAAAAATAGAAAATTATGTATTAGTACGAGATCACATTTTCGTGATTTTTTATTAAGAATTTATACGTATCTATTTACGCGATATGGCTTTGATTAGATGCTTGCTAAGCCTCTTGGACTTTTTCTTATCTTACTCCATGTCTTGCTCCGTGGATTTGAATGGTGATCCTTTGAATGATAAGGAAGTTAACAACGGAGAGTGCGAGGGAAATGCATCGTAGAGTGAATGTATCACAGAGTGTGAGAATGGGCCAGCTGAGCTTGGAAATGGGGGTGAGGATCCCAATGGTGATGAGATAGAGCCCTGGAAGCGTCGTGATCTTGGGGTCCCAGGACGTAAAGGAGCCCGCACAGTACTTTTGGACCTGTGGAATGTGAAAGACCTCATCCATGTAGGGAGACGGCTCCGAGGGGTGCATCCAGCCGCTCAGAAGACCAAAGCTCACCGAGGCGAAGAGACACGTCACCACAACGCGACGGTCGTCCGAAGAAATCATTATTCTCACTAAGCTAACGTGGTATTACACTCACAATTGAAAGGGATCCCTTAAACACAGGGTTGACATTTCGAGGAGGCATTCTAATGACCCTGCTAAAAGGTGAAAGAGAAGATGAGAAAGATAATTAATACTACTACTCAGAACTCTGCATTGTACTGAACAATATCTTCATATGGAAAAACTCATCACTTCTACTGGTGGAGGTATAATATATATTGTGAGTTGACAAATTTGTTTTTCCATTTTTTTATCCCTTTTTATTATTTTTATTCTCTACTTTGTACCTACACCCGTAGTGATATGCCTCCCTCTTTACCTTGCAACAATATGGCCAGAGTTGTTGTTGTTTTTTACTTGGTGCCCTTTAAAAAAAAAAAAAAAGAAGGTCTGGGGAGTAGAAAAAGAGAGACATGATGCGTACATATGACCGGTGATGTAGGCAATCCCTTTTATTTTACAAAATAAGTGTTGTTATTTCGGCTTATGGTGACGTCATTGGGTATTTTGTTATTAATTTTACAACTCATGTACATATGCATGTAATATATATGGATATAGAGTAAAATTAAGAAGAGGGAAGAGAAAAACAGATACGTATATTTTTTACGTCATTGGTTTAGGTTTTAATATTTTTTCTATGAATTTCTTAAGTTGAGTGGTATAAATGAAACTCGTATAAGCGGATTGAAATCATAGACATATAAATTTCTATGTTTGAAATATTTTTATTTTGCCAAGAGGTACATTTTTCACTCATTAATATTGGGTTAATAATGAGCTAAGACTTAGTCCTTTGACGTCATGAGATGATACTTTTTTACGAATTTTTTTTCTGTTCACAATTTTCTGATTCTTTTCCAAGTTGCTTGATGTTAATATTTTTAATGATTGACATAATATGTCAATCATTAAAAATATTAACATCAAGCAGCTTTGAGATTTATTTTTGATAATAGCTTTGAGACTTTCCTTCATGTTTTCCCTAAAAGAACTGCAATTAAAGAGAATCCACTTTTTGTTATTTTAGGCAATACGTAGTAATACTTAAAAATAAATATTTGGCTGTTTTCTTTAAATACTTCGTCATCTTTAAAATATATATTTTTAACCCTTCGCTCCTACGCATTATATTATATATATATATATAAGGCTTGTCAGCGTTAAAAAAAATAACGTTCCGTTCAATGTTTTTGCGTACAGCGTTCCGTTAGCGTTCAGCGTTCAAATATTTAAAAAAGTGACGACGTTTTTTTTAAAGAAAAGAATCTCCAGAAAGTGATGACGTTTTTTTAAAAAATAATTTCCCAAAAAAGTAATGCGTAGTGAGGACGTTTTTTTTAGAAAATAATTTCCAAAAAAAGTAATGCGTAGTGATGACCTTTTTTCTTTAAAAAAATTCCAAGAAATGTTTGGAAAAATTGAACGCTGAACGCAAAACTCTTTTTTTTTGCGTTCAACGTTCAGCGTTCAAAAAAAAGTTGCGTTCCGTTCATTGAACGTGCGTTCAGCTGAACGCCTGATATATATATATATATATATATATATTCGGGCTGTTCTTATTTTTCAAATGTTTGAAATGTTAGCAACATTGTAGATTTTCTGTTTCTTGGTGATAAAAGAAGACGACATACAAAGTTTGAACAAAATCGGTCAACATTACGAGGTCGCGCAACGAGGTCAAAGTTTTAAAAATTTAGTAAAAATATAGTTTTCCGCCAATTTCTTCAAAATGGTGGACGTTACAGACTTCAATAATTATTATTAATTTAAAGGAAATTTAATTTACTACCAAACGTATGTTTGATGTTTTTTAATAAAACAAAGTTTTCAGTAAAAACAAAGAAAAAAATGGAGTGTGTAATGATAGCATATTTCATAGCTTTTTTGTATCAATTAACTTCACTCGCCTGTAGAAGATGACTTGTTCGCTTCAGAGTAAAATAGTATTTTAAGTTTAGTACACCTTTGAATGATAAATCCAAAAATGACCTTGGTTGCATTCTATCAATTCAGAATTCAGTACAATCTGAGTTTACATCATATGATTCAGAGCCTGTATTGACCTATAAGAAATCGATTATGAAAAAAAATAATAATAATGTGTTTCTTAGATTTGCGTCAAGGTATCCTCTCGAAATTTTACTTTGCCTCTGACGCATTTATTATCTATGATATACATCATTTTGTACGCGAGATATGTTTTTTTAATGTACATATAACTCTCTACTTATTAAATTGACATGATTTAGTATACCAAAATATTAAAGCTGGTTTACCAAGCTTTCATTTGATATGTTTGGTGTTCTAAAAATCGCTATACTTTAAGAGATATAAGCAAATACATCTTTACACGTACTCTCCCCAAAAATTGATCTTTTGATATGAGAATATACAATTACCACTTGGTAATTGCTGTTAGTGTTAGCTGGATAGAAAGAGAAAGAAAAAAAGAAGGGAGAGAAGTGAGGCAAAATACTCTCTCCCTTCTTTTTTTCTTTATCTTTCTATCCAGCTAACACTAATAGCAGTTACCAAGTGGTAATGGTATATTGAATATACAGCTTGTGAACGGAACGCAAAATTGAACGGCGTTCAGCTGAATGCACGTTCAATGAACGGAACGCTGAACGGAACGCAACTTTTTTTTGAACGCTGAACGTTGAACGCAAAAAAAGAGTTTTGCGTTCAGCGTTCAATTTTTTCCAAACATTTCTTGGACTTTTTTCGGAAAAATGTAATCACTACGCATTACTTTTTTCTGAAATTATTTTTAAAAAAAGTGATCACTACGCATTACTTTTTTCGTAAATTCTTTTTTAAAAAACGTCATCACTACGCATTACTTTTTTCGTAAATTCTTTTTAAAAAACGTCATCACTACGCATTACTTTTTTCTGAAATTATTTTTTTAAAAAAGTGATCACTACGCATTACTTTTTCGTAAATTCTTTTTAAAAAAACGTCATCACTACGCAGTACTTTTTTCGTAAATTATTTTCTAAAAAAAACGTCATCACTACGCATTACTTTTTTTGAAATTCATTTCAAAAAAAAAACGTCATCACTACGCAGTACTTTTTTCGTAAATTATTTTCTAAAAAAAAGTCATCACTACTCATTACTTTTTTTGGAAACTCTTTTCAAAAATAAAAAAAAACGTCATCACTACGCAGTACTTTTTTAAATATTTGAACGCTGAACGCTAACGGAACGCTGAACGCAAAAACATTGAACGGAACGCTGAACGGAACGCTAATTTTTTTTTTGAACGCTGAACGGAACGCTGAACGCAAAAAAAGCTGAACGCTCACAAGCCTGTACAATATATACTATATTCTCATATCAAAAGATCAAAAGAAGCAACTGAACGTGGCAAGATCGACCATTTACCGCCTCAAGTAGAAGCTGGACATGAACCATGGGATCGAGAGGAAATCTGGGAGTGGTAACAAGTACAAATTGGAACCACAATTGATTTGTGATGTGATCCAAAGGGCTCCAACCACCAGCATGAGAGCTCATGCCAAGGACCTTGGTGTTGATGAGAGTACGGTCAGGAGGGCTGTCAAGGAGTGTGGTGGCAAGTCCCTTGTGATGTTGGAGAGACCAATAATGACACCTAAATCAAAGTGACTCATCTCCAACGTTGCAAGGGTCTGATCAATGACCTGAAATCTGCACCAGCTGGAAGGATCATCATCTTCAGTGATGAAAAGACCTGGAGTGTGGATCCGGTCAGAAATAAAAGAAATAACCGGTTGTGGCCTTAAGATGTTCATGAAGACCTTAGAACAATAAACCACTACAAAGCATCTAGCCTCAGCCATGTCTCTGGGCTTTTGTGGTATCATCAGGGATACAATGCCATTGATTTGGCTTCCCCGAGGGTTTCGCTTGAATTGAAAAGCTGCGCACCAAACTTTTGCCATGGGTTGAGGCAACATTTCCAAATCAAGAAGTGGTGCTCCAACAGGATGGAGCACCAGCTCATACAGCAAAATCCACCCAGAATTTTTTATCAGAGAACATCCCATTTTGAGATAGGGAAAAGTGGCCTCCATGCAGCCCTGATGTAAGCCCTTTGGACTTTTATTTTGGGCCGCATGTGCAGGCCAGGGCCTGCAGAATCCGTCACCCCAATATTGAAGCAGTGAAGACCTCCGTTGATGAACACTGGGATGGAATGGACGCTCATTACATACGGTCTGTTTGTCAGGCCTTCAGGTCCCGTTTGGAGGCTGTTGTTGCTGTTAAGGGCGGATATATATATTTCAAAAAAAAATAAGAGTTGTATTACCGTTTTTTATTCTTTTATAATTTTCTGATCGAATCATTTTAACTGACACAGAGGGGCGTAAACAATATAATAGGTAAGTGTTGCAATTTCTGTCCCGCACCCGGTATATATATACAGGAACGGAGTGGGAAGAATATATCCACCGGGAAAATTATGCCCTCGCCGGGTTTATACAGGCCCCAATATGCCATTAGGAGCCTGTCAACGGCCGTTTATGTTTCTTGAGACCAGTGGCCCACCGGGAATAGTCCCGGTACTCCCGGTGGCCACTCCGCCATTGTATATATACATATATTTGGATTCTCACTCATGAATACATAATTGGTGTTTATTATTGTCACTTAAATTATTTTCAAATACATTTTGTACATTTTAGGGAGCAAACTAATCGAAAATAACCAGGCTTGTTGATCGAGTTTTTTTCTGATCGGCGATCAATAGCGATATAGCGATATTTGATCGCTGATCGCAGTATCGCAAAAGGTCCTGATCTTTATATCTTTTGATCGTAAGAAAATCACTAAAAAATAGCGATCCGATCAATTTGTATAAAATAACTAAAAAAGAAAAAATGTTTGTAATAGGATTTTTTGAGACATACCCTACATTTCTTAAAACTTAACTAGCTGTCACATTGACCAAAATCCATTGTTTATAACTAATATTTGTTTAGAAAACACAAAATACAGACTAATACTAATGGAAAAAGCCAGTGTGTGCTATCCTGATATATTTTTTGTCCTAAAATATACAGACACGCGACTATTTAGAAGTCATGTTTTGGAGCTCATAGGCTATCGGAAACATTTATTCTGGCATCTCCTGTCTTAAAATATGCAGACAATGTCAATTGTGGAGCCATAGTGTTGAGGCTCATAGGCTATGAAAATAATCATTCTGATATTTTTGTCCTCAAATATACAGACAGGCGCCTATGGAGAAGTCGTTATTTTGGAGCTCATAGGCTATGGGAAACATCATTTCATTGCCATATAAAGTTGAATACTTACAAAGGTTTGACTGTATATAGATTTAAATTTTTACTTAGAATTTGTATTACACAGGCTTGTGAACGGAATGCAAAATTGAACGGCGTTCAGCTGAACGGTTCCTTCAATGAACGGAACGCTGAACGGAACGCAACTTTTTTTTTGAACGTTGAACGCAAAAAAAGAGTTTTTGCGTTCAGCGTTCAATTTTTCCAAACATTTATGGACTTTTGTCGGAAAAAAACGTCATACTTTTTTCTCAAATTCTTTTTTTTAACCGTCATCACTACGCATTACTTTTTTCTGAAATTATTTTCCAAAAACGTCATCACTATGCATACTTTTTTCTGAAATTATTTTCTAAAAAAAAAACGTCATCACTACGCATTACTTTTTTCTGAATTATTTTCTAAAAAAACTTTTAAACTAAAATGTTTATTTATGTTATGTATTTTTAACACATTTTCCTATTTTATATTCAGTTTCATGTTTATTGTTTTATATATACATATAGGCTGAACGTAAAAAAGCTGAATGCTCACAAGCCTGGTATTACATAGGTATTTTTTTTGTTGATCGCAATTAAATTGATCGGATCGCTGATCGGAAAAATCCCTGATCGTTATATCGCTATATCGCAAAATTTCTGATCGCTATTTTTGATCGGATCGCTATTATTTTCCTTATCGCTCACAAGCCTGAAAATAACTACTCTCTTCCTCGATATTATGAAGAAAACGACAGAGAAAAAGTGGACCAGGAAGAAATGGCCCAAGATAGAAAAGAAAAATGATGACGCATGGAAAAAATTGTTCAAGTAAATCTGTTTAATGACAACAAGATAATCATTTATCTATCATTGCTAAAATATACAAATTATTTATTACCGTTATTTGCTCAATTTATACATGAGAAAATGTTGGACCATTTTCCATTCATCATAATCTTCCTTTTCAATCTTGGGTCATTTCTTTCTAGGCCTTATTTTCCTGGGCCTATGGACGCCATCTTTTGTTCGAATAGTAAATATTTAAGAGCCCTTAGATATTATAAAAATATAATTATTTAATAATCATATATATTATTCCTTCACTATAGTATGTTATTTTTACAAAGGATTCCTCATCAGGGCAAAAAAAAATCAAGGAAAGGCTGAAGAACTGAGAGGTCAGTATTATTTGCAAATTGTACAAATAATATGAGTGGCTTTATGATAAAAACACTCTTAACATCAGTCAGGGCTTTCAAGTTTTATAAATGATATATTTTTCGTGCAATTTGAGCGTCTGGCTGACTGGCTGGGGTGGATCACGAGCCAAATGTGAGAGACTTGAGAGCCCTGCTGATAAAAGCTGTTTTATTTTCTTACTGGAAATTATGTATCTATAATACACAACAAATATATATATATATATATTGATTTAGTTTTAACGAATGACGTGAAAGGTTTAATTACTAATACAGTCGTCCCTAGCAAAGTCGCGACGGCCCGGATCCACTACACGACCACCGCGATATATATGAGGGTCGCAATGTTGATATATATTGAAATTTAGAGAGATTTGACATCACCCGGCGTTTAAACCTACCGCCATTTTGCCTTGTTGTCGTACTTGCGTCTGAATACATGTACGCGGCCGGACCTTTTTTGGGGGCCGCCATCTTGCTTTTTTGAAGATTTACTAGTTTTCAACCTCAAATATCTTAAAAACCACTGAATATATCTAAATTATAGTGCCCCCACGTTGTAAAACGGGAGCCAAGCCGTCGTCGCGTAGTAAAAGAACTCCGAGATGTCGAGGGGCGAAGTAGCGACTGTATCATTATTATTCATTTGCTTCGACTATTGATATTGATTGATGTGAGGGTCAAATGGTCATGGATAAGTTTACATGGAAAACTTTTGTATTTCTAGGATAAATAGATGAGAACTATTGTTTGAGGAACATTTAGGTAAAAGTATCCCCCTCTTAATATTTGTCCACCCTTAATATTATTCCTTTTCTTAGCCATTTCTATTACTTGGACTTCCTATTGTCAAATGTATACATATGGTATGAATATGGGAAGAATATTGAAACTAACAAAAAAAATGAAATAATGAGCGAATCAAAACATTGAAATATCTATCTTTATCACAAAGCTCGCAAATGCCTCGCTTTTAAATATATATGCCATTAACAACTTGATCAAATCGTCAATTATTTTCAACTCTGATGGATTGAGAGAACGCCATAGCTTAGATGTGAAGTGAGTGAAAGCCTAAAATATAAGACCTTAAGGCCTTCTTGGGCAAGGTTGTTATTTTTAAACATCTCTTTAAATGGTTGATTAGGCCTTCACATATGCTTGCCTAAGATTAAGCAAATCAGGGCACATCCCTAGCAGCTCATCCAACGCCCCCTGGGAACCCCATCAGTCAACAACTATACCTACGAAAATACGGAAGATCTAGAGAATTCCTTAGTTCCATGAAACACTATAAATACAAGGTTACTTATAAATAAAATCCCCGAAATTATGGAAAGCCCATTATTAAAAAAATAATATCATCAAGTTCCCCCATTTATTAGAATTATTATTAATACAATCAATATTACATGTTGAATATGGGTTAAATGACAATTGAAGTTGTTCTCCAAAGGCAATTTTTAATAGGATAGAGAGAGAGAATGATGTGATCGTTTTTTTTAGGGTGGGAAAGGATCTTTTTTCTTCGAAAAACAAAAGGGGTCCACCAGAGATGAATATGCAGGATTTAAAGCATGTTAAATGGTAAGGTGGCAATTTTGGAAGTGTGATAACAAAGAATAAATAGGTGGGTTTCCACTTCTTCCACGACACTCACAATGAGAGAGAAAGAATGATGATATCGGTGTGTGTGTGTGTAGTGGTTTTTACAGGGAAAATGCATGATTCCATTTGCTTCTTTAATCAACGGCCATCCCTTGTGCAGGATCTTCTCCGGCATTGGAGTTGTTAGGTGCCTTTGGGGGTTCTTCTGAGGTTGGCGGGGGCTGCTGTGAAGGAGGGTTTTCGGGCTCGGGCTCCTTTGGTGGCTCAACCTTTGGCTTGGCCTTGTTGAGAATGGGGGTTGCAAAGGCTTCAAAGCTCTTCTTTTCGTCAAAGAATGCGGATAAGAGGATGGAAGGATCCGAGGTCTTGTCCAGGTTGCTTAACGTGTGAATGCTTGCATTGAGCCACTCCTTCTTCTCCCCGATCATGTTGCTGACCTTCTGGACGGCTTCTCCGTCCAGGTGGGCGTACTTTTCATCTCCAGCCTTGAATGCCTCGATGACCTTGGTTGCCATGTTGAGGCTGTGGCCGAATGAGTTGAACGCATTCTCCCGGCCATCGTACTCCTGCTTCCTCTGCTTGACGGCTTCCCCGAGAACCTGGAGGCTCTTTAGTTTTTCCACGTAGACCTTCTTCTCCACGTCCTCCCCTTCTTCGTAGAGCCAGTTCTCAGAGTCTTCCAGCTCATTGGAGTACTTCCCTCGGACATCCTCCGTGATGAAGTCGCTGAGGTCCCCGTGGATCTTGGAACGGATGTCGTAGACGTACTCCTCCACGGCATTCTTGCAGGTAAGTCGGTCAGACTCCATTTGGTCCTGCTTCAGTAAATTCTTCTCGATGGAAGAGAGCTGGCTCAGGTTTTCATGGGGCAGAGAGCCGCTCACACGGCTGCAAACGGGGAGGTCAATGATCTTGTTAATGGTCTTCTTCTGCTTCTCGACTTTGGGGGAGATGCAGCTGCTGCTGCCGCAGCGGGGTTCGAAGAGGTTTCCTCTTCCTCTCCAGCCTTCTTAATCCCTCCATTTTCACCCTCTTCCATGTTCACATCTTCCTTATCATCCTTCTTCGCCGAGGGAGTCTCTTCAACCTCCATTTGAACCTCTTCCTCCACTTCAATCTTTTCCGTTGTCGTTGCGCTTACGATAGAGAACACACCATTGAGGTTGATCCTGGCCTTGACTTTCACCTTCGTATTTGATCCATCGGCTTTCGGGGTTACGGCGATCTCAAATTCTCCGATGTGGGGATTCAAGATGACGTCTGGATTCGCATACTCCACGATGAGTTTGAAGTTACTGTTTTGCCAAAAGGTAAGCATCTTGCTGAAGGGGATAGATTGGAGAGATGGGAAGACCTCCATTTCTCCGAGTTCCCCTCCGGTTTCCCACTTGAGCTTGAGGGCATAGGGCTGAGAGTCCAGGACGGAAAACTCCCGGACCTTAAACGTCGGGGAAAGAATGGCACATTGGAGTGCGCAACCTCGAGAAACGGCCTCGTCCGCGTTCAGGGTCGTGTTGGGTATCTTCCCAAAGACACGCTCAATGGCGTTCTTCACGAAGGGAACCCTTGTGGACCCCCCAACGACCTCCACAGCGTAAATGTCCTCCTTCTTCCACTTGGAGAGGCTCAGGACCTCAGAGAGGATCTTTTCGATGCCCTTGATCTCGGATTGAGATATTTCCTCGAAAGTGGTCCGATCGACGTATCCCTTGACGTCCTTGTCGTTCATGAAGCACTCAATGTTGAGGGGGAGCTTGTTGGTGTTGGCGGACATTTGCTTCTTGAGCTTCTCCACTTCCGTGATGAGCTTGAGCATGGCCTTGGGGTTGGAGCGGACATCAATTTTGTAGGAGGTCTTGAAGGCGTCAGAGAAGTAGTGGGCAATGTTCTCATTGAGGTTCCGGCCGCCTAGGTTGGGGTCAAAGGTGTTGGCCACGAGGGAGAGCTTCCCCTTGTTGAAGGAGACGGCGGCTGCCTGTGCACCGCGGTGGCCAACGTCCACGAAGACCACGTTGCGGGCCTTCTCCTCTGGGGCAGGAAGGTCCTGCTTGTAGATCCCGTAGGCCAAGGCCGTGGCAGTCGTGTCGTTCATGAGCTTGAGAACGTTGAGGTCTGCCATGGAGGCGGCGTCAAGGAGACAGCGCCGCTCGCAGTCGTTGTAGTAGGCCGGCACAGATATGACGACGTCCTTGACCTTGGTGTTAAGGGCATTCTCCGCTGTGCTCTTGAGCTTCGAGAAGAGCATGGCCGTGACCTGCTTGGGTGTGAATCCCTGGCTCTTCCCCAGGTATTCCACGTGGAGCAACACGTTTCCCGTCTCGGGGTCCTCGCTGATGGGATAGGGGATCCGGGGAAGCTCCCTTTGAACGACGGGGTCCTGGAACTTTCGACCGATGAGGGGCTTGAAACCAAAGAAGGTCTTGCGGAGGTTGGTTAAATGCTGGCTCTTGGCCGAGACGCCCATGAGACGCTGCTTATCACCGAAGGCCACGTAGGAAGGGGTGTCCCGCATGCTGTAGTCGTTGGCGATAGACTCGATACCGCCCGCACGGGCAACAGAGATGTAGCAGTTCTCATTGCCAAAGTCGATTCCTACCACGGACATCCTGAAACTAAATAAGAAAAACAATTAGAGCAATTAATGAGAAAATATATCTTACTCGAGAAAAATCTGTATTTTGAGTTCTTTAGAATAAAAACATAGTCCATATTTTAAAATAATTATTTTCCATAGAAAATACAAGATACATGCAGCAATAACACATATTTTTTTAATAATTTGATTTACATTTTAATATATCTTTTGCTTTAAATGAGTTTATCGAGCGATGGGAAATCATTGATATTAAATATTAATCACAAAAAAAAGATTATAATTATTCTTTTGAATTAAATAAATTATATTAAGCTTATACTAAGTTCATATATAGAACTTTCAGTTCACATCAGATTAAAAGCCAGAAGAATTGATCGAATTTAGGTACTAACAAACACTTAAATATATATAATTTTTTATTATTAAAAATCTTTAAAATAAATTAAAAAATAAGCTGTCATTTAATATTGCTTTAATTAATACTTTAATTGGATAGAGTCAGTGGTTATTATTTAATCTTTATATAATCAAACGTTGTCCAGATGTTGATAACATATTTATATATTTGATTCAATACATAAACTTGTTTATAGGAAATCCCTCTTTCACATACAAAATTGAGTCATGTATTTTGTAGTACTATTTTTACTTATTATAAATGTCATACAAACACAAATAAAAACTCGCTAAAATCATTCTTTATGAAGTGCATGAAATTACAACTCTAGTTGAATATGAGTTTTATCATTTGTACTCCAAATATATTTAATATATCCTTAAATTGACAGAAAATGTATATTTTTATCAAGTCATCCAAGGGTGTTCGGATTTTATATGTATTGAATTATTATCATATTTCATTGAATGAGTAATTAAGAATCGAAAAACTCAAGTTATATATTAACATTTAATAGCCTTAGGTGTCATATTTAGCTAGTTGGGGAAAAAACTTAGTCATTAGAAATGGCTTTTAAGAGATAAACATGTTAGACATGAAAAAATGTTTGAATTCATTTTGTTAATGGAAATGTTAAGCAATATATCGAAAGGAATTCGTATTTATATATAAACCACTCTTAAAATAATATTGATTAATTGATTTTTTGTATAATTATAAGGCATTATGAATATATTTCATATAGCAAGACATAAAAAGCATTAAAATAGAGTAAAAATATATTTCATAAAATATATTAAATATTATAAAAATTGTAAGCGATTATTTAGAATGAAAATATAATATTTGTACTATAACTAGTGTGCGTTCAAATGAATCACTTATATATGAAGAGAAATGATCATCCTTCCTAAGTTGTTTTTTCTTTTTTTTTTCTTCTAATAAAAGTTCAAATTGATACTTATTTTAGAAGCATGAGTCAATTTAATATTAACTCCCCTTTTTAAGCGATAAAAAAGCAAATCGGGTTGGTAACAGGAGAGATAGTTCTTTGCTATATCCGACTCCCTAGCATGACGTGTGACATAACTGGAAGAAATGGATTGAAATAAATGAATTCTAAGTGAGCCACTGAGTGTTGCATGATAAAAAGTAAGAAATAAATATCAGAAGATGTATTTTTATATATAAATTCATTATTTGTCAATAAACAAATATATAACAATGTTGGAAGCGGAATGAAGGTATTTATAAATTATAATTGATGGTGATAATTACTTAAAAATATTAATATTGAGAAGAAGACGCATATATTTTAAATTGATCCATAATGCTAGAAATGTCTGAAAAATGTTTTCTTTTATATCAATTTCAACCCCTTTTCCTTCTATATTTTTTTTCCTTATAAACAATCAATAATATAACAATATATTTCAATAAGCGGGGCTTCGTATCACAATTCATCTGCCCCCATCTTGGGGATTAGATGCAAGCACGGATCGTGCATGAGAAATGGCACGTCCCATCCAGGGCAGAAAGGACTCAACCCGTGTATATACCCCAGGCACAGAGCTATCACACTTCCTCGTCCCAAAAGACGTAATCCCCAAGAGTACAGCTCGTCCCTCCAGAGGCTCATAGTAGAGCAAGGGCGAGCCCGAGTCCCCGCTACAGGAGTCACTGTCCTCCTTAAGACCAGAGGCACATATCTGGGAGCTCTCCAGGGAGAAACTGGATTGCTTCCCTTGGTAGTCCTCCTCACACTTCTCAGAGGAGACAAGCTCGACGTCCAGTCGCTGTAGGTTCTCGGAAAAGAGGCTCTCCTCCGTGACACCCCAGCCGGACACAACACCACTCTCGTCCTCGCGGGAAAAGCTTCCTTTAAGGGGCAAGCAAATGATTTTAATCTTCTCCGAGTCCAGTTGGAGGGGATCAAAGTGAAGAATGGCGATGTCGTTGATGATGAGGGGTGCACGGGTATAGGAGGGATGCAGGGTGACCCCCGTCAGATTCACCTCCATGGCCTGACCTATTTCCGCATGCCCCACAAGAATGCTCGTCAACAAAAAGCCTTTAAAGTCCCGGACGCAGTGAGCCGCGGTTAAAGCCTCCGTCTCCGATAATAGGACACCCCCACAAAGCACCCGTCCGTTCATACTCGCGTTCTTATACAGGAGAGCCACGTTCCATGGATGCTCATGCGTTCCAGCGTCATTGCCATGGCGTATCCGCGTCGGCTCCGAATAGCCACATCTATCGTTTGTAAAAAGGGACTCCCTGGGATTATTATCGGATTTTACGGATCCCTGTATATTGATATCCCGTAGCTGGTAGTCCCCATCGTAGTCATAGTCCTCCTCCCCGCTTGCAGCATTGCGGAGTGTGCCGAGGTCATGAGGCGGTGGGCAACAGAACTTGGGGTTCCGCCCGGAGAAGCCACAGAGCGTGAAGCCGGCTTTGAGCGTGACAAAGTCCTTGGCGTCCAGGAGCGCCTTCGTGGCAGGACAGTCCACCCCTAGGCGGCAGTCCGAACAGGCAGAGCCCAAAGGTTGACCTGAAGACAATGAGACATATTGCACAATGGGATGATGGTGTAAGTAATGGGGTCAGACCTGTTGGTGTTGATGTTGATGATGATGATCTCGTGAGGGAGGTGCTGCCTTCTTCTTCTTCTTCTTGAGATGGGGGCTCAATGCAAGGATAGAGGGCGACATTGTCTTCAAAGCGACAAGGACGGATCCGAGAGAGCTCTTCGTTGTTCTGTCTGAGTAAATGAGGACAGTCCTCTACTCTCATGCATCGAGAGTCCTCTGGAGCCACGGTGGTGACGGGTGGGAGCAAGAGAGAGGGGATGTCATCGCTTTCAAAGAAAATGATGCTGCTGCTGGACTCAGAGGGAGACACCCACCAAGAAAGGCTCAGAGTGAGAAGAAAGAGTATCGCTGTTTGGATGGACATGTCAAAGTGTTATTCAGCTCCTAATGACTGCGCTCTACTCTGTCATGCAAATAGATCATGAGCTTCAAGTGCTGCTTGAAGCAGGACTCATGCTTGTCTCTTGCAAGACCTGATTTGGAAAAAAACCAAAAAGACACACACAGAAAGCGTGCGCGAAGTCTCCATTTGTCTCAAGAAAAGGGGGAAAAAACAGGCATCTCATCCATTTAGACAGAAAAAGACACTTAGACTAGAATTTAGCAATCTAAAAGAGACGAATCCCTTCGAGTGAAATGGAAGCAATGAATCAATGGATGTCTATAGAAGGAAAGATGGGGAGGGGGAGGAATACATGGGAATACATGAACATGGGAAGTCCCCAATATTGATAATAGAGGCATTATTATTCTTATTCTTAGGAGGACGGACTTTCATTCATGACTCCGAAGGGACGCCCTCCCTCCCTCCTTCCTTCTTGCCAAATAATATATACATATTGAAAAAAGTTTGAAAAAGTCCCTCCCATTGGTTAAAGGGGGTCGCATGGGACCCTCCCATTGGTTGATGAGGGTCGCATGGGAGCCTCCCAATGGTCATGGACTCTATTCGGCCATCTTACCTTTGGATGAAATGGGATACGCGGATGAAGAAGAGAGGGATAGATGGTCTTAGGTCGTTGTGGTGAGAAAGCGTTTCCAGGAGAATCACAGAGTTCTAGCTAGCAGATTTGAAGGATGGCCATGCACTCCGGCTTGTCAGCTGCTGATATAACTATTCACTCCTCTTTTCTCTTTGCTTCTCAGATCTCCCAGTAAGTAAGGAAACAAGAAGGAAAAAAGAAGAAAAAGAGACTACACGACTCAACCTATCTCTTCTTTCTTTACTTCGAATGTGTATGTGTGTGTTTGAGTGTGCAAAAAAGCCTGGATTGAGATACCTTCCGCAAGGAATGCGCCTTTCCCACTGGACAGATTCTATCTAGTCTAGGGATCCTTCAATGATATAATCGGATGATTGTCGATTCAGACTTTCAAATGGCTATACGGTTCATAAAAACGGAAAAATAATCATTCTAGAAAGAGAGAGAAACAAAGAAAATAATAATAATAATAAAAAGCCGACTGTTGTTTGACGAAAAAATATATGGATTTAATGTCTACTTCATCTTCAGAGGGCTATGATGAAGTCATATCTAAAACAAGAGGAGCTCTACTTTTGGTTTTTTATCTTTTTTTTGCAGCTGATTATATATAACATAATATAAGAAGTGAGCTCCCCTCGTGGTATAGCAATAAAAAGAAGAAGAAAAGGCGCTCTTCATCTGCTGATGACGTTGTGTGACTAAGAGGAAAAGAATCTTCCAGAAAACTCCAGAGTGAGACAAAATCATAATATAATATGTAATTTCATGAGGGCTTTGTACAAGAGAGAGAATGACGTCAGAGGACGATGAGGACATCTATAATTGTAATGGGGCACTAAGATTGGCAGAGCTGTCATCTAACGGTCACATAAAGCAATAATAGCATAATATATTTAACTTGACATCAGATATAACGAATAGTATAAAATATTAACGTTACTCTAAAGTCAATAATTATTATTTTAAAAGCCTGTAGCTAATAAAATAGAGACTTGAGAAGATAGAAAAGGAAAATGATGACTCATGGAAAAATATGGCCCAGAAAGAAATGCCCCAAGTTAGAAAAAGTAATTAATGACTCATGGAAAAAATGTCCCATGGGTAGGCACGACTTTAAGTTGAATAACACTAAGTATCGATCAAATACTATTTCTCATATAAATTGAGTAAATGATGGCAAAATAATAATTTTATTTAGCAATTGTAGATAAATGATTTCCTTATTGTT
This sequence comes from Caligus rogercresseyi, assembly GCA_013387185.1. Lineage (NCBI taxonomy): Eukaryota > Metazoa > Arthropoda > Copepoda > Siphonostomatoida > Caligidae > Caligus > Caligus rogercresseyi. The sequence continues at coordinate 12,982,269 of CP045905.1, read as the reverse complement.
GTCCTTATTAAGCAGAGTAAAGATCTATTTGGGCATTTTTTCCATGATTCATCATTTTTATTTTCTATCTTGGGACATTTCTTCCTTGGCTCTTTCTTCCTAAAGCGAATTTTCCTCGGCCATTTCTTCCTAAACGAATTTAACTTGGCCATTTTTTCTTAATATCAAAAATGTACTACCTGGGTACTCTTTCTATGGGTACGGTTACTTTGATCACTACCTGAGCTAGAAACAAAGAGAAACCACACTTCAACACGGCCATCGTGCTAACATTCCTCACAAACCTCTCTATTATTGTACTTATTATAGAAGGATCTGGATCCGCGAGTCCCGTTGAACATATTCATGAGCCGAGTCAGTGCTAGGAGCGACCACATTGATGAAGGAGCTCCCAAACGTCTCGCCTCCTCCTCCGATCATTGAGGAGGAGGATGAGACGAGATGGGGCAAATATAATTTGATCCCAAGCAATGATGAATCAATGTAAACAATAATAAGAACAAGGCAGGTGCACTCTGGATGACGAATAATTTTTTTCCTTCTTCTTCTATAATAAGTACAATACTAGAGAGGTTTGTGAGGAATGTTAGCACGATGGCCGTGTTGAAGTGTAGTTTTTCTTTGTTTCTAGCTCAGGTAGGAGATCGAAGTAACCGTACCCCTTTCTATGCTGTAACCTTCGATACAATCACGTTTTAAAGAGAGAGAAAAAGAATTCCCGGCTGGTATCCTTAGCTATAATAGTAATAATAATAATACAGTTCGTATTTAAATGCATTCAAATATTTGTGTGGAAGACTGTATGTATATATTTATAGCAGGTTTTTGTCATCTCTGTGAAAGCTGGTTGACAAGGGGATCGTGTGTGTGTGTGTGTGTGATTACAAGTGAAGTAGAAGTCCTAGATGAGAGCGATTATGTGTCTAAGAAGGCTTCTATGCTTCATACAATACATGTGTGTGCAGGCACTGAGTCATTTATATTATATCGTATATTATCGATTTAATTATTTGATCATATATTTAATATGTGTATACGTATATTATATTATATAATCATGTAGGCTACGGATCGATTAGGGATGTGCCCACTACAGCCTTACAAGTCTCGAGGTAGTACTCAATCCATCATCTTAGCATTGGATACCATTTGCTTTTTTAAAAGGTGGTCGTAAGGTAGAAAAATATCCTCAAGCCACCATCGGATATCATTGGTTTATGCTATTTTTAACAGAGCTGGGAGGATCGGTACCGCCGATTCCGTAGATTTTATTAAATATCTACTGAATATCGATCGGTGCGGTAGATAAGAAAGAAAGATAAATTTATTTATGCTCACTGACTTCTCATATGCATTTAGGTTCGGACAATTATAACAAAAGACAATTAAGTACATGATTGTTATAATTTTGTTAGAGATTATTTGAATTGGGTTATTTTATATAAATTATAATAATTGCACTCGGATTTGGAAGGAAATGGAAGACAAAGGCAAACAAATTATTTCCTTAACCTTCTTTAGTTATAGGTTGTCCGATATAAATGCGCTTTCAGCGCCGGAGTTGTTATTTATTCTTCACAGCACCAGGTCACAACGCTTCCAGTTTTAAATACCGATTATCATTCGGGTGTCGCAGCTCTGACTTTTTAACTAATCTCAATATTGGGGGAGGGGCAGGTTCGAATAGTCCGAGAGGGATGGTCAACCTTGGTCTTCCTCATGATAAGATCCTAGGTTATATAGTCTAATTAACATGCAGTCGGATGATACTGCAATTCTATCGAACCAAAGTGGCACAAAAAAGAAACAAAAAGATAGGTGGTTATTAAATGGACATACTTAAATTATTTAAAATGATTTTGAGTAGGGAAAAAGTGGCCAGGAAAATACGTCTCATAATGAAAACGGAAGAAATGATCAAAATTAAAATCAACACGGAAAAAATGGTTAATTTTTTTTAATGATGACTCCTTGAATAAATGTCCCATTACATGGGTAGGCAAGACTTTGAGTGGAATACAGCTGATTATTGATCAAATACCTTTTCTCATATAAATTGAGAGAATAATGTCAAAAAATAATTGGATTATTGTAATTAATATAAAAATAATTATTTATTATTATAGACGGGACAATATCTGGGCCATTTTTCATGAGTCATCATTTTTCTATTATATATGGTCATTTTTTTTTCAGGTCCATTTTTGACCATATCTTCCTATGCCGGTTTTTATCGACCATTTTCAACCAATATAATTTTCTAATATTTTCAGCGAAAAAACCTAAACAATAATTGTGCTATAGCTTTATTGAACATAGAGTTCGTGACGGTTAATATGACAATCTAGTTTAATAATTTATTCTATAGATTTTGTTATATGTAGTATATCTTTCGGTAAACACAGTAAATCGTTATAAAAATATTGTCACCAATATATTTATATTAATATGTATATAAGTAATAATACATTTACAAAAGTTAAGCTAATATATTATATATGTTTGGCAAGGGTATTTATAAAAAATAGCATAATATAGCCAAGTATAAATAGCTAAAATATATTTGATTTCAATCAAAGTATTTGCATACATATATTTTTATTCCAATTTGCTTCAGTATAAACATGTAGTGTATTATTTACTAAATATACATATTTGATCAAGAAAGTACACTTTTTAAATATTTTTTTCATTACAACCACTGATTTATTCAAACAAAAATATAAATATATTTTTCATCCAATAAAATTATAAATATATTTTCTACAAAAAATTATAAATATTTTTTCAGGTAATAAGTATAGATATATATATGTTTTCAGGCAACATATACATATATTTGTAGCCAATAAATATATTACTTTTAAGGGAGTGTGATACCTGAGTGTGTAAGGCGCGTTCGACTCCTGAGAGATTTTGGTCAAACCTCATAAATAGTATCATAGGTTCGAAAGTTTAATTTTAAAGCTAAAATGCTTATTTATATCCAGTCGGATACTGCAATTCATTGAACCAAATAGGCAAAAAATTATTTTCAAATAAATTTAATCTACAACTTCGCAATTTTACATTTATACATTCATATGAAAAAAATACATAGCTTTCATAGGATTATGGACAATATGGTATAAAAATGTCTTTTTAAACAAATAAATTGTACATTTTAATATTATTTGTTAAATGATATATGAATCCCTATATCGTGGTTCCCAACAGTGGTCCAGTGGACCCTTTGGGGTCCACGAAGGCCTGGCCGGGAGTCCACGTGTAATGATCATTTTTTATATAAAAAAAACGTCATCACATTTTTTGGGAAATTCTTTCTAAAAAAACGTCCTCACTTTTCTTTTTTTTTTAACGTCCTCACTTTTTTTGGAAATTATTTTCTAAAAAAAACGTCGTTACTTTTTGCTATTCTAAAAAAAACGTCCTCACTTTTCTAAAAAAAACGTCATTCACTTTTTCTGGAGATTCTTTTCTAAAAAAAACATCGTCACTGAACGCTAACGGGAACGCTGAACACAAAAACATGGAACGGAACGCCATTTTTTTAAAACGCCGAACGCAAACAAGCTGAACGCTCACAAGCTGGATATAAGTCAAAATATAATTGTACTTCGCAGATGGCTCGCATTGAAATTGAATTCGCGTTTTTGACAAAATTGAGGCGGGGTCCACGGAAAGTGCCCGAAGACCGTTAGGGGTCCACGAGCAGAATCCAGTTGGGAACCAATGCCCTATATGATTCTTACTCTTTTAATCTTTGTCTTTTAGCTGTTTTAACAACTAAGTAAATACGTCGATTTTTTTAAATAAGTATATTTCGCCAATAAATATGTGAGCATATATTTTCCGCTAATAAATATCTGAATATGTATTTTCCGCCAATATATTTGAACATATATTTTCGCCAATAAATATCTGAACTTATATTTTCCGACAAAAATATATATTTTCAGCAAAAACATAGAAAAAAAACAATAACTTTATTGTATGGCTGTATAAATGAATTTTAAACCTTTCCTGGTTTCCATATTAAAAAACTGCATAACTATCTCTATAATAGGTATATATGTATAACAGGCATGAAGAAAAAAAGAGGAAAGACTGCATCATGAGGAAACGATCAACATAATACCAATAATCTTATTCCTTTTTCTTCTTCCTCCAGGACTGAAAAACTTAGAAAGTTTTTTTTTATTCTCCCTCTCCCCTCTTCCTACCAGTTACCCGTCATCCACACCACCACTAGAAATCACTCTTTCTATAGCCTATATATGTATATGTATGTATGGGTGTTTCAGAAGAAGAAAAGACGAAAGAAGAAGAATAAATGCAGGTACCATTGCAAAGGAAGGTGGTTTTTTTGCCCGCGTCCATAGAATGAGTGAAAATAACCCTTTTGCAATTAGGGTGTCACTGAGCAATCTTGTGACCCTCAACCTAAAACATAAAAACTGTATCAAGGATCTCAAAATGCATTTCTTATTGGAGAGAGATGATTGACACATAGACATTTATATGGACCGCAGAGTTGTCAACAGATATGTGGATGGATCTCCAATCTAATGCTGTTTGATTGGTGCCTTCAATCAGACAATAATATGCAAACGAAATTCCTTTAAAAATAAACTATAATGTTACAAAATATCAATCGACAGCTGTTGGGTTTTTTCTTCTTTCTAAGTCTTCATTGCTGGGTTATGATCAATGTACTATATGGGCTGCTTTCAGCTCATATATGTAGACATAAAGAGTAGGAAACAAATACTTTGTTGGGCGGGCACACATCGACAGCGGAACGACGATGTTTCTTGGCTATTGAAGGGAACTCTATAGCTCTATGTCTTATATCTCTATGCAAGGAATATAGATAATAGATATCTAGTATTCCTTGCTCTATGTTACGGGATGAACGGGGTTTGTGTGGTGATATCTCTGGATGTATAAATATTTTATCATTTCGCTTCTCCAAGGTTTGTATTGAATGAGGAGAAATGATTATATGCATATATTCGGCGAAATATTCTTCATTGATTTGCTAAATGACTTAGAGGAAGACGCCATAGCTGGGATTCAATTTAAAATAAATCTTCCTCCGATACCGCCAGTATTCGGTGGCTGTTGGTAGTTCAATAGATTTATTTATTTTAATATTCGGTACTTGGTAAACTCTGAAGGTGGAATGAAATTATTTTTTGAGAAATCGGTAGCGATATTTGGTAGTTTGTCAACTAAAGTTATCGGTATAAAAAATTGACGGCCAGAACGATCAATCTATTGAAATATCCATATTAATCGTAATCCCTGGTCTGTGGTCACGTCATACATGAATATAATCATTATAGGCAACCCTTGTTTGTTTTAATTAACATTCATAGCAACTCGAAAACCACTTTCGGTCCATGTTGTGACTCAAGTAACGGTATGAAGAAAATATATTTTTTCCACAAATTAAATTTTGAAGAAAAAATTTCGAGACTTCGGTAACGAAGTGCGGCTATAGAAAAGGCTGCCTAAATAAGGTGGCAAAGAGAGCCGGGAGAGCATTTTGTAGCTTTGGGAGTCATGTTGAGAAATGACCGACAATAGGAGACTGAATTATTAAATAAATCTTTCTTTATCTTATTTTACAGTGGTTACTTTTGCAATTGGAAACTTTAAATTTATCACGCAACCTCAACCCTCTGGACGATATTCTTGAAAAGTGCATATATCTCTATGGTTATTATTACATCGACTTATACAGAAACAGGGGCTGTGGATGATTTTAATACCGACTTGACATACAAACAGAAAAAAAAACTGAAAACATAGAGACATCTCTCTGGCCTCTCTTTATATAGTATTAAACCTCACAAACCTCTCCTTTTTTCAAAAACAAAGCTGTTATTATTATTATTGCGTTACATTAAACAGCTTGAGTTCTTCTAGACTCTAGAGGAGGACCTTGATACGGAGTTCCACCCTGTGTCCCGGAGTCACTTATTCGACCGGATTCCTGGACGAGAGGAACTCCATATCTCTGGTCGGGACTGACTTGTTCTTATGGTAAGTAGTTTCATGCTCCCTCGTCACGGAAGGCTCTCTAGGCTTCATCTCAAAGCTTATTAATTCTCTTAGCTGTTTTCTGGCCGATTTGACGACGAAATTGAAGGAGGAAGACCGTAAGACCGCCCCCATAATTCATCTAGAAGATAAAAGAAACAACGCATCAAATGTAAATGGTAAAAAATAATAAAATGATTCTAAAAAATCTGTTAGAATATTTTTTTACAAAGAGATCAATCCTGTCCAGTTTTGCTTGTTATGAAAAAGGGAGAGGTTTGTGAGGTTAATACTATAATAAAAGACGAGGCCAGAGAGATGTCTCTATGTTTTCAGTTTTTTTTTTCTATGTCAAGTCGGTATAAATCATCCAAACGCCCAGAAAACAGGTTACAACTCATAATGGCCGTCTTTGTATATATACTGTTTTTACCGGGAACCCCTCCGTTTTGTTCCCTAACGAACCTTCCCTTGCAAACCCTTCTTCTCCATAAGACGTCGACGTATT
>CP045905.1:12925264-12975613 GCA_013387185.1 Caligus rogercresseyi | reverse complement strand
CAAACCAATCGACAAGCATTTAGAATGCATTGAGAAGATATGCAAGCACACACTGATATAATAAATATATACGCTATATATATATAGAAAATATGAAGCAAATTCATGCATCACAAAAATAAGAAAGAAGTTTTTTTCTGTCATATTTTTTGTCATTTTATAATTACTGATAAACCTTGCAATTCAATCAAGGAAAAACTATTCAACAATATTATAATATAATATAGAATATACTATTTAAACTTCTAGATCATGTGAACAATCTCTTAAAACAAAGTTTAACCCTTACTAGTGCTTTAAAGCCTTGCAAACCAAGCAATTTATAGGTTGCATCAAAGGAATATAGAAGCACAAAGGTACATATAATATTGTATATAAATACGAAAATAAGGAGAAATGAAGATTAAAAAATATGACTTATGAAGAAATGGCCCCAGAAAAAATGGCCATAATAGAAAAGGAAAGTAATGGACGCATGGAAAAAATGGCTCAAATATTTGTCCTGTCTAATAAGGACAACAACTCCAATTTATCTATAATTGCACAAATGAATGGTTGCTTGCCATTTTTTCCTCATTTTAAATGAGAACGGTATTTTGATCAACACACAGTGTCATTCTACTCTTGCCATACCCAGTAAATGGACATTTTTCCATATATCATTAATTTCCTTTCCTATCTCAGGGCTTTTATCTTTCTTGGTCCATACTTTCTTAAGCCGTATATTCCTCGTTTATTTCTTTTTGAACACCATATTTTTTTAATCCTTGTTTATATTGGGTTATTTCTTCCATTGCCGCATTTATTTGGCCTCGCAACACCTCACATTTATCGTCAGAATATGGATAAAGAAGATATATAAACATTAGATATATATATACTTAAACTAAGCGCTATATATATATATACAAACAAAGAAACAAAAATAGCAAGTATTCGTCGTCTACCTTGACACCTTAAAAAAAGCACTCTACAATTTTAATCAAAAGAATGAAGAGAAAAGTATATATATATATATGTTTTATCTTAAAAATCCTACTAAAGCTGCAATACACAGAGCAATGTATACCAGGGAATTCAAGCACTAAACCACAAGAGTAACAAACTTTAAAGAAAATATATATTTTTTCTACAACATACATACATTATTTCTTGTCTAATAAGACCCTCATGGAAACTCATCAATAAATGCAACAAGGCCTCATTGAAATCACGCTATATATAGTATATACAATAAACAAAAGACAATATGAACAACAATTAAAAACAAAAGGGTTTTTTTCCTTCTTCTTCTTATATTGCAAAAAAGTAATAATAATAAGAAGAAAAAACAATAATAAAGGCTTGTCTCTTGGAAAGAAAGAAAGGGAGGACGAGATACGGTCCCCCTTTTATATATATATATATGTATATTCGACGACAACAACAACGAACGAGCAGCACAGAATAATAATAATAATAAAAAGAAGAATATGACCGCCTCCATTCCTCTTTCTTTTTGTGTGTGCTGCTTTTTTAGTAGATATTATAGTAGTATGTAGTAACTAGTCGGTTCGTCATCTAAGCAGCAGCCTCCCAGGGGACCGTACATCGCCCCCCTCAATGTCGAAATTCTCCTTTTCTCTCTCTCTCTCTCCTCTCTCTAGTTTCATGTTGTTCTTCTGCTTATTATGTTATTATTATATAGCTATGAACGACGACTACGACTAAATATTATTATTATTATTGTTATTATTATTATTCCCGGAAACCTGTTTCTTCTTCTGCTTCTTGTTATTAGAATCATTTTTGGTGATCATCAGAAAAGCTGGAGGACTCGGTGGAGAGTGCGCTCGCCGGGGGGGCCTGCCCGCTCGGGCGCGCCTTTTGTGAAATAATCTTTTTTTTGTGGTGTGTGTATGAAGGGTGTGGGATGTTAGCTTGGGAGCTAAATTTTGTATATTTATATATAAGAAAGTATAAATGACTAAAATAGTGTTACCTTGTTTGGTTTTTGTATATAATATATATATATATATATTTTATGGATGTCATATAATTTGGATTAATCCAAAGGCGTCTGTGCTTTCATTTAAAAAAAATTGTATGAATATATTTTTTCACTGAGAATGTTTAGTTTAGAAAAATAATAAAGTATTCAACTCGACGTGCCGGCTTCTAAGAGTTAAAGGCATGTTATATAAATATAAGGCGAAGTCTTTAAAGTGCAATTCGACAAAGTTATGGAATGATATTATGAAGGAATGGCTCAACAAGATTTAAAAAATGATGACTCATGGGAAAAATGGTCCAAATATTGTGTATATACCTAAATAGTGTACAAATTCTATTTTAATTTACATAAACTTAATAATTACTCAAGTATATTAAGTTGATTTCTTCTCCAATACTAGCTTATTCAAGTATTTGGACCATTTTTCCGCCATATTTTTCTATCTTGGGCCATTTCTTCCTTCTCATTGTGTCCCTTGGCTATTGCCTCTAGACACCAGTTTGTATTATTATAAAATCGTTGATTTAAGGCTATTTTGATGGTAAATTCCTTTATTTAACTTTGTCATATATATATATATATATATATATATATAATATAATTGCCCTTGAAATACTACTTTTTTGCATTAAAATAATTAATTCACCGGCAAAATAGGCATATAACAATAAATAATAAAAACTAGATGCAATTTATAACAAAAAATCATGTATACTTGGAAATTACAACGTCGACATTTTGGATAAATTCGAGCATCTAATTGAGTAGACAAATGTATATATTTAAAGGCTTGTCAGCCAATTATTTTTAATAAATATTTGTAGGCAACAACAACAACAAAAAAAAAAGATATTGAAGCATGTTTTGTGTCGTTGTTGAAGGATCACTTGTTTGAATCATATGAGAGGAAAACACTTGGTGCTAAGTGGGGATGTCCATAGTTGGACCCATAATATCAAGTATCCTATATATAGTATACTTGCATAATATAGGTAAATTTTTATGAAACAGTGAATATTCTTGACATTCTATTTAATTGATAAAGATGTGTAATGAAGAAATGTCTTATCAGCTCTGTGTTATTTTCAATATATTCCAATTATTATCTTCCTTTTATATATAATTTTGGACGAATGCCTCTTACTGAAAAGCAGTGGATATTTCACACCCATGAGGTATCCAAAAACATATATACACACGGAATTGACGATTGTTTTTTTGTAGCTCTTTGAATACATCTTGGCCGTACAATAAGAAAATAAATGGTTTTTTTAAAATATGTACATTAACCACAGATATTTTTCAAATGATTCAATAATATATTAATATCCTACAGTGTACCGAAAAAAATGGCCCTATATTTAAATAGGTATATGATGACATATGGAAAAAATGGCACATTTACATGGGTAATTGGCAAGACTTTGAGTAGAATACACTAAGTACTGATCAAATACTATTTCTCATATAAATTGAGTAAATAATTATAAAGAAGTATCTTATTGTAGATAACTGACTTCCTTATGGTTGTCCATATTAGACAGAGTAAATATTTATTTGAGCCATATTTGAATGAGTCATCATTTTCCTTTTCTATCTTGGTCATTTCTTCCTGATCCATTTTTTCTTGGATCCTAGGCCGTATTTTCTGAGGCATTTCTTTCTAATATCCTAATATATATATATATATATATACACCGAGCCCTATTTAAATCATATAATTTATTATTTGTATCAGAACTTTAATTTACAAGATATAATATCATATATTTTAATTGAGGGGAAAATACGGGAAATCTTATATAATCCAATCAGTTTAAAATAATATTAATAACCTTATTTATTCTACAAAGCATAGAATATATGTTATTGCTAGTGATTAACTCATCAAACTCAAAAACATACTGAACATATGAAGGAATAACGGTCATAGATACTTTTGTGTATGTCTTCATACCAAAATACTTGAAAAATCGATAATTAATATCCAGTAAGAGAAATTTATATATAGTTTTGTTGCCAGAATGTTAATATAATATAAAATATTGATTATTTAAATATTTACTATTCATTTCAGGCTTATAACTTTAGGCCAAGCCTTTTTTTACAGAGAAAAATATGATCAACAACACGTTAACAAAAATTGATATTTAAAAATATAAGTTACTTTGAATACACAGTGGAAAATAAACCCAATTCCACCCTGATTATAAGCATCTTTTATTTAAATTCAATTTGATCCACCAAGGATATTTCCATGTGTAGACATCCCATTTCTAGCTAGTACGTCACACTCCCATTGGAAGAGTCCACTTTCCAAGAGGCGAGGGGAGGACAGGAAGGCCCGCAAGTCCAACGCGCACGCCTTCCCTCTTATGACGACAACAACAACTCCTCCGGATTAAGACTCTTTTTTTTCACATATTTGTGTATATCTATTTTTGAGGAGAACGCTGAGAGATGGCTTGATATGAAGTTCACAGGCGTTTCTTTGTGTCTTTGTATGTGTGTGTTTAGTGCGCGCGCGCGCACTTTTGTGGATAAAGCATAGGTTGGGTGAGTCGTTCGACTTCTCCTTATTATTATGAAGCACATCTCATTGACGAATTCTTTTTTTCTTTTTTTCCTTCATTTACAAGACCTTTTTATTCTTCTACTTCTTATAATATCTCTGCTGGTGTTTCTCTGGAGGATCTCTTTCTTACCTCCTTCTGAGCTGTGAGACCCCTCTTAAAGGCTGTCAACACGACTCACAAGGACGGATACCTCGTTCTGTTCATAGTTTGTTCCATTTGAAGCCCTGGATCCGTGAGGGAAGCCCAGTTGTTATTCGTTTTTATAGAAATCAGTGATCCTTGGCCCTCTTCTTCTCTTCTCTTGTCCCTGTCTGATGTCCTCTTGTTGTTCCTCCCTGGTGGAACCTTCTCCATGGTGGTGGTGTTGTTGTCTTCTGCTCGTGTTGTCGTGAGATCTGTGAGAAGGGTCTTCCATGTCGACGCTGCGTCCCGTGGACATCCGTGGCTGTCCGCCCAATGGGAGTAGCGGGGGCCCGCCCTCGCCCTCACCCAGTGGAGTACAACAACAGCATCCCAACGCCGGAGGTGGAAACAATAGCCTCTACGGAAGGCTCACCAATCATCCAAACACAAGGTACTTTGAACCCACGACGACCATAAGTCCTAACTCCTTTCACAAACACACTTTTCATGCAAACAAGACTCACTGACTGAACCAACCCAATTTACCTCTCTTTCAATGGAAGACCCATTCGCTTATTCAGTCGATGAAGTAAGAAACCATTTAAAAACGCGTGAAAAAGCTTCCCTTCCTTCCTTCCTTCCTACAGAATCAAATGCAATTCCAACGCCATTCTACACGACTCATAACTCCTCAATTCACACTGCACTGATTATATACCAAATAAGAACTCCTCCAAAAGCAAGCATATTGAAGAATCTCTTACTTTATGTCTATCCAATGGGACTTCCCAGTCATCATTGATTCTAAACTCCTTCTCGGCATGTCATCTTAAATGAACTTTCCATCTCATTCAAAAGACACAAAGTCGATTTGACTTTGAGATTCTGCTTTGAATGTATCCATAAATTATCTTTAATTGGGAGTCTCAAACATCTATCTAGTAACTTGAAAGGTCGTTTGTATGCATAAAATTGTACAATTGGAGGCGTTTTACGTGGTGAACATTGTGTTGGGTTGTCAGCTTGTTTGCACATATTATTTGACGAATTCTATGTTTTATTTAAGAAGGTCACTTTTAATGGAGTATCGAAAGAAGCTCATTCTTTCAATTCCTGGTTGTATTCAGATTGCCTTAACGCCGCCATTTTATTAATTTATAAAATGAACTTGACGCATTTCTGTTATATATAATCAAAAATAAACTTTTAAAGCTTCTATTCCATAATGAATTTAAATCTATCATTACCTAAGACTGACACTTATTATTATTGCTGTCAATCGTGTCCTGTTTCATTCAAACGAGTAGAATCGTCATCTAATAGGCGTAGCTCCTTGTGAAGCCCTGGACATTCCAGACTTCGCACTGGGCTATCAGCCTTAGAAAGACGACTTCCTAAGTCTTATTCAAGGATCCCTGGTTCTTGAGACATACTTAGGAACGTCTACATACAATAAGCTTCTTATCAACGCGGTATCTTCTACCTTTTAAGAAAACCTTATTTCCATCAAGTTCACTTTTTGACGAATTTCTATTTTTTTAATGAAAAAGGAAAAACTGTGTTTGAGAGATTTTTAAAAAAATACAAGTGTACTCTGACTGCAGTCTATGCTAGAGTATCCATTAAATTCAATCGTGAGACCTTGAAAGACTTGTTTTTCTTATTGCAGTTCCAAGGCATATATTTTTGAATCCATATGGATTGTAGGCTCTACTTCCCATTCAATTCTCTGTAATAATATTCATAATAAATCCGTCAACAACGACTTGATATAATAATTATGTTGATATAAACCGTTACATTGGCAGTTGAATTGAAAGTCGACGATGTGTTGCTTTTTTAAAATATCGATGAAATTTGAAGAAAATTCCACTTAAAAAAAATATATTTAACTTTTGAGTAAGAAAAAAATGTAATGTATTTTTCCGCGAAAAAATAAAATGTCCATAAAGGTAATTTTGAGTAATTAAAGAACTACACATAACTTCACATAATTAACACTTAATTAAAGTCTCCTGATAAAAACGACAAATAGTAATAATGTATTTAGTTCAATTCAGTTACTACTTTATTTTTTCTGTCTTCCCCCTAAATTGAGATGCAAAACTTGTATATTAATTGTAAGTATAACAAACAAATGGGCAAACATAACCCCCCCCCTTTAGAATGAATAAAGTTTCGTTACAAGTTCATTTAAATTTGAATAATTAATTTAACATTAAAAGCTTCACCAATTATATTATGCTTATTTGAATAATCAAACCTCTCCTGTGCCGAAACACTCTGGGGGGACAAATACAGCAGCTTGAGGTTGACAAATTTCTTCCAACTGAGTCGCAACTAATAATAATAATCCAGCTCCACACACAAACATGGCATAATTGATTGCCAAACTAACCCGAGTGGGTTTCACAGTATTCCTAGTTACGCATTCTGACTGAAGCATGTGTATATCAAAGTCACTCATGAATTTCTGTATTACACTCATACAATTCAGTCAATATTCCATATCTAATATGTATAGAGCTTTAAAACACTCATAACTACTTTTTTTGCCTTGCATCTATCTATATTTGAACATAAATATATATATATAATTCGTGGATTCGTAGAAAAATAAAAGTAGGAGCTTTACATAATTGCACATGCATTTAGCGTGTATCCTTTGGTCTAGTTGATTTCTACGAAAATCAATTGATTCCCTTGATATCTAATGTTTATTTAATTTACTTTAGGATATTTTTTCATTTATATATATATTCTACTCTTTGACAATTTTTATATCATAAATTGATGTGTATTTCACGTTTCTTTAAAAAATAAAATGTATACATTTCTATCTAAATATAGGCAGGATCTTGTACATGACTGCTTGTAATAATTTAGCTTGAGACTACTTTTATCCTCTACTGAAATGAGCGTATTCATTCTATTTTTTTTATATAATGAAAACTCTAGATTTCAGACTTCTACTTTGTAGTTCTTACAATTGTCTGTATAAAATATCTTCTTAGTTACACAGACTTTTATTCTATTAAATACATTTAATTTTTGACAAACTTATAATTAACTTTGATGAAATCATATTTCTTCTTGTTTAAAATAGAAATCCCTTGATTAATGAACGGATCGTAGTTCTCAATTTCCTTGGAGTTTAACCTGAAATAAATCCTCTTAATAACTTCCTAAGCATGAAAGAAATCACTTGTTTAACGAGCTATATTTTCCATTTTTAATTTGTCTACTGAAATATTAATATATATGCAGTTTGACAAATATATATTTCAATTTACACTTCATCTGAAATAGGTTTAACCCATCATTATTACAATAGTCTTATCAAACTGAAATAATTATGCATTTAAACATTTTAATGTATATATATATATATATACTTTTTCCCCAAATTTTAAATAATTCCTTTGACAAATTATATTAAAAATTAATTCAATATAAATAACGCAAGAATGCAGTTGCATTAACTCATATGCTGTCATTTTAATCCAGGATACCTAATCAGGGAAGACGGCGGGGGTCATAGGGTGTCCCAAGGCCACCGCCAAAGTAGAAGTAACCCCTAAGGAATTGGTGGTTTTATCAGACGCAAATATGACGTATAGCGATTTCATTGATTCAAATCTCTACTTCCAATGGAAAAGATTTTCCAAATTATGTTATACTGAAGCTGTTATAAGTCTTAGGGTTGAGCATGTCAATACTATGACAGCCAGGTTGCTTGGTTGGCAACTCCCGCAGGCAGGCTGGCATGCACCCAAGGGAGTCCAAAAAAAGATGGCTGCTGTTCAGAGAAGGCTTGACTGCATTTAAAACCAAGTTCCCCTTGTAGTAAGGATACTCTTTTTATATAAATATAAAACTGTCTGAACAATTATTAAATGTCTTACGCCCTTTAAATGCATATATATGTATATTTAATGTATACAAGCTGCAAAGCTCTTCTGTACTTCTTTCAACGTCGACAAGTAATCGCGCAAGTAATCAATCCTGTAGGGGAATTCATGAATGTTACCCTCAATTGTCTAAATATATACACAATCTAATCGTAGAAAGCAGAAAATAATATCCACCAATCTTAGTAGCAGCAGACTATAAATAAATGTATATTTTTTAAACCCTTCCTATATTATAACAACCCCACATAATAAAATTTGGTTGTGGCGTATTCGCGTTGGTTGATAGGTATAAAAAAATGACTATACTACAGTCTAATATGGTCCGAGATTTGCTTGTTACTTGTGTTAGTTTTGCCATAAGAAAAATATATTTGTCAATAGGATTTAGTTACAATAAACTCTTGAGTTAAAAGACTTAGTCTGAATGCCCCGTCAGAGGTTATATCCTCAAATTGAACTTGAAATTCTTCTGATCATTTAAATTATTGATGTATTGATATATATAACGTGACAATACATTTCTATTGCTATGCTCCCATAGCTTTTTTTTAATCAAAATAAATATTCGCCTAAATATCACCACAAAATGGCGTCAAGATTCTGTCAATGACTGCACGAACTTCATTTTTTGCTCAGTTTATATGGCCGGAATGAATAAGCTGTTTTGTATATTTATTTGTGTAGTGTTTCTGCCTCAGGGCCTTGCTCAAGTTTTATTATTTGTTGATTACCCTTGAGAGAAGTGACGTGGGTCATTTGATTCGTCGTCTCCTAAGTGGCATAACTACTAAATAAATCATCCTTAATTGAATCAATAATTATTAATTAATAGATTAACTTATTTAAAGAGTTGAAATATTAAGAGTTCCTTCATTATATATATATATATATGTCGCAGTAGAGATGGAGATCCAGTAGAGTCGTTGACTCTCCTAGTAGAGATCACGATCGTATCCTCTCCTAGTAGAGATCACGATCACATCGTATCCTCTCCTAGTAGAGATCACGATCGTATCCTCTCCTAGGAGTGACTGCAATCGTGATCTTTATCAGAAGAATCAACGACTCTGCTAGAAGAGATCAGGAGTAGTTATATCTCTTAAAAGTGATGACGACTTAAATATGGAGATGGTATGACGATGTTATTCAAACTATTTTTTCATGTCCGATTTCTTCTCAGAAATGACAATGGTTATATAAAATACATACATACAATGTAAGCAAAACATTTCGTCGCATTTGCTTCCTTGAACACACAATTGAAATCATTTCCACCAAAATATATAAATCGCAAAAGAAAAATAGTTTTTACAACATCGTAAAATATTATCTCCATATTTAAGTCGTCATCTCTCCTAGAAGACATAAGGATCGTAATTTCTACCAGGAGAGTCAACGATTCTACTGGATCTCCATCTCTGCTGCGACATTATATATATATACCAAATTTTATCCATTGAAGAATAAAATTTAATGTGGAGTACGGCCATCTGTCCAACACACGGTAGTAGCTTATTGGAGGGCTCCCTTCTATAGTAGACGCGAGACAAGTGGACAAACTCAATAAGTTTGTCAAGCCAACGTAATATTTAATTATTCTTAGTTGTGTTAATGGACAATAAGAAAATATGGATTTTTTTGGTGGCGAACTGAATGTATAGAATAATGCTATAAAGACATAGTTGATTGAAGAATATAAATATTGTCGATAATCTAAAAATGAGTAGTAATTGGCGGACTTTATGATGACGACATTTCTTTTTCTTCCCCTAATGCGTTGTTCTCTGTTCTTCATAGCTTTTTAGTAAGAATTAAATGAAACAATTACACAAACTTTTTAAATATATATATAGAATTGTAGGCTCAGCTGTTATTTTCAATATTTTTATTCCATATCTTCCTTTTATGTATAATTTTGGACGAATGTATCATACTGAAAAGCAGTGGATATTTCACACGGGTTTTTACTCTGTAAATACCCATGAGGTATCCAAAAAATATATACACCGAATTGACGATGGTGTTTTGTAGCTCTTTGGATACTACTTGGCCGTACAATTAGAAAATAAATGGGTTTTTTAAAATATGTACAGCTTTTTCAAAATATATTATTATTCTACGGTGTACCGAAGAAATGGCCCTATATTTAAAAAGGTATATGATGAGGTATGGAAAAAATGACCCAAATACATGAGCAAGTATGTTTTGTAGAATATATCTAATCTTTAATTGCAAAAAATGTAAATATTTTTTGACGTAGCTTTTAGTCGTCAAAATGGATGATAAATAATAGTGTTGGATCAAATCTTAGGTGGTCCCCTTGCCTACCCATGGACCATTTTTCCGTTCAAATCCTTATTTTCCTTTTCATTATAGGCCATTTCTTCCTAATATCCTTTGTGTGTGTGTACGTTAACAATAATAAAACTTAGAGAAAATATGTCCAGAGGAGTCGCTGCCGCCATTACACGAATTTAATTTTGCAGTTTATGCTTTTATTTATTTTAAAGAATCTGTTTTTATTGATGTGAGAGACCATTTGTAGAAGCATAACGTATTTAGTTTCTTCTTATAAGCCCATATATATTTATATATATTAACACATTTACTTGAAGCGATAAGCTGTCTTTTTCCCTTCGTTTTCTTATAAACGCCATTTGACGAATTTATTAAGCTCTTATATCCAAGTTTCTTATACAATAGTGTATCATATCAATAATATATTTATTTAAATATTAAAGCTGGAGTTTTTTTAGCCAGTAAGGATGTATTTGGTGGTTCTACATTGTAATCTTTATATACATAATACATATATGTCTTATAATTGTTTGAGCTGAATTAGCACAGGAATAAATTTTATTGGTCGTCGGTACAAAAAAAAACACTTATTTAAATAATAAAACTGAATTTTCTTTACTTTTTTCTGTTTGACGAATTTTATTTAGCATTAATATTGGAATACTCTATTAGTGTTTATATATACTATTATATATAGTATTTAACTTCACTTATAATGAAATATATAATGTATTTATTGTCTCTGAGGTCTCTGTAACACAAGTTACATATTTCTTAATATATATATATATTATCACGTATATAAAATAACATTTTCCATGTTCACGAGGAGCTGAAGTGAAGGAGGGACGAGAGACGGTCCCCCCTCGGTTTTTTTCTTTTTATTCTCTAGCTCTTAACAGCAGCAGCAGCACTCACTGCTAGGCACTTCTAGCAGCCGACAACTTTTTTTTTTTTTTTGCTTGTACTTAAGATATGTATTATATATAATTCCTCATGGACTCAGCAAATTTTATTTATTTTTACATACAAATGCTTAAAAGTAGTAATAGTAGTACTATAGTACTACTATTTTGATTATATCTATATAAATCTTGTGAAAATAAGGAGATAATAAATAAAAAAAGGAGAATGTGGGGGGGGGACGAAGTACGGTCCCCCTTCCCTCTCTCTCTCTCTCTCTCTATTGAGAAGTAGTCTTCTCTTTTTAAATATATTGTGTTTGAGAGACTTATCCTGGATATTATTCTTATTCTTTTTTATTATTCTCTTATATCATAAATATCCTTCATTGAAACACTGCTTGGACGAGAACGACGAACTGTGTGTGTGTGTGTGCACAGGGTCGAATGACTTATCATCATCATATGTATATATTCCGAGTACGAATATTGTATGTGTGTATATATAGACTTATGTATAACGAAGGTTTTCTTTCCAGGGATATTTGACTGCGTAGAGTCTATATTTAAGGGAGGGAGGCAGGGGAGACGATGTACGGTCCCCCTTCTTCTCTCCAAAATGTAATTAAATACTTCTTCTTCGCTCTAATGCAATGAAGTGTGTGTGTGTGTGTTTCATGCTGCTATTGGCCATGATTTTTAAGGCCTAGTTGTATCTTTTTTAATAATTGTATTAACAATGGTTTCCTTATATATGTGGGGGGGAAACAGCTTTTTAACGGATTTATTTTTCACTTATTCATTTTTAATATTCTTTAATTAAAGATGAAGGCTTTTGACGAATTTTCATTTACTT
The DNA here is from genome assembly GCA_013387185.1 of Caligus rogercresseyi. Taxonomy (NCBI): domain Eukaryota; kingdom Metazoa; phylum Arthropoda; class Copepoda; order Siphonostomatoida; family Caligidae; genus Caligus; species Caligus rogercresseyi. The sequence continues at coordinate 12,962,951 of CP045905.1, read as the reverse complement.
TAAAAAAAAATGATGATATATATATGATGAAATAACATTTACGCAGATTTTAATATTCTATATTATGCGCACCTCAAACTACTATGGGACAAATGTCTATGAATTTAACCACTGAAGCTCACGACGAAATGTTATTCAAATATTTTTCTATGTCTTGGAACTGACAAAATAATAATTGTTTGGTTCAGTGTCTATGACTAAGTATTCACTGAAATCGCCCGATTTGTGTGTATCAGAGTATTCAGAGATTGAGACTAATATTTTTTTCTGGTTTCTATACAAATAGGTAGAAGAATCAGGATATAATTCTGCGACATACATATTCATCAATGCAGACTTAGAAAAAATGCAAAGCCGACTTGCTATATATATATATATTTTTTGTAATTAATCACGAGCTTTCACAAATTATATATTTTAATAAATGATTACGTTTGACCTCAGATCGACACGACTTATTAGGTTCATATTACGGAATTGTAGGAGGATATCCTTGTCTCTCCTTGGAGTATAGTTGTTACATCATCCTTCCTTCTTCCTCTAATTCCATGATTCTCTTCAAGCTATCGCAGTCTGACATATATATATATTTATTTATTTATTCCCAATGAATGAGTAACTAATTTTTGTAAAGCAATATTTTGGCTTGACGACAAGCTTACAAAGAATAGTCAGACTTATATATAGTGTGGCTACTTAAGCCAACTATAAGAAGGTTGCCGTTACAGAGAAGTGGTGAGCCCCTAATCACAGAAGGACTATAACACTTCTTTTTTTATCTTCTGCTAATTGGGTAGGGGCCCTATCAGCTGAATCTAGGATGGCAGGTTTTAACTGCAGCATACAAGTATTTAATAATGTATAGCAAGGCGCTTAAAACCAAAACCATTGATGAATACAACCTTGATTATAAAAACGACGAGTCTCTCACTAAACAAAACTTACTTAAATTTAATCAACACCTTGACTATTGAATCTTATTAGCATATTCGGTTCTTATTATTATAATAGTCTCTGTTTTTAATATCTTACAAAACGTCTTTAAGTGTGCTTAATTCAGCATAATGGAATTTACAACAAAAAAAAAATACGCAATTTGACGAATTTATATTACCATAATGAGTCATAATAATTTTTGTATTGTGTTTATACTTGTATATCTGTTGAAGTACTTTTTTTGCTAAGTCATATGACTTAAAACATTAAATAACTCAAATATATTATGTACAATGTACAGTTTTTTAAACAAGTTGTTTCAATTGTTTAAAAGTATATACTTTTCAGTATTGAAAAATAATATTCACGCTGTGAATACACAATCATTGGCCCAAATTAGATACAATACGTTTCAATTGTTTAAAATTATTTATATACTTTTTAGTATTGAACTACACAATCATTGGCCCAAATTAGATGCTGCAATTCAGGTTTTTAAAAGCTCTAATATTGATTCTAAAAAAGAATATATTCATATTAATTGCGAAATTAAAATAACATTTCTGTATTCTTTTTCAGGCCATATCTTCCCTCTTCCGAGGTTGGTTCCAAGGGTGGCGGCTCAGGAGGCCCCATCGTCCGGGGTCCACCGCCCATAGTCTCCTCCCAAGTTAACTACGGTGGGCGCCCTCCGCGCTACGCGCCAATGGCCGCCGGGGCAAACACCGGCGGCTTTTCATCCAGACCCCCCGGCGGTGGGGGAGAGCTTCGATACGTTCAGTACACGGTCCCGCCCAACCCCCCTCATCGCCACCCCATCGCCTCCGCCGCCACATCCATTAGTAGTAGTCAGGCCCAATATAGCAGCAGCAGTGATGCTGCCACTGTCTACATACAGAGCGGAGGCTCACGGTTCCCCCTCACGTCCTCATCAGCTGTTGCTATGAACAGTGGGGGCTTCGGATCACCCCATCACCATCCCCAGTTCACCTCGGATGGGCGACTCAGTCTTCGGAACCCACCACCGCAGCCGTCTGGGAATAATGCCATTTATTCGTAAGTTATTATATAGACTCTACGCGGGGAATGTAACTATATAGATTTATAAAGATATGCAATATATATGAAATTATTCAAAGAAAAATCATGTGTTAGTCTGCTGAGGAGGAAGTCTTATTAGCAAGTTGAAAGAAAAGACTCTAGAGAAACACTAAATATAATAAGGTGTTGGCAATCCGCTACAAAGATTCACTCCACCGCTATCATCCATTCAAATATTGTATCCATTTCAGTGGGCCCCCTCCTGTCATTGTAAAAAAATGGTCTACTCCTCTTTAATATCACGATTTAATGATTGAATAAAGTCACTACTGTGCTCAACCTGAGCACAGTGACTTTACAGAATGTGTATATTTTGTTTTACTCTCTTATATGGCCACTAATCCCTTGGATTCGACTATACTTCCTCAGAATGACATCAAATGATTGAGGGAATAATACAAAATACGTCAAAAAAGTAATTAAAAGACAGTCACGAACTGACAAACTTTTGTTTTTATTTGTATGAGATGTCCTTTGCTATGCAAATAATAATAATATATAGGTATCTGATGTGTAATATTCATGATACATTTGGAAGATGTGGACCAAGAAAATACTGTTTAGGGAGAAATGGTCATAGAAAAAACGGATTCCAAGAAAAAAAATGACTTGGAAGAAATCTTTACTCTGTCTAATAAGGACAACCATAAGGAAATCATTTATCTATAATTGCAAATTTCAATTCTTCTTTGCCATATTTAACCAATTTATTTATGAAAAAAGGTATTTGATCAATACTTAGTCTTATTCCACTCAAAGTCGTGCCCATTACCCATGTAAATGGGGCATTTTTTCCATGATTTTTTTCTATCTTGGGCCATTTTTCCACGAACTGTCATTTTTATTTTCTATCATGGGTCATTTTTTCCATGAACTGTCATTTTCCTTTTCTATCCTGGGCCATTTTTCCAAGAACTGCCATTTTTATTTTCTATCCTGGGCCATTTTTCCATGAACTATCATTTTTCTTTTCTATCTTGGGCCATTTCTTCAATGAACTATCATTTTTCTTTTCTATCTTGGGCCATTTCTTCCTTTTCCATTTTTTCTTGGTCCATTTCTTCTGGACACCAATAATCTTATTGGCATCAATGCTAAATTATATAGTACCAAAATAATAGCCATGCTTATTTTCCTTGTTATAATAATTTTTATGACACATAAATCCGGCTTCACCTGAAATCATGCCTCATCCTTCCTTCTATATAATAATTATAACATTACATGTCCCTTTTTCACAAGGGTTATCATATAATGCCTACTGCTTCTCTATAGAGACTTGACAACATGCAACACAGCTGTTTGCCCTTAAGCACGATGAGTCTTCAATGATTCGTGGCTATCATCCCCCTTCGTCTCATATAGGTTCATCAAATGATTTAAATGAAGACTTCACAACGAGTAATAAAAATTATTATGTTTTTCCCATCAAAGTAGTATTTTCGTATCAATCTGCGTCGTTTCATTGTGTGTGAAACGTGTGTGACCTTATAGACGCAAAATAATAATAATAATACGTGTAGTACTCTTTCCCAAATAATGGGGTTTCCTAATAATGCTAATGACCATTATATCTGTTTTTTTATTCTCTTTCGGAAATACCATTCTGATGATGATAATCCAATGGTTCTAAATAAAACTATGACTAAAATCATCATACGCCTTTTCTTCAAGAAAAATAATATTTGCCTCTCTTAATACCTTTTTTATTCGTGAAATTGTGGTATATTTGAATCAAGAAACGACCCGGCTGTTTTTTGAACTTCCCGGCCCTGTGTCTAAAAATCACCGGGCCGGGACTTTAATATTCGTAATTCTGAAAGTGACGACTTTTTTTTAAAATCAATTTTTAAAATTTAAAAAAATATTTAAAAATTATATTCTAAAAAAACGTCATCACTTTTTTTGAGAAAAAAAAAAAAAGGAAATTATTTTCTAAAAAAAATGTCCGTCACTTTAGGAATGACAAAGGAACGAAAATATATATTTAAGTCCTGGCCCGGTTGAAAAATTTAAGTCCCGGCCCAGGTCCCTGCGAAAAAAGTGTCCCGGTTGTTTCCTAATTTAAATATATATTAAATAAACAACCACCAAAATACATGATGATCATATCATCCAGTACATAACCGACATCGGTACATAGTATCCCTACAGGCCCCTAAAAAGTAGCTGCCGCCACCGCCTATCGCATCAATAACATATATGCATTTATAAAAAACAGTTCTAATAGGCATTTAACTGATTTTAATGGGCTTAAAGTAGTAATGATCAAATAATATATTTTTTTAAATCTCGTTAAATCTCAACCTCAAGGAATATTACTATTAATTGTTCCTATAATTAAAGCTGTTAAACGTGATGAAACATACAAAATAAGAGGAAAAAAACGAACAAATATAATTGTATAATTATTCAATCATAAGAAAGCCTATCTCCAAATGTCATTGAAGTTCCAAGCCATTTTTATTATTGTTATTTAATATGTTGTATCATTTAATATGAACAAGATTATTTCATAAGGTTTTTTAATAGTACTCAATTCATAGACATCACTCCTAATATGCTATTTTTAATTTGTATACTTTTTTGTTAATTGTTGCATTTTTTTGGTCGAGACATTAATTTAATTCACTGTCTATATGCCGCCCAAATTCCCTTCAGTTAGTAGTAGTATCTATTTCAGCCCTAATCTATTTCCATAGATATGTGGAATTTTCTATACATATCTATAAAATAATATTCTATATCTATGTTTAAAAATACTCTTAAATTTTGTGGGGTAATTAAAGTGACTTTTCAACAAAAAAAAAATACGAAAAAATATGTTTTTTATGTTATAAATATTATAACTGTCTGGGAATTTTTTTTTGATTTATTTTGCTTTACTAATAAGGTTAAAAATAAGGTCAACTCTTTATCAAAAGTAGTAGTGACCTTTAAAACTTAGGGGAAATGTTTTATTTTGAGAGTGCAAACTAATATAAAAGAAAAATAATGACGTTTTGACTAGAATAGTGTTACTGCGCCTTAGTTTTAATGATGTATAAATGTCATATAGTACATATGACACATACAAGGTTGGCTGATAAGTCCCGAGACTAACACATAGATGGCGCCAGTGGATTTGTTTTCATATGACTGTCAGCTAGTACCAACCTTCAAAACATACATGCATAAATATAACAGCTGTTTTACAACTAGTGTGTGAGATATTGCGTTTTAAGTGAAGCTACTTTTGTTATTGTGAAAAAATGGAAAGAGACGAATTTCGTGTGTTAATAAAATATTATTTTTTGATGGGAAAAAATACCGTCGAAACTAAAACTTGGCTTGAAGAATGTTATCCGGACTCTGCTCCATCGAAAGCAACCATATGTCGAGGGTTTGCTGAATTCAAACGTGGTCGTGTGAGCACGAATGATGATAAACGCAGTGGACGCCCAAAGAGGTGGTTACACCAGAAAACATAAAAATAATCCACAAAATGATTTTAAATGACCGTAAAGTGAAGTTGATCCAGATAGCTGAGACTCTGAAGATATCGAAATATATCGATATGAAGATAGCGCGTTGGACATATCATGCATGAATATTTGGACATGCGAAAGCTCTGTGCAAAGTGGGTGCCGCGAGAGCTCACAATCGACCAAAAACAACAACGAATTGATGATTCTGAGCAGAATCTGAAATTTGATTCTGAAATTGAAAGATCGCTATAATCGCTGTATCGCCCTCGAAGGCAACTATGTTGAATAATAAAATCGAATTTGTCAAGAAAATGGTTTCTTCTTAGTTAGTCTCGGGACTTATCAGCCGACCTGTTATATTTATATATAGCATTAAAGTAAGGCCATCGCATCTAAACAAAATATTATGCTTTATTTGTATAACACAAATACATTTTCTAACAATTTATATTTGTCATTAAATTGCTTTTTGGCGGATTCATAATTTCTTTTTAACAAATAATAATGATTTCATATTTCTTTCTTTAGAAACGAGGCCTATCTTCGAGGTGGCGATGTCCTCCATCGATCTCAGGGCTCTTCTTCATCCTCGGTGGCTGGGCCCTCCTCTCTTCCGCCTGCCGGCCTCCATTCCTGTCCTCTATTCACTCATCCGGGCATCCTCCACGCAGAGCACGATATCCACCGTGGCCGCAGTCCACGGCCTGGAAATCCCGCCCAAGCGACCACGGCTGGACCTTAACCCCACGCCCCTTTCCACACCCTCAGAATCGACACGAGGGAACCCAGCAAAGTAAGAAGGAACACAAACGCCACGTTGAACAAACACAAACTCTCTCCAATATATTAATAATATTCTACTAACACTCATATAATTCTAGGAATATCCCTCAAATATTACGACTATTCCTGAATTTTGCAAATATTTCTCATCGGGAAATATTCATGCATCATAAACATGTTTCTACGCTGATCTGAGTCAACTAAATGCCCATTTTGACCTGTAAAAACTCCTCTAATCTTTAAGCAATATAAAGCTCCTCTCAAATATTTCAAATATTTTCCCTTATATTGTTCTACCAATTCTGTTGTAACGGCTCTGTTTTGTCAAACGTTAAAATAAATATATAAAAAAACATATTTAGGATGTTGCTAGGGTTCAATAATTGATTTATATTCCATATATGACTCGCACATCAGAAATGCTCATTAAATAAAGACTAAAATATAAATATTCAGTCAGTTTTCTAATTTAGCTAAGATTCTATCACATCAATAATTTCGACAGTGCTTGTAGCATATACAAAAGTGAAATTAACAACAATTCCGGCTTGTCTTACATCAAGCTAATTAAGCTAATCATAATATTGAACTGTCAAACTATTGCACAATCCATTAGACTATCAAACGATCACTATCAACTATCACTTTGTTCCAGGACTCCGCGGGCTATCATCCTCAAGTGGAGGCCATTTCTCCCACGGGTCCTGAGGCCTCTGCAGAGCGAGACGACCTTCGTTCCACCAAAGATGATCTCCTTCAGAAAATAACAAAGGTGGACCGAGAAATCGCCAAGGCCGAGTCTCAAATCGCGAAGCTCAAGAAGAAGCAACAGGAGCTCGAAGACACGGCCAATCGACCCTCCTCGGACTCACACGAGGAAGACGAAAAACCCAAAAACCAGAGCGTTGCTCAAATCATTTATGCGGAAAACAGGGTAAGAAATAGCAAAGCAAAAAATTACTTCCATTCAATAAATATTTAATGCGTCTTTTGACAAAAAAACAATTACCTTTTTTATGACTTTTTACTCCATATATATTAATCGATCCTTTAATGAACTTAAGAAAACTTAAAAGTAAGATTGTGTCCTTATTGAATCAATTTTATTGCTTCAAAATGCATATATAAATTGCCTCAAGACCAGCTTAAGATGATACACCAAGTTAAACAACAATTCCATAACTCAGAAGTATTCCGTATTATTTATTACATTCGACTTTTCCCGAATTAGTTCAAAATTCTTATCAATTTCATTGATACAAACTTCTTATTTCAATATCAAAGCTATGTATGGTTTAAATATTTATCCAATAAAGACAGTCAAACCTGTCACTAGAGGACTATCAGGGTGGTATCCCCAAAAAGGTACCCCTTGGGACAGGTGGCCGCTAGTCACAGATTTCAAATATTAAAAATATATTTAGATGATTTCTATGAGCGAGTGAAAGCAGCTAATCAAGATGGTCGTCAGGTTTAACTGCATAATAATATTAATAATTGATCGTTAGAAATGGAATTTTAGATTGAGTAGTACATTTGGATTAATCCTTCAAAGTGTGTGCACAAATTTTATTGCTGTTTATAAACATCATTGTGAGAGTAATGTATCTTATGTTGTTTATGGGTAAATTATTAGTATTATATAAGCCTTCCTCCGAAATGCAAACTTTCCTTTAATAGACGTTAGCAACAAAATTATAAACATGGTGGGTCAATGGACAAATTTGAATGTAATGAACCCTTCATTCCTTAATGAATTAAACTAAGAGACATAAAAACCAACCAAATTCCTTAGTGGATATACACCAAATTCATGCTCCCAAAATGCTTAAATTCCTCTAAAAATGGTCATAGAAGCAAGTCTCCCTAATATTCCCTTATGAATAGTAATATTTATTATTATATACACCTTTTCCCGAAAAATTATTTCTTTTCAATATTAAAAAAAAATATATATCACCGTATAAAATAATATTCATATTTAAATGCATATATTTTACAAGATCCTTAGGATAACAGAGACTCTAAATTTATATTAGAACTAACATATTATATATATATATAATATAGCTTTAAAAACGGTTAAATTAGAAGTTCCATATTGGATAAATTCCTAAATTTCTTGAGATTCTCTAATTAAATAACAATTATGCAAACCTGTGTTATTGGATATATTTGCCCTTGAAGACAACCCAAATATATTCCCCGCAAATGAAAATTTAGTGATGGCTGACTAGGAGGGGCCAACTACTATCATCTCTAATGGTCATTTTTTGGACCCGAGTGGCCACACTAATTGCAGGTTTGACTAAATGTACCTTATACACCATATAAAATACGCCACTATGATATTGAGTAAGTAAGTCAGCTGATATATGCAAATAAACATTATTAAATATTCCCTCCTGTTTTATTAAAACCCCATAAAAATGAAATGTTGCAAATCCTTTTTGAAGCAAAATATTTGGCTGTATATATTTTTTTTGGTATAATGGTACAAATTATTTTATTACGTAAAATTCTATTTATAGAATAGTTGCTGCAAAAAAACAAAACAAGTTTTTGACCTTTCCTTGTTAAAGTGTGTAGTATGGGCAAGTTGTTTTGAAGTTTTGTTGTAAGATGTTTTTTTTGCATCGACGGATGGGAACAGATGGATTTTTTTATGCATCTGTATTTTTATAGAACAAAGAGTGTTATTATTTCAGAATGCCTAGAAGACATATTATTTACAACTACCTACGTCGGTACTTGCTTACTATATTGTTAAGACATATAAATAGGCTCAAATAGCCTATAAAAATAACAAGGAAATAATATTTTTTTGTTGTCCGCTCAATAAAACTTTCTAAAAGCTCAATGGGGGCACCTTTCGTTAACGATGACTCGCCCATAGCAACCACCTAAATGATCATAGGATAAAATACGTACTTTAACCCTCTGTGACAGGCGATCACCTGTCTCTAACGGAGTAATCGCGCTAGGGTTTGTCTGTTCTATTTATTATATATATATATTGACAATATATTATTGCTATTTCTTCATTATAATAACAATGAACTTGCAAGACGACTTTGTTTAAAATGTCTGGCTGTTTATCAAAGGGGGGATTGATTGACTGACGTATAAAACTCTTTTATTCTCTTGGAAATAATACCATTGCTCCAAAAAAAAACAGGAAGAAAAAAGCGGTCAACACTCCGTCTACTAACTCTACTACTAATGCCTTGCCATTGTGGTATTTTTAGTAAAATAATCGCGTGCTTACACAAATTATAATATTATTTATTCATAATGGATATTTTTGTGTTGTGTTCTTGGCGTGTGTGCACTTGTGATATTTTCTTTTTATTATAAAGAAGGACAAAGCCGCGATAAACATATGGTTTAAAGTGTGTCGTCTTTTAATAGGAAATATCTATTGTTAATTATATTTAAGAGCTTCTATATAAAGTGGGCTTTTGGTAGTTCATAGGCTCGCTCTGTGATCCATTTATGGTTCAAATAAAGAGCTCTCTGAGCCTTGTCATCCAATTTTTCCTTAACTGCTCTGTAAGAGGATTTGCATTATTACTATATAAATAATTCATTTTGACGAGAAAAATATTAAATTATTCCCTTTCTTTACATATTTTTTTTCCAGATTTTTTACTTTATTTCTGAGGATAAAATATGACTATGTTCAAAATCTTTGGATTCATTTGACATGCTTGTAATTTTTTTTATTCTAAGAAAACTGGTAATATTAAGTAATTATTTTGGGGGGAATTGAATTATCTAATAATTGCTTGGAGCAATTTTAGGAAAATAATTTATGAAAGCCTCTTTTACTGAGAAATATTATCCTTTGGATTCATTTGCTCTTCTTTTTGATTAAAAAATATGCTATAATTAATTTGAAGCAATTATTTTGACTCGTATTCCTTTAATAATTCAATAAAATTAATAATAATTAATAATAATATATTTATCATTAATTTTGACGAGTAAAAATTGAATTATTCCAATAGTAAATGTTATATATTTTGACAATCCATATTATTAATTATTCCATAATATATTTACCATTGATTTTGACGACTAAAAATTAAATTATTCTAATAATATATCTTGTATATTTTGACGACCAATATTATTAATTATCCCATAATATATTTATCATTTATTTTTGACGAGTAAAAATTGTATTAATCCAATAATATATATGTTATATATTTTGACGATCAATATTATTAATTATTACATAATATATTACGCATTGTTTTTGACGAGTAAAAAAATGAATTATTCCACTAATAATATATATGTTCTATATTTTGACAATCAATATTATCTAATAAGTTTAACATTAATTTTAACGAGTAAAAAAATATATTCCATGGAAATAATATTTATTAGGCTTCTTTGATACATTAAGCTATTATTATTTTTATCTTAAATCTATCTTTCAGAAAAAGGCTCGAGAAGCTCATGCCAGTCTGGACAAGCTAGCACCTCCCAATGAGCTCCCGCTCTACAATCAACCCTCGGATACGCTCTCCTACCACGAAAACAAGACCAAGTATGCTTTTATTGACATTAGTTATTATACTAGCCAAGGGGGTCCTGGATCCTTCCCCGCAAAAAGAGTGTTGACGACTTATAGTAATTATATAGTAGCTTATGCAGTCATTCAATGAGCCCCGCCTATTTAATATAGAAATAAGTGTTTCACAAAAAAATTATTTATTTGACAATTTTTTGAAAATATTTCTTGAATTGCAATCATTGAAGATATTCAATATTTCTGGATACCAAATATAGAAAATATAGTTTTATATGAGTATAAATGTGATTAAATAAGAAAAAAGTATTTTTTAATAACCTATAATATTGTATTCTACGTTTTTATGTAGAGTATTTAGAAACATTTGATATATATATATATATTATTCAAAATCAACACTTATTGCAAGGAAACATTTCTTACACAGAGGCTGTTAACATTAAATTTATTCCGGTTCACGTTTTCCCTTTGTATGTAACGATTTGATGCCCTTAATCGACATCCGTAGACAATATTTTGATAGCCAACATTTTTTAAAATTTGCTTTAAAAAGTTGTGAAAGCACATAATTAAAATAAAATAAAAATGCTTATTTAGTATGAAGAGAAGATACTTTTTCGGGGAACGAGACTTGTGCGTTCAGGACGTTGTATTGCATAATTTTTGAATGAAAGCTCCTTTGAATATCGGGCACTATTCATTATGACTTATCCTTTTATGAAGGGGAGGACTTCCCCTAGTAGTAATTAGCGGGGAACGAGTCCCTGTCGTTCAACCTTTCTCATGTCCCCTCTTTTTTTTCTTTAGCCACGCCCACTTCAAGAAGCAGTTGGTTGAGTACTTTAAGAAGCGTAACGAGGATCGTGAGTCCCGTGAGCGTGTGATGACGGAGACGTATTCCAAGTTGAGCAGTCACTGGCTCAAGAAGGTTGAGAAGATGGAAGGCTCCAAGAAGCGTCGTGAGAGGGAGTCCCGCTCCGGGAGCTCTACGAGAAGATCTTCCCCGAGCTGCGGAAGCAGAGGGAGGACAAGGAGCGGGATCACCGACTGGGCTCCCGGGGGGCCGTTCGCTCAGAGGCAGACATCGAAAACGTTATCGAGAGACTGCAAGAGCAGGAGGTAGGACGACAGGCACGGAATAAATACGAAATTCTGGCTGTCTGGAAGAAGGAACATATTGGGATCAGGACATTACCTTCCATTTAGGAGTGAAGGAAAGCTGCCTTAGAAGCACTCACAATGTTCTCCCAAGAAGAAGTAGAAGGCCAATCTCATTGATGAAAAGATATTAATTTTCACTTAATAGAGTGTCTTTTATTATTATAAAACATAGATAATTTATTAACCCATAGCCCCTAAGTTACATTAAAGCAAAAAGTACATATTTAATAAAAAGCTGTCTAATATCCTTTCAAAATAACGGATTATTTAATTATTTAAAAAAGATATACGTTCCATTACCTGAAGGGCTCTCATTGATGACCCGACCCAAAGGACATTATTAGACGTAGTTTCTAATAACGCCGCCTCCTTAATATCTATACTACTATAGTCTGTAACTACTGTCGCTATAACATGATATCAAAGTACCATTTAGACATACTATTTTTTTAAACTTGTGAGTAGCCCTTCATTTAAATACATTGAAAGCATTATTGAAGTAATATAGAAAATAAAGATTCTCTCTCTGGTAAAAATAATGGGTTTACAGTATATTAAAAGCGTCGCGTCAATTGACGCACAAATTAATTATATATTATTTTGAGTAAATCAATTTGCATGGATGTTGGATAAATTATCATTTATTCGACAGCTGAATGAAAATATCTAAATTAATGGAAGTTAAAGATTTTTTTGTTTAGTAAACTATGATCGACAGCTGTCAATTGTCACTATTGACTTACTCAGATGTCAGTTATTCTTCTCGCGTAGATATTTCGATTTCTCTTTTTCTCAATTGTGATTTTCCATTGTGTAATCACGGCGAAAATGAAAGGCTAGATATTGAAGTAAAGGGGAAAATGGTCACAATGCTAATAGTTATGATATATATGAATGGGAGGCCTTTTATTTGGGGGGAATTGACACTCTCAATTAAAGGTTTTGTCTTGACTCTCTCTGTATTGACTTCCAGGCTGTATAACTTGAGATTTAACTATTTTTGTCTTTTAGTTGGAGAACAAGAAGATGCATTCCTACGCTGTGATACCCCCGTTACTCCTCCCCCTGGAAGAGCGCCGGCGGAAGTTTATCAACAACAACGGCCTCATCCTGGACCCCCTCAAGGAATACGAGGACCGGAAGTTCCTCAACACCTGGACGGAGGAAGAAAAGCAGACCTTCAAGGAGCGGTTCCTCTCTCACCCAAAGAACTTTGGCCTCATCGCCTCCAGCCTGGAGCGAAAGAGCGTCGCGGACGCCGTGCAGTACTACTATCTCTCCAAGAAAACGGAGACCTACAAGCAGATCATCCGGAAGAACCGCACGGGGAGTCGGCGGAGAAAGGTTCAGACCTCGGCCCCGGAGGTCATTGGACCCACGGCCCATGGGGTCGTCACGCGACATCGGAATCGGGAGGCTGAGAAAATGGAGCCTCTTGAGGAAACCTCGAATCGGAGCACTCCTCTACTCAAAACGGAGGTTAAGAGTGAGGAACTGATGGAGGGAGGAGGGGAGGACGGGAATAATACTGGGTAAGGATACTTTGGACTAAAACATCTGGTCATATCTCAAGATATTAATGTAGTAGCCCTATGATAGAGATATAAAGACATACAGAGAGAGCTTATTGGATTCTTCAGAGGAATACGTTTTTGTGCCCAAAAGTAATAAATCTTTCTATCTCACTGATCAGCTTACTATGACGGTGTACAAATTACTTTGTTTATATTGGGCAATGGAGACAGCTGAACGACGACGTTTCTCTACTATTGAAGGGAATAAGCTCTCTATATCTTAATATATCTCTATGCGTAGCCCTAACATAAATTTGAGAAGACTATTTTATAACAAAAGAGGAGGTTTCGTGATATAGCTTCATGTCATTAGCCTTCCATTGCAGGATCCATTTAATTAGTATTACTCTGAACAGTTTTCAACCTTAACCCTGAAATGCAAGGCCAAGAAAAATCCTCACTTTAAAAAGATGAATATAATACGCATTTTAACAAATTCTATTTATATTTTAAAATGATATAAATATTATCTGTTGTATAATGTTATTGTACGCAAAGTTAGTTTGTCCGGAGAAAAGAAAAACGTATTTTAACAAATTATATTTATAAATGAATTAAAATATTTGTTGTGGACTTAGTTAGGCAATTACTATGAGAGTTTGGCATTTCTATAGTTTGAAGATAGTTGTCATATATTATATATATGTATTATATTGAAAAACTAATACTTTTATATATGCCACCAGTCCTTTTTAGGATTAAAGCAGTTAAGTTCAAACTTTATTTCTATTGAACTCCCGAAAAAGAGATCTCAACTATTTATTGTAAGAAGAATATTGAGATATCTATATTTTCATTTAGAAAGGTCAGAGTCATGTAAGCCAATAAGCTTATTACTCGTTATATAAAACGGATAAAAGAATTCTAAGTAATTGAGTACACATAAGATATATGCTGCTTTAAGTGTGTTGAAATAACTTTCAATAATGAAAAAATAATATTATTAATAATAATTACCAATGCCATAATTACTAAAGTACTAAAATACTTTAACTAAATACTAAAGTAATAGGATCCGCTCTTTTGGGAGTATACCACCGATATATGATGATCGGCGCTATGTTTCTGATCTTTCTTTATTTGGATAAAACCGTTGTGTGTAACGTTTAGTATTGGGGAGCTGCTCATCATCTATTTTGTATCAATATCTTGATTTTTCGGACATTAATTCCACTATTTGATGAGTTCTATGTACTGTTCATCTGTTCTCTTACATATCCTGAAGTCTGAGGTGGCAATTCTTCGTATTGAATACCAGTTTACTAGTAAAATATGAGATATTTTTTACCTTTTAATTAGGAAACGGATTTTTATGGAGATCAATAATAATGAGTGGTTTGCTTTAAATCAATGTTCTTCTTTGGGTGCTCCTAACTTATTTGTATGTAAAGAATGTATTAATATTTATTTAATCATTTTTTCTTTCCTTTTCTCTCTTTCAGTGATAAGAAAATCAAGAAGGAAACCAATGATACATCCGACGACGAAGACTCCAGTCAAGTAAGGCTACTTCATTCTCTTATTATGTCTACTATGTACTGAATTTACGCACCCAGCAAAGAACTCCAATTTTCACCCTACGTTCCTAGATTACATTTTCACAGATTTTATATGATATTTAAACCTCTCCTCGGGGAGTCAGCCATTCAATTTCTTCATGCGCGCAACTTTTAACAACTTTTAAGAATAATTAAAGGCATATATTTATTTTTTCCCACGCATATTTTCACAACTTTTAATTATTATTATTGTTTGTCAACAATAAATGGTCGGATAATATACTTTTTAAAGTATTCTTTGATGAGTTGACGTATTATAATTGTATTTTATTAATCGCCTACTTTTCATAACTTTTAAATATTATTAAACTCATAA
This sequence comes from Caligus rogercresseyi, assembly GCA_013387185.1. NCBI lineage: Eukaryota > Metazoa > Arthropoda > Copepoda > Siphonostomatoida > Caligidae > Caligus > Caligus rogercresseyi. Next base: position 12,947,508 of record CP045905.1, on the reverse strand, counting down.
TAATCATAGTTATATTCTCAACAGGCTTTGACAGCTTTGATTTAGTAGAGAAGTATATACGAGGCCTATATTTATTTTCCCTCAATTTCCACAACTTTTATGCTTTTCAAGTATATATTTATCTAAATACGTACGCAGATTTACACAAATTTTTTCTACAATATTATTTAACACTGGCATCCGAAGGCAGCAGCAGCGGCTGACTACTTCTGAGTTCCTCCTCTTCCTTAGAACCTGCGCTTGAGTTGCCACCGGATGCCTCCGAGCTGTGCCATAGCTTTTTGTGTTTGTGTACAAAGTAATAAGAGGGGAACTTGGCTCCACATAGCTTACAGGGAAAGAACTGTACATTAATGTCTTGAGGATGAGTGACTTTTCCGAGAGGAGTCCCCGGACTTGTAGTCCTGAGAGAAGGGGTTGAGATGCCGTTGTTTGTGCTTTTGATAGCAGTAGCGGGACTTGAAGGACTGATTGCAGAAGAGACACTCATAGAGCCGATCCCCCGGCATACGACTCTCCCGAAGGGCATGTGCCTCATCCTCCGTTTCGTTGTCCTCATGAGAAGAGACCCTTGAAGCGGGGTTGAGGACGCGCTCAAAGGACACGGGCCCGTCACAGGCAGCCAGGTCCTTGGAGCCCCCAGAGGATGACTCATCGCACTCGTCGGGTTGCCGACAACTTGACGTGGATGGCCTTGGCTCCTCCTCCTCCTTCTCCTCAGAGACACCCTCTGCCGGTGGCAACTCGCCCCCTCGCCACTTTTGGAGGAGTGCCCAGGGTAGAAGTTGGCTGTTGAGAAGGAAGTTCTTGCATTGTAGGACTGCCGGGGGCATTTGAAGGAGCTGGGCGTAGAAGAGTACCTGGAGGGCATTCCCGGAGTTGAGTGCCAGGGATCCTGAGCTCATGCCGCCAAGAAGGAGACTGAATACCTCCCCTGGGACCTGTGGAAGGGATATATAGGAGGAGGAGGACTCTCCCCCAGCAGCACTACTGGCTTGGCTCAGAATGGAGGAGAAATATTCAGAGTTCTGGCTAAGGAGTGCCTTGTTCGTGGGAAAGTGTCGTCCGCCAGCAGAGACAATGATGTCGAACCAGCTCCATTGGCTCATAGACTCCTGGTGATGTGATCCCGATGGGACCATTCTGATGAATGAAGACGGGAAGAAGTACTCACAGACATATTTATAAGTCCTACACGATAAAACTCTCATGGGAACATCGAAGAAAAACAAACAGAGCAAATCTTAAAAGGAAAGAACCCCCCTCGTCTTTGCTCATGTCTTAAGACAGCAGATATATCATATTCATACGTATATAAATTCAACTTATACTTTATTATTATTATTAGACAAAATAACCCTTTTGGCTATTGTGGATTTATATATATATATATATATTCCTTATATGTACCTATATAAACTCCCCCCCCCCCCCTGTATTGAACACAAAAAAGTATTAGTTAACCAAGTTAAATAAAATCTCCTTTTTTAAAAAGAAATAATAAAAAATCCTTGTATAGAGATGAAATATATGAACATATATATTTTTTATGTAAACATTGTTTATATCATTTTTTCCCTCTTTGAATACATATGTGTATGTATATACTTTTCCTATATATACATATATATGGAAAAATCATTTTATGTAAACCACATAATCAAATAATGTTTTCCAATTGAATGATTGACTAAAAAACAATGCTATGCTGCTGCGTCTTTTTCCTATTTTTTGTAAGAAAAATAGAATGGATTTCCATATAATTGGAACCAAATGTTATTACTTATATATATATATATCATCCAGTTAGAATGAGTCAATATGTATACGACATATTTTGAGTAAAAAAGACCAGTTATCTCTGGGTCTAAAACCCATAGAGGTTCGAATCGTAACTTGTGCTCTCTAACATATGAATAAAATAAGTCTCGTCTGTCAATTCACCTCTCCGTTTCATGATTAAAAGTCTATCTCTTTAGTTTTCCCTATCAAATCTGCATTATTACTTATATTTTTTAATGCTTATAAAACCTATTATAAAAAATAACTTCACAACATATAAAAAAATATTCAAGAGTATTTTTCATATATTCGAATTCACTCCTGTGTGAAAAATTATATATTATATATAAATATGTAATCTGTGACTTCCGCTGTCTCCAGCTTTCATTTTTAGGGTGGTTCCCCCTTGGTTGGCAGGTGTATTTCCTATGAGTAGTAATAAGTAAATTTAACAATTCCTTCATTTCGCAGAAAAGTATTTACATTTCTTATCTCTTTTTACCCTCAATTTTTTTCTTCATTATTTTGTCATGTTTCTTCCTCGCCGTGTCTTTCTTTCTTCTATATGAGAAATGTAAGAAAAAACCACATATTATATTCACTGAAGAATTACACATTATTTATTTTTCCCCTTAGTTTCTTTGTGTGTAGGATTACATAAAAAAATAAGAATTAAAAGTTTGTTATTTCCCTTAGGGAAAAGTAGTCGTCTATAAGGTCCCTCACCTAATTTATATATATATATATCATATCTTAATTACTGGATAACCCCCCCCCCCCCCCCCCACTTCGTTTGCTTTTTCTACTTTTAATGACTGTGGGCATTCAGCTAAAAAATCCAAGTTTTGTATGAGAAAAAAAATAATTTTCAAGGAATCCTTTTGATGGTTGTATGTCTACGAGTATTGGTTTTTATTCATCAGAACTAGGAAGGAATGGTTGTTGTCATTAGATATTCAAATGATCTGTAGTTCCGCTACATATTATTTTTTTACAATTTTGATACAGTCTCCGAATAATATCCCCCTGCATCATCTTATTTGATGACCAGTGGCCTAAATAATCATAATAATAACTGCCTGCAAAATATATACCGAATAAAAACCGGGAAGATATAAGTCAACTAATGAAGCAAAGTAGAAAAGGAACTTATTAATGTCCTTTGAGTATGTAGTAGTCATAATACCAAGTGTGCTCCAGTGACGTAGTTTTAAGGGGCTACATATGTGACGATAGGGTCACAACTATATCAGAACGAATGTTTAGATTTTTTCGACTATCAAAGGCGTACTTCATTGCCGCCGCCAGTTCATCAAGTGATGAAAACGCCATCTAAGTCATGAAAGGGCTCCTAGAAGTGGACTAAATGTCTGCCTCCAGTTGCCATTATTTCCGTGGATGTGAAAACGCAAATTTATTATGTATGAGTAACGACTGCCGTCCATAGATTCCTGTCATTGATGCCGATTTTAGTATGTTTCTTAAAAATAAATAAAACTACCGAATACTGCATATGATTTATATATCTATTAGCCGTTAGGGGTAGATTGCAAAGTTAGTGCGTATCTATTTTATATTACAAAAACATCCCACAAACGAAAATATAAATTGTGTGTTGCTTACAAATGGATTAAATTTGCAGAACTATTGTTGTAAGCATATTATTCAATTATTAATTCAATGAATAAATTGTTAAAGAGTCTTTTTTCATAAATATTTCCCTTTCTCGCTGACGAGGCGCCCATCTTCTTATAAGCATATATATATATTTATATTCCTTGGTACTTTTTCTCTCTCTTTCTTTTTTCTTAGGCTAACTCTCTTTTTAAAGACTTTTTAATTTCACTTAATGAAAAGTAAACAAAGTTTTAAATGATGAACATACATATATATATATTTATATTCTTTTACTCTCTCAATGAACTCATGTAGAAAAAGTTCTTAGGCTATTTTTCTTCTTTTTCTACATGTACCATGTTCTTTTTCGTAATATTAGCCGGAGGGTGGTGTTGGTTGGTGGTGGTGAAGTAACCGCCCATGAGATGAAAAGATCTGAAGAGGAAAAAAGAAAATAATACATTTAATTAAAGGATGCTGTCCAATCTTTTCCGAGTTTTTATTTAATATATATATTTTTTAATGTAAATATATGGGTTTCTTTGAGGTCTGCATTATGTTATAGAAATGCCACACACACATAAGGAATGCCACTTTTAGAACGTGATATATATGATGAAAAGAAACAGCGTTAATGATTCCAAAGGCAGTATGAAAAACCCTCAGAGCTGCAGCACTCTAAACATCAACTGAAAGCTAATTATTTCTATATTTTTTAAACACGTGTTACTTATGGATTTCTACGAATTCCCTTGGATGGAACATTATCCCCAAGCGCGCGCGCGCGCCTATTAATATTAAATAATAACATAGCTCCCCTCATATTTATATTATTAGGAATGAGTGTTGTATAGCTACGCTATTCATAAATATGACATACATTAGACTAGAAGATATTAAGTCGTAGTTGCTTTGATAACTGAATAAATGCAAAACATTCAATATTTATATGGTATATAAATTATATATTTTAATTAACCTTTTAACTTTATATATATTTGCATAACTTTTTTGTGATATAAAATGCACAGTTGTGAAGTTTGAAAAGAACTCATCAATTTTTCTGTTCTGTCTACATATATCAAGTCATAAAAGAATAAAGGCTGTTTTTCGAATTAAAATCAATTAGTTAAATTGCTTTTCAATCTGAATCGATTTTCAACAAAAAAATATTGAAATACATTTATTCTGTCTGAAATACTGTTTATTATGATTGTTTTTTAATATTAATTACATCAATTGATATATCATATTGACTCTTATTTCTCTTTTCCCAGTCAAATCCGGTCCTCCCCATCCATGCGCCGTCTGCAAGGCCACCGTGGAGGCCTCGCGGCCCATTCAAAGCAAGAGCTACGCCCTCCAGCTGGGCCTCCGAGAGGAGGACCTATCCTCGGACTCCCGGGTCTGCAACAAGTGCCACTGCATTGCACTCCGAAAGCGACACGGACACTGCCCCATTCCGACCTGCACGTCCACGAAGGGCGAGGACTCAAGGTCAAAAATCGGTTTAGACACCTGCCCAGTAAGTGGGCTGAGCTACCCGATGAAATCAAGGGGCCCATCATTGCGGAAATGCGTAAGTGGAAACGAAACGTTATATCCATTGATATTCTAGCCATTCTAGTGATATTGGCATTTACAAAATAAATTTAAAAAAACCCTCCAAATTGAAGGATATGTTACATGTTTATATAACTAACATTTTTATTTTAATAAAACTATCAAATAACTGAAATATTTGGGTCTATTGTTAGCGAGATATTAAGTCTTTGTTTTTAACGATTTTTTCACAACAATCATAGCGGGAACGTGAGCAAATCAAGACACTTTTATAATATATTATCATTGAAATTAAACTACCCTTTTCAGTGATTTAATTTATTAATATCACATTTTAGAACAGTCTAATTTCGTACATTTTAGATAGAAAAAGTTTAGGCAATAAGTTATTTTTCATCCAATCATACCATTTATCTCAATAAACATTCGTTGTCCCAATATTTTTCTATGAGATATTTCTTGTGAAAAAAAGAAGAAAAAAAATGCCAAAACAAAATTTGATAATATTTGATATTTGAATTTGATATATATTTACATCAAGATAATTAGCTGAAAATGGGTGTCCAGTAATTTCATCGCGCGTAAATTCGTCGCAGATCTTTTTATAGCTGTTTTTTTTGTCGCGGGTAAATACATCGCTTGCTCTTTTATAGTCGAACGACGAAAATACTTCACTACAAAAAAGCTTGGCGACAAAAATACCAGCGACAAAAAGAAGAACGACAAAATTGACTGACTATAAAAGAGCAAGCGATGTATTTACCCGCGACAAAAAAAACGGCTATAAAAAGGTCCGCGATGAATTTACGTGCGATGAAATTACAGTTAACCCTGAAAATGCTGTATTTTTCTAATTAATGTTATGGATCAAAAACAAACATCATTAGCAGTAGTGTTACAATTACACTAACTCATGATTGAACAATATTATTTATAAAGTTTTTAACAAAATCACAAAAATGTCAGAATATCAGCAAACAAAAAAATCGTGATTAATCAAAATGCGTCTCTGAGGACCATAATAACATAGGAAGAGTATATACAGACCTAAAAAAGTGTTGATATCCTTCCAAACTAAAATATCTGCTATGATGGCGTAATTTAATGTCTGCTAGACTTTATTATTTTCGTTTTTCGTCAAACTTGTGTACAAAAAACCCAATCAAATATGATTCTTTTTAAGTTTTCCTTATTTTGATAAATACTACACCCACCAATTCATGACTCAAGGTACCCAACAACTGTTAGAGGAGGAAAATGTTAAACATAATTATATAAGCCGGGATATATATACATCTGGTAAATACGGTTGACTCATGGATATGTATTGAATCATAGAGACATATATATTTAAAGAACTTATTCTCTACAATAGCAGAGAAACATCGTTGTTCAGCTGTTGCCATTGCCCAATATAAACAAAGTAATTTGTACTACGTCATCGTAAGCTGATCAGTGAGATAGAAAGATTTATTTATATTGAGCTCAATGACGTATGCCTCTGAAGAATCCAATAAGCCCTCTCTATGTCTTTATATCTATATATTTAATCCTTTAAAGAGTCGTTAAATGGGGGTTGATACCATGTGACAGGTAACCATGTTCAACGGTCCAAATGCCTGTTTTTAGCCATTAATAAATGTTCTGATATGTGAGATAGTAATTTATATATAATGTGTAGTATTTAATATAATTATATAAGGAATAGAGTCATAATAACCCCCTATTATTTTTCAGAGCTTCCCGAGGGTATTAAGAAGTGTGCTCAGGCTGTGTGACCCGCCTGACGCGTAAGATCAGTCAGGCCTCTTCCTCTTCTTCCTCGGGTGTCTCCTCGGCTTCCTCCAACAGCCATCACGCCCATGGAGGAGGCGGGAGTAGCGTGGTGGCATTATGGGCGTGGACTCCGTCAAGAGTGAGGAGGATGGACTCTGGAGCGAAGAGGAAATTGAACGACTCAAAAACTGCCTGCGGGAGGCCGGACGGAACTGGGCACTCCTCGGGGGAAAAATACCGGACAAATCACCGGAGCAATGCAAAAAGTTCTTCTACACAACAGAAAAAAATACAGCCTGGATAAATCGTACTGGACTTTAAGAGGGTAAGAAAAACCAAGGAATACATATATATTCATATCATTTTGTAAAGGCCATGGATGAAAGTGAGCCGATACATGAATATCGTATTAAAATATTCAAGTATGGCAAAACCTTAAAAAAGAAGACGGAAGTTGGGTGTAGCTTTAAAAAACCATTGATTATAACCGTCGTAAACCCGTGAACCCCAAACCAGCAATTGTCCTCCAGCTATTAAGCCATATAAGAATACAGGAACTTCGAAGCACTTTCACTACTCGTAAGGACTTGACCTTATAAGGATTTTGTAGTTTAGCATGGCGGCATGCAAAAAAAGAACATCCGACATATCGGTCAATATGTCTAAAGATAATATATATTGGCTTATTAATCTGTCAACACGCAAAGATAAAAAACAGCAAATTTGTTAAAATAAGCCTTATTTTAAGTGGATAATAAAAAAAGACCAATTTAGGACTTTCAAACTAATGCTAATTAATATTTACACGGACTCTGCAACGCAATCGAAAGATTATAGGCACTATTTTTATCTTCAAGGATCTAACAACTAATAGCCATAACAACTATCAAGCAATCAACTATCATACTATCAAAAAATCAATTATCTTACTATCAAACTATCATTCAAATAACCCCATTTTTTCCAGGCCAATTTAGGAGGTGATCAGCCGCCAACGCTCTCAACCGATGAAGAATCTGGATCCTCCACTTCCTCTTGCGACGAAGAGTCTACCTACAACAACAATTCCGCTGCTCCAGCCAGTAATTCCCCGGCTGCCACCACACCCAACAACTCGAACCCAGCAAATGCGAGCAGCTCTGTGGCCAGTAATAGCGGGATCAGCGGCATCAGCCTACCAACCAGTCCGCTGCCCCCTCAGGCCTCAACATCATCATCCAGAGGCGGCACCCCCGCCGCCGCCGTCGCCGCACCAGTTGAGAATCTATCAAACCGCAGGGATGATAACAGCGGAGGCCCCAGCAGCAATGGTAGGAAATCTTTTTCTTTTTCTAATGGGGGTTTCCCAATAAACAATATGAAATTGATACATATCCTAAATATTGATTTTGAACGTGCGTTTGCGACGCCCGGCGTTTGACCTTCCGTTCAATCCACATCAACCCTGAAATGAGGACACATACTCCTCCTAGAATGCATGGATAAAGTAGTAGCTTTCAAATTGTGATGGACTGAGAATATTTTTCAATATTATCTGCGAAATATAATTTATTACTGAATGCTTTATATTAGATCAAGGAATATTAGAAACTACATGAAAGAAGAAGACTTTTTACTTTAGTAGGTACTTCCTTTTCAATAGTTATTTATTGCTTAGGGAAACACGTATATCACCTATATATCTCAAAATTGATTAAGAGTAAGTTGACACAGATGAATTGAAGTTGTATATTGAATATTTTAATTTAATAAGAATCTAAAGCACTTTAACAGAATATATATATAATTGATGTTATGGGCAATATGAAAAATCGGGCATTTTGCAAAATGTCCGCTTGATCGGGCAATATAGAAGTAGTATTTATAATAATAGTGTTAGAATGAAGCATTCACATATACTTTATATAAAAATTATATGGAAACAATATGTATATTATAGTTTAAATTGTTATTCTTTTTAGGTTTTTGTGAAGTATATTTGTCTGTTGTACATATAAAAAGGAGCAGTCGCATTAAAATGCTTGGTTAAAAAGAGTTTAAACAAATTATGCATTTTATCTTATAGCAAGGGAACAAAGAAAATTTAGAAAATACCCATTAAATGCACTTTGTCAAAGAGAGTTATAAAAAATACGCATTTTATCTCATAACAAAGAAACAAAGAGAATATAGAAAATACGCAATAACTGCACCTTGTATATATAAATATATATCGTAGAATAGTGATTCAGTTTATCAAAATATATCAGAGGAGCAGAAGCTTTTTAAATTCTGATTATGGATCCTTCCAAGCGGGAAATTTATTCTTCGAGGTTAGAAGAAATGCATCTGGAGAAAGCACAAAACAATGCCCAGATAGATAAAGACACCTACGGAAAATAATGTCTTTTCTTCAGCAACAAGACGATGATAGATCCCTGGATTCTTGGGAATATGCTTGGAAATATAGATACCATCTTATAGTTATTAATGGGGTGAACAAACTTGCCAAACGAGGCAAAAATACAATGATTGTTGCCAAAGAAGACTTATTTGACGTCATCAACAAGGCTCACCTGAAGTTGAGGCATGCTGGACGAAATATATTAACTAAGGAGCTTCAAAAGTTATATTCTAACGTGACACGGGACAACATAATGCTCTTTCTAGAACTTTGTGAGAGCTGTCAGCTGAAAACAAAAAAAGTGAAGAAAGGTGTGAACCCCCCTCCCATGTTATCCCACAAGATGAATTCACGCTGTCAGGTCGATTTGATCGACGTGCAAAGTAAGGCTCACAGAGAATACCGATTTATAATACTAAGTGTATTGCGTATGCTCTAAATTTTCTTTGTTCCCTTTGTTATAAGATACAATGCGTAATTTGTTTAAACTCTCTTTAAAGAAGTATTTATCAGCGACTACTCCTTTTTATATGTACAACACAAATTATACTTCACAAAAACCTAAAAAGAATAACAATTTAAACTATAATTTTCATATTTGTGTTTCCATATAATTTTTATATAAAATATATGTGAATGCTTCATTCTAACGCTATTATTATAAATACTATTTCTATACTTCCCGATCAAACGGGTATTTTGCAAAATATCCGGTCATTTTGCATATTGCCCGGACATTTTTCAAAATGCCCGCTTTAACGGTCATTTTACAAAATGAATATAATTAATTTAGATGTTTTGCTTATGTACTGATTTCCTGACGCGCAAAAAAGTCTAGTTTCTAGTATTCCTTGATTAGATTTATCTCCTTCTTAAGCGTTGTGATCTTTGTTTATATGCCCACATGACAAATATCGGCAACGCAATCTCTATCGAAATAAAGACCGTATTTTATCATGAAAGGAAATATTTGCATCCCTTGAACAAAATTAATAAAATTCTTTTATAATGTTATTAATTAACTAAATATATTTTAAGAACCCCTTTTTTTAATTAACCAAAAATTATTATATATATTTTTATACCTAAGAATATTATTTATAAATCCTTTTTCACTTACTTTCAGATGTTACAGTGATGAAGAATGAATCCGAGAACCACATAAAATCCGAGGCCCCTGAAATCTTGCCTCCTCCCCCCTCTGCTGTCAGCTCTGGGAGCCATCATCCTAAGACGATACTCATCAAGGAAGAGGACAATGATAGCTCGACGACTGTGAGTACTAAGAACAAATATCCAACCCTAATGATGGTAGTGATTAGATATATATCAATTCGTCGTTTCCTATCCAATTAAATAATACAAAACAATAAGCTCGCCTTATGATATAAAAATAATAATTATACATTTAAAATAATGGGGGCTAGGATACACACGATGGTTGTTGCATAGAGTAGTTTTAATATTTTGGTTTTCCTTTCATCCAAATTTGGTTCTTATCTATTTCTTATATAACAAATTAAACTCCCAAAACTCTACTATATTCAATATTCCAAGACTACTACATACTATAGACTGCTCTAATACTGACTACTGACATTCAGTTAATACTGAATATAAATATTGGCTACTTGAGTAAATATCAATATATTTTTACACTTCTAGATGAGTGCGGACGAAGTGGAGAGTCGAGAACCTCCGCGATCTTCAATTTACGCCAACAACCTCTCAGGGAGCTACCTTCACCCTCAGGGTGGTCCCCGATCCTATCCCCAGCCAGGCCGCCCCCCGCCGCCATTCCTGCCCCCAACCTCTCGACCCCAGGATGGCAACCCAAGCGGCAGTGTTGCCAGCAATGGTCCTGTGAAGGAGGTCATGACAGTACGCGACCTCATGAGCAACGTGATCGAGAGACAGCTCTCCAGCAACCAACTTTCCTCCCCACATCATCACCCTGGTGGACACGCACTCGGCGGAAACTCCTCCTCCTCTGGTAGTAGCAGCAGCAGCAGCCACCCCACCATACACACAATTCTAGAAAACTCTGGCCCAGCCCCACACAAGACAAACTACATCAGAGACAGAATCGGCCTCAATCCACTCGCACAGCCCCAAAAGACAAACCACACCATGGCCCCACCCCCGGTCCCACCCGCCAACGACTGCGAAACACTAGATCTAAGCATGCCGCGACGAAGAGAACCCCCCTCCGCCACCAACGGTCCCCGTCGTCACAAAGCACCGCGGGCAGTCAGTATAGGGAGCCAGTGGCCATACACCGCTCTTCATATGAAAGCCGCTCGTCCCCTCCGCCCGCCCACTCCGGGAGCAAGGCTGTGACGGTGCCAGACCCCTTCCGGGACCTTGGCCGGCCCTACCCCCCGCCCGAACGCCCTCACCTCATGCCTCGGACACCTCGTGGGGCCAATCTACGCTTCAGGCCCAGTGGTCCAGCCCACAAAGGCCCGCCACTCAAGCCCCCACCCCCATCCGAGAAGCCCCTACTCATTCAAACGGGCTCCATCACCCAGGGAACCCCCGTCAACCTCCCTCATCACCACTCACACATGCTGCCCTCACACCATGCACAACAACAACAAATCTCACACCACTCAGCCTCGGCACATCAACATTCATCCAGAGCCAATATGTCTGCAGCCTATGAACCCCTCCTACGCGTTAATCCCCCCGACAAACCCGCGGATCCATCACACACGGAACACCCGTCTACGAAAAGAAAGTCTACGAACGCAAAGACTATTACCACGGACCCCCGGCAACCAACAGCGCGCCAGGCAGTGGTGGAAGCAGTTCAGGCCAGCCCAGATATTCATCGGGAAGTAGTCCTGCTGGTGACGGTGGGAGAAGCAGTAGTGGCAGCAATGCCGAGGCACCATCCCAACTCAGCTCTCGTGCCGTCATCATGAACGACTTTGCCATGGCGCGCTCGAATGAAATGCAGCGGCGACCAGACTCACGTGAATCTGTGGCGGCACGCTCAGTATCGCCACGCTACACCACTTCTAACCGGGATCATAGCCCACAACAGCGAATGCCCCTGACTGACCCACGAGCAGCACTGGCCCCTGATAGGAGGGTGCCCTACAGTGCGCCCAGTTCGGCTGCCACATCCTCGTCCTCGATCCATCGCGTTATTCCAGACATCCGCGGAGATCCAAAGGCAGACATCGTATCCCTCACAACTGCATCCTCCAGATCCAACTCTGGATCACCTGCAGTCATCGACTACCGCAATGAGACCGGCAGTTCACGTCGCGTGGCTGAACGTCATCGTGCTATCTCAGCAGCCATGCAGGCTGCCGCTTATCCACCGCCGGGCTATCCACCGATTTACATGACGCCAGACGGGAAGTACGTCCCCCTGCATCGCTCTCCGTCTCGCTCTACGCCACCACCGCCACACACGTCATCCAGCGTCTCAGCTGTCCCATCCCGACCCCGAATAGCTTCAGGGATCACTTCTGGGAAGCCAGTGCTCAGTGGATCCTCGGCTAATATTGGGAACTGCAGTTCGGTAAGCAGTGCTGCCCATATTGACTACTACCGCGGCCATCCCGAGGTCACCATCTCCAAGACCAGCCCACGACTCGTCTCCACCGTCTACAATGACCAAAACCCACTCAACTCCCTTGTAGACGTCGCTGTCAAGCAACCAAAGCTGCCAGACCCTAAGCTCTTGGAACACGCTGCCGGCGGGAGCAAGGATGGCGGTAAATCCGCAGTATCCGCAGCCGTTGCAGCCCTACATCAACAGCAGACACGCATCGTGGCTGCAGCCATGCAGCAAAAGTTTGGCGATCGATGCTATCTTCCCTCCGGGAACCAGCAGCTGGAGGCTGCACTGGCCGCAGTTGCTGCAGCATCTAACTCATCCACGTCTGCATCTGCTGCTTCGCCAGATGCCTTGGGGGCAGCTCCTCCAAGGGTCCCACGGCAGAGCAGAAGCATCTCTACAAGAGCCTCATGCACAACAGTGAATACGCTGCCAGCAACCACAAGGCACCCACCGCTGCATCTCTCACGCCACATAAAATCATCGAAACCATCATCCACCAGCAGCAGGAGTACAATCAGCAACAGTTCATGGGTGCAAGTGGTGGAGGGGCGCCCAAATACAGACGCAGTCCAGCCCTTGACCTGGACAAGGGGTTCAAAGCCGCTCGACGCAGCCCCTCAACTGCTACGACTTCTGCATCTGCCATGTCAGCTCTGAAGCCAGAAGCAAATAACCCCCCGGACGACCGCCACGATGAATACATGTGGCGCCAGCGACTCGCGCCAGACGAACGCCAAATCACCCGTGTGGCCCAAGGCCTACCCCCACCCCCCGAAAAGACCTCCCGGTCCATCTCTCCTGCGAGTGGGGATCCCCGCTACCTTGTGGACCTCCGAAGACGCCTCCCTGCCGAGAGTGGACCTCCGGGCAAGGCCCCTGGGGGTGGTGTGGGTGCCTGCCCTATGGAGTACGTCAACAATAAAATCGTTGAGGAAATGAAAAAGAACAGCGAGGCCGCAGCTGCAGCAGCCGTCATGGCCTCAGCAGCCTCCATGGCCCCACCCTCAGCAGCCAAGCAGCAGACGCCGCAGCTCCTCCTTGGTGGTAAACCCGGTAAGCGACATGCCCCTCCCAATGGGGGTGGGGAGGAAGACGGGAGCAATGAAAGCCCTCGCAAGAGAGTCCGGGAGGACGAGCAGCAGCAACAACAACTCCTACCAGACTCTCCTGGCTCCGGGGAAATGGTCATTGATGAGTCCGCACGGCCTGACTCAGTCTCAAGCCATAAGACAGCCTCTCCCGCACCAAGAGGAGGAATCGGCAGCAGCGAGTCCCAACAACAGTCCTCTTCCTCTGGAGGAAACAACCCTCATCTGCCAAGATATGAGCCCCTCTCCGACGATGAGTGAAGAAAAAGCTCCTCTCCTATAAACCACCCTGCTTAGACACGCCTCCTGGATTTGTTATTGTGTAATCGTTAAAATAAATAGAGAACCTTCTTCTATATAATATATCTATTTCAACATTATTATTTTTTTTTTTTGATATATCTCTGCTTATTGACCTTTTTCTAAGGAAATTCTAAGGAAGCTGACATATATTCATAATAATATAATATGTTGAAACAGCGATCTTTCATGATGTGTGATATTTCAAATCTTTCCTTCTTAAAAAAATAAAACAACAACATTTGAACGTGTTTCTCTCCCTCCTTTGATCTTCGTTCGTTCGTTCTCCTACCATACCATAGAAGAATGTTGCCCCCCTTTCTTTCTTGGACGCGCTAAGCACTCCACAACATGCTTGGAATAAACACCGCCGCTTTGTTGTTGATCTTTCTTGATCCCACGTATTTTTTTCCTTTCATCTCCTCCTTCATTCTTGTTATCATGGTTGTTGTCGTCTTGGTATGTGTGTGTAATATGTTGACTGTGACTAATTTGTCTGTTTTCTCTGTTCCCTCTCTCTCTCTCTCATACTCCCTCCCCCATCGTAAATATTATAATATTGATAATAATAATTTATAATGAAATAACAAAAATAATAATTGTCAAATCCTGAGTTTTATTTATTTGGGGAACCCAATTAAGGGCTTACTTTAATTGATATATAAAGATATAGAGAACTTATGGGTACGGTTACTTCGATCTCCTACCTGAGCTAGAAACAAAGAGAAACCACACTTCAACACGGCCATCGTGCTAACATTCCTCACAAAACCTCTCTATTATTGTACTTATTATAGAAGGAAAAAGGATTCGCGAGTCCCGTTGAACATATTCATGAGCCGAGTCAGTGCTAGGAGCGACCACATTGATGAAGGAGCTCCCAAACGTCTCGTCTCCTCCTCCGATCATTGAGGAGGAGGATGAGACGAGACGGGGCAAATATAATGACTGGAATCATGCCACCCGTCCACTCCCATTCGATAAATTTGATCCCAAGCAATGATGAATCAATGTAAACAATAATAAGAACAAGGCAGGAGCACTCTGGATGACGAATACTTTTTTCCTTCTTCTTCTATAATAAGTACAATAATAGAGAGGTTTTGTGAGGAATGTTAGCACGATGGCCGTGTTGAAGTGTGGTTTCTCTTTGTTTCTAGCTCAGGTAGGAGATCGAAGTAACCGTACCCGAACTTATTATTCCCTTCAATAGCAGAGAAACATCGTTGTTCAGCTGTATTTGGGGATATTTTCTCAAATCACCTATGTTTACAAATTTAGGTTGTTGTGATGACGTCTCACACAGGCTGCCAACTGCATTTCAGAACAGTTTTTATAATTTCGATATCTGGCATGAAAGTAAAGAATAGATCAATTTAGTAGGACGAAGTATTGATCATATTAAGTAACTACTTTTAGGTGATTCATTGAGGTTGCAATAAATATTATTGTGATTTGTTACGAAGAAAAAAAAACAGGTTTGCCTTTTTATTTGCAAGTTTCTTAAATAATTTGATAACAACATTGGAACGCAATTTTCCAAATCACAGTAACTCTCTAAAAAATAAAATTATTTTTGACACTTGTAAATAATTATATGTAAATAAAAAGGCAAACCTGTTTTTTTTTCTTCGTAACAAATCACAATAATATTTATTGCAACCTCAATGAATCACCTAAAAGTAGTTACTTAATATGATCAATACTTCGTCCTACTAAATTGATCTTTTCTTTACTTTCATGCCAGATATCGAAATTATAAAAACTGTTCTGAAATGCATTGACATATACCATAAATATATTACATATTGATTATAGTCAAAAGACTCGAAACAAAATAAATTTAGCCGCATAAATAGAACACTAAAATATGGTCAACTTTTTGAAATATACAGCCAATTTTTTCGAATAGTACGAAAGATATATAAATGATAAAAACGGATTTGTAATGCACAGATATAGTAGAAAAATAAATAGTACTGACATTTGTGGTTATTCTTACTTTGCACGAAGATAACTGGGCCTGAACCATTAGAAATGATGAAAATCCTGATTTTCAAAAAAAGGCCATAAAGTCCAAACCTTTTTTCGGACGATATTTTAGGGGCATTTTTGGAATCTACGTAAAAAATGGGACTCAATTTAGAAATTTCAGCCCAGGGGCAAAATCCTGTTACATAGTGTTATTAATAAGCTGTTGCAAATACTATTTTTGTATCATCATCAACAGCTTGAGTTTTTCTATTCTTGAGGAGGAATCCTGATCTGAAGAATAGAAGGAATCAAGCTGTTTATTATAACACAATAATAAAAACAACAACTGCTTTTGGTTTAATTCTTTAAAAATGTTATTAATAATTTAAAAAAAGGGACAGGTTTGTTCTTATTTTCCACGAATCCTGTGAAATAAGTAGCTCCAGACACAGGATGAAACCCAAAGGATTCAAAGTTACTCCTCAAGAATAGAAAAACTCAAGCTATTTGTGATACCGCAAAAATAGTATTTGCAACAGCTTATTAATAATATAAAAATGGGAGAGGTTTGTGATTAATTTGATACTATTATCAAAGAGAGATTCAAAGATGATGTCTAGGAATGAAAATCTGGAGCTTAGTCTTGGTGCTTAAAGATTCTATTACTGTTTTTGGCCGTGAAAAAGAGAGAGGGGTAAAGAGAGGGATAGAAGGAAAGAGAGAGGGAGAGAGAGAGAAGTTTCTCTCTCTTTCCTTCTATCTCTCTCTCTTTTTCACGGCCAAAAACAGTAATAGAATCTTTAAGCACTAAGGCTAAGCTCCAGATTTCCATTCCTAATGATATTGCTATGATTTTCTAGTCGACAGCATTTTTTTCTCTTTCTATGCCATGTCGGGGTTAAATTAATCCCTTGCCCAATAAAGTGACCGTTAGAGAGTGGTGGCCACCTGTCACAGAAGGCTTTAGTTTTTTCTTTTGTGGGGATGAGTGGATCTCAATAGATAGAAGACGACCGTCACAGGTTTGAATGTACATTAATGCTTTATATAGGGAGGTTGGATGCTGTTTCAACTATCATCAATGTTGTGTACAAGAACTCTAAGTCGAACGTTACGGTCAAATAGACGCTGATTCTATAGAGTAGTGGGTCCGATTTTTTTATTATTACATATATTAGGGTGTGCTGTCTGTAGAGGTAAGAAATAATCACCCATAAACATAGATTTATTAGTTGGTAACATTGTTGTTATTAGTTTGTCAGGTGCTTTATTCAATTAATAGGTGGAAGAATTCGTATATGGCATGAAGAAAAGAATCTTAGTATCTCTGAATTCGCATCCCTCAACAGACGCGAGATAAGAGGTACTTCATTGGATAATGCCAACTGTTATTTTAATGGTTCTGTCTTCTCTTTTCTTTCAACCAAATACGTTTTAAAAACATTACATTGTTCCTATCTCTAGTCATCTGATTAGGCAAAGAATACTACAACCAGAAACTAGTTTCTAGTAGTGTTCCTTAAATTAAAGATGTACGTTCTCGAGTTCACTAAAACATTCACAATCTTATATCTAAAGGAATCTCAAGATTCCAATATTTATATAACACTGACAAAAACACACTGTAATTTATTTTTTATACATCTATATTAATGTCTTAGAACACAATTGGCACAATATTCAAAATATTAGAAATTAAACCTTTGAGCCAGATATCACAATAAAGCAGTTAATAAATTATTTAATAAATAGTAACATATTCAACCCTGAGGCATTTAATATTTAAGAAACGGGATTAACATGGGTAAAGAAAAGATTCAATGGTTAAATCACAAGGATTATATATAATATGGAGTTATTGAAATCCACCTGATCTATATAATTAAAATAATTCGATGCATAATAAAACAGATAGAAGATAGAAAGAGAAGACATATAAATACATCATCAACATATTTTTTTAATTTCAAGAGTAGTGTTTATGATGGAAGGTACTCTTTTACAAGACTCCTATACATAGGATAATAATATAATAGGATAATTATCCCTAATCAGTAAAAATATAAAGTCGAATAGTTTAAAATCGTTCGTTTTTTAAATTGGCGATATCTTAGTTAGTTTTTATAATTAAAAAGTCAACTATTTAAATGTTGAGGCTTTCTGGAGTGTAAGAATGTTCCCCCAAAAGAAACCTCGCTCCAGAAGGACTAGATAATCAAATGATAATTTTATGTCTCTCAAAAACGAAGCCCCTTATATGTATAACATTAAGATAGCTCTTCCTTTGACAAATTTCAACACTCAATTTGCACAACGTATTCAAATAATTAAACTTGTCAACTAATGCAAAATCAAAAATGGTATCCATTTTTATATTCCAAAACATTGTTTTGGGAGTTTGATATTTGACGTCTGCCTGTAGTTCTTTTGAGTCAGAGATGTAGGATAAAGAAGATACATAATATTCTTTTTCGGTTCTTAGACGAAGCTGTATGTATTTTCCTTTGCGCGAGTCGAAGAAGATGAGCCACTGCCGCCAGAGGGTCCAGCGTCGCTAAGACTAGGGTCCAACAAAACCGTACGGAGACGGATGTCCCCGCCATGCGTTACAGTCTTGAAATAAATATTAAGAAAATTAAGAATGTGATGTATTATATTTAGTTATTAATTTGATGTATATTTTTGGCTCCACTTACTTGAAAAGGCTCTGGCAGCGATGGTGGCGCCCCTCTGTCCACAAGGGGAAGCTGTGTTGTCCTCCGGACGCCCCGCCCCCGTTATGTATACCCGGTGCAAATTGCCCACCACTCCTCCCTGGCCGGTAGACAACGTATTCCGTGAGCTTGACGTCAGACTCTGCCCCGGACTCCAGAGGCAGCGACTGGGCTCGGAAGTGTTCAAGCATGTCAAATATAGAGTTGAACCATAGGTGCTGGACGCGACACTGGCCTTCGGGGTTAAGGGTCAGCCTCAGGTGCTTGGCCCGGCCTTGGAAGTTGAAGGTGAGAACGAGCTCACCTTTGCGGGTCTCGCTTTGGCGAACCAGGAAGATGCCGTGACCCGGGCCGCGAAGAACGAGACTAGCGGCGTCGTTACGGGAGAGCGTTCCGTGAAACCAGGGGTACTCGCATAGCAGAGGAATCAAATCCCCTTGGTGAATCTCATCTATGAAAGAAAGGAAGAAACAATAAAGTGGGAGAAAATTAGCTCGCAATCCGGTTAGAAAAAACCAAAAAAATAAAATTTGAAGCAATCTACATAATATAAGAGTCATACAACTCAAGTTATAAACATACAATATAATATAATACTCAGCTTTACCTCCAGCTCCATTTCCATCAAGGCTCAGATTAGAGGAGTTATTAGAACGCAGAAAGTTTCCCAGTTCCACCCGAGCCGAGGCTGGGCCCTGAAAGAAGTCCAAGTCGGATCGAAAGGCAGTGAGGGCATCTTCACAGAATCCGGATTCGAGCACGAGAGACTCAGAGCCGATTTTAGTCCCCAAAATGCAGCTCCGAATGAGAGATAGCCAAGAAGAGAGTTCCTCCTGGTCGAAGGCGTCCACAATGTACTCTGTTTTGTTGGCACTCTTGAGAACAAAGGTATGGCGGTGATCCGGCATTTCGAGATCAGTTGTCTCACGGGCCTCTTGAATGAAGAGACAAAATATGCCCATCTTGGCCACTGAGCTCTAAAAGTAAGGAAAAATAAGAAACTAATAGCTAGCAACGCTTAGAGGACTGATTTATTAATTAATCATTAAAGCATATCTGGGATTCGGTGGAAGAAATATATCGCCGACTTCGGTAGGTTTTAACGGGTTGTGCCCATTTTTCACAAATCTACTGATTGAAGGGGGTAGCGGTAGATTTCAAAATCATCTACGAAGGATCCATAGATTTTGATACAAAAAATGTTTGCAAATTATTGTAAATCTAATTTTACCGATATACATCAATACAACCAATTGAATAGCGGTGTTTGGAAATATAGTCGCATTTAAGCAATATCCTCTCTTGTCGTACCTTTGGCGGTGAGTAAAACTCCAAAAGATATCCTCCAGACATCTTATATAGGACAAGCTTAGCCCTCTCCCATTTCAATCGATCCAAGTTACAGAAGTCCTTTCCCTCTGAAGAAATAAAGTTAACCTTTCCAGACTTTTTAGATTCGGCTCGAACTTTTCGAATCTTTCGTTTTTTGGACTGGTTGGAACTCGCAGCCGTCTCAAGTTGCGTCTGAATGAGTGAGGAGTGATTCCCCAAAGCTGAGGTATTTGAGAGCTCCACCTCGTCCGAGTGCTGCTTTTGAAAGAAATTTAGACCTCGGGTCTTCCGGATGAGGCCCCGGGAGAATCGTCGAAATATGGACTTTGGTCCGGAGGAGCCCGTGGAGGAGGCATTGGAGGATGAGGATGAAAGAGAGGAGTTTGTGTCGTAGAGCTCCACTGCACTAAAACCAGAGGGAAGGGGACTAATGTGCTTACGCGCCAGGGAAGCCAGCTCAGATCGAAAGTTGTCGATAAACCGCTCAGAGATTTCCCTAAAGAGAAAGTAATATGATAAAATAAGGCACATATTTATAGAAAATGTCCCCAATTGTAGACTGAAGTGAAATTTATACTCCTTTATACCTAACTAAAGTTAGCGGTGGGTTTTAACCCTAAATAAAAGCCTGTATCAGCAGGCGGGACCCGAGGGCTTGGTGTGTATGAGATTGAAAGTAAGGACTCCTTTTATACCTAGCCAGAGTTGGCGGTGGGTTTCAACCCTAAATAATTGTCCATAACGACAGGCGGGACCCGAGGGCTTGGGGTGCATAATATTGTAAATTAGGGTTCCTCTCATTCCTAATTAGGGTTGGCGGTGGGTTTCAATCCTAAAAGCCTCAATTGACATGCAGGGCCCGAGGGCTTTGAGGAACTATTTCTTTACGATAAAATCCTCCATAAATAACGAAAAGGGTGTTCTGAGTGTTTGGGTCCAATGGAATCCCCTGTGTTAAATATCAATTTTAACGTGCATATTAATTTTAATGATAAGCAGGATTATGCCCACTGGGTGACGTCACATACATTCACAGTTCATAGATTTTCATCAAAAAGGCCTGTCGAATATTTCTATTCACGAAAGTAATATGTAACTAGGATATTATATTAGTTATTACTTGAAAGTAATATATAATGTTTGTTCTCTCTATTTAGTCGCAGTAATATAACTAAGTAATATATTACTCGCACGTGCGTTAGGGAACAACACTGCAAATAATACATTGAAAACAGATAAATAGTTCCATAATTGACTTAATAGATTAATTAAAATGCTTCCAATGTTGAGACACCTTTATATTATTAGTATTTGTTTAATATAAAGTTTAACAAAAATATGTTTGTAGTGTAAAATATTGTTGAAGCAAAATAAATAAAACAATGAATGTGTTTAAAAAAGTATTTAAAAATACTATATTCGGAAAGTAAAATACTTGAATAAATCAGGTATACTTTTTTCATATTTAATTAAAAAATGTTAAAAGTTGTATATTTTGAATAAATAAGACAATATCGCTGTAGTTGCGTATAAAATACATTAAAGAAAGATTGTTTTATAATGTTATGATTAAAATGAATGAAATACAAGTTGAATATCTTATGGGCAAATTCAAGTAATATACAAGAGGGAAGGTGGTTTGGTATGTCTAACCTGAGAAATCCCATTTTCTTTCTATTGTCCTCCTGAGATGCCCCCTCATCGCTCTCCTCTCGTTTCTCCCAAAGGGCCTTATAGAAGTGGGCTGCAAGCTCTTTGCTCTTGGTCTTTGCCTCCCGCTTAAGTCGTTCCTCATCGTATGGCGGCTTATCCTGAGGTCTCCCCGTCCCCAAGGAAGACTCTGTTCCTGGGAGTTCAGGGCTCATATCCTCTTTGGGGAGAGGGCATACATAGCACACACACACAGCTCAAGGCATCATCATTTTGTTGATTTGCTTTCTAAAAGGAAGAGGGAGAAGAAGGAAAAAAACTCATGTAAAAAAATGAAAGCACCTCAAGTTATAATAAAAATAACAAAGCATCGGAATAAGAAAATATATATAATAACCAATGACGTCACCATAACAGTAACTATATATATTCTTTTAATATATGTACATGAAGAAAATGATGTCAATGTTCAGATAACTATTTTTCTG
>CP045905.1:12888711-12925164 GCA_013387185.1 Caligus rogercresseyi | reverse complement strand
GAAGCATTCACATATACTTTATATAAAAATTATATAATATGTATATTATAGTTTAAATTGTTATTCTTTTTAG
This sequence comes from Caligus rogercresseyi, assembly GCA_013387185.1. Taxonomy (NCBI): domain Eukaryota; kingdom Metazoa; phylum Arthropoda; class Copepoda; order Siphonostomatoida; family Caligidae; genus Caligus; species Caligus rogercresseyi. The sequence goes on along the minus strand of CP045905.1, from coordinate 12,925,091 downwards.
GTTTTTGTGAAGTATATTTGTCTGTTGTACATATAAAAAAAGCATTAAAGTTAAAAAGAGTTTAAACAAATTATGCATTTTATCTTATAGCAAGGGAACAAAGAAAATTTAGAAAATACCCATTAAATGCACTTTGTCAAAGAGAGTTATAAAAAATACGCATTTTATCTCATAACAAAGAAACAAAGAGAATATAGAAAATACGCAATAACTGCACCTTGTATATATAAAATATATCGTAGAATAGTGATTCAGTTTATCAAAATATATCAGAGGAGCAGAAGCTTTTTAAATTCTGATTATGGATCCTTCCAAGCGGGAAATTTATTCTTCGAGGTTAGAAGAAATGCATCTGGAGAAAGCACAAAACAATGCCCAGATAGATAAAGACACCTACGGAAAAATAATGTCTTTTCTTCAGCAACAAGACGATGATAGATCCCTGGATTCTTGGGAATATGCTTGGAAATATAGATACCATCTTATAGTTATTAATGGGGTGAACAAACTTGCCAAACGAGGCAAAAATACAATGATTGTTGCCAAAGAAGACTTATTTGACGTCATCAACAAGGCTCACCTGAAGTTGAGGCATGCTGGACGAAATATATTAACTAAGGAGCTTCAAAAGTTATATTCTAACGTGACACGGGACAACATAATGCTCTTTCTAGAACTTTGTGAGAGCTGTCAGCTGAAAACAAAAAAAGTGAAGAAAGGTGTGAACCCCCCTCCCATGTTATCCCACAAGATGAATTCACGCTGTCAGGTCGATTTGATCGACGTGCAAAGTAAGGCTCACAGAGAATACCGATTTATAATACTAAGTGTATTGCGTATGCTCTAAATTTTCTTTGTTCCCTTTGTTATAAGATACAATGCGTAATTTGTTTAAACTCTCTTAAAGAAGTATTTATCAGCGACTACTCCTTTTTATATGTACAACACAAATTATACTTCACAAAAACCTAAAAAGAATAACAATTTAAACTATAATTTTCATATTTGTGTTTCCATATAATTTTTATATAAAATATATGTGAATGCTTCATTCTAACGCTATTATTATAAATACTATTTCTATACTTCCCGATCAAACGGGTATTTTGCAAAATATCCGGTCATTTTGCATATTGCCCGGACATTTTTCAAAATGCCCGCTTTAACGGTCATTTTACAAAATGAATATAATTAATTTAGATGTTTTGCTTATGTACTGATTTCCTGACGCGCAAAAAAGTCTAGTTTCTAGTATTCCTTGATTAGATTTATCTCCTTCTTAAGCGTTGTGATCTTTGTTTATATGCCCACATGACAAATATCGGCAACGCAATCTCTATCGAAATAAAGACCGTATTTTATCATGAAAGGAAATATTTGCATCCCTTGAACAAAATTAATAAAAATTCTTTTATAATGTTATTAATTAACTAAATATATTTTAAGAACCCCTTTTTTTAATTAACCAAAAATTATTATATATATTTTTATACCTAAGAATATTATTTATAAATCCTTTTTCACTTACTTTCAGATGTTACAGTGATGAAGAATGAATCCGAGAACCACATAAAATCCGAGGCCCCTGAAATCTTGCCTCCTCCCCCCTCTGCTGTCAGCTCTGGGAGCCATCATCCTAAGACGATACTCATCAAGGAAGAGGACAATGATAGCTCGACGACTGTGAGTACTAAGAACAAATATCCAACCCTAATGATGGTAGTGATTAGATATATATCAATTCGTCGTTTCCTATCCAATTAAATAATACAAAACAATAAGCTCGCCTTATGATATAAAAATAATAATTATACATTTAAAATAATGGGGGCTAGGATACACACGATGGTTGTTGCATAGAGTAGTTTTAATATTTTGGTTTTCCTTTCATCCAAATTTGGTTCTTATCTATTTCTTATATAACAAATTAAACTCCCAAAACTCTACTATATTCAATATTCCAAGACTACTACATACTATAGACTGCTCTAATACTGACTACTGACATTCAGTTAATACTGAATATAATATTGGCTACTTGAGTAAATATCAATATATTTTTACACTTCTAGATGAGTGCGGACGAAGTGGAGAGTCGAGAACCTCCGCGATCTTCAATTTACGCCAACAACCTCTCAGGGAGCTACCTTCACCCTCAGGGTGGTCCCCGATCCTATCCCCAGCCAGGCCGCCCCCCGCCGCCATTCCTGCCCCCAACCTCTCGACCCCAGGATGGCAACCCAAGCGGCAGTGTTGCCAGCAATGGTCCTGTGAAGGAGGTCATGACAGTACGCGACCTCATGAGCAACGTGATCGAGAGACAGCTCTCCAGCAACCAACTTTCCTCCCCACATCATCACCCTGGTGGACACGCACTCGGCGGAAACTCCTCCTCCTCTGGTAGTAGCAGCAGCAGCAGCCACCCCACCATACACACAATTCTAGAAAACTCTGGCCCAGCCCCACACAAGACAAACTACATCAGAGACAGAATCGGCCTCAATCCACTCGCACAGCCCCAAAAGACAAACCACACCATGGCCCCACCCCCGGTCCCACCCGCCAACGACTGCGAAACACTAGATCTAAGCATGCCGCGACGAAGAGAACCCCCCTCCGCCACCAACGGTCCCCCGTCGTCACAAAGCACCGCGGGCAGTCAGTATAGGGAGCCAGTGGCCATACACCGCTCTTCATATGAAAGCCGCTCGTCCCCTCCGCCCGCCCACTCCGGGAGCAAGGCTGTGACGGTGCCAGACCCCTTCCGGGACCTTGGCCGGCCCTACCCCCCGCCCGAACGCCCTCACCTCATGCCTCGGACACCTCGTGGGGCCAATCTACGCTTCAGGCCCAGTGGTCCAGCCCACAAAGGCCCGCCACTCAAGCCCCCACCCCCATCCGAGAAGCCCCTACTCATTCAAACGGGCTCCATCACCCAGGGAACCCCCGTCAACCTCCCTCATCACCACTCACACATGCTGCCCTCACACCATGCACAACAACAACAAATCTCACACCACTCAGCCTCGGCACATCAACATTCATCCAGAGCCAATATGTCTGCAGCCTATGAACCCCTCCTACGCGTTAATCCCCCCGACAAACCAGCGGATCCATCACACACGGAACACCCGTCTACGAAAAGAAAGTCTACGAACGCAAAGACTATTACCACGGACCCCCGGCAACCAACAGCGCGCCAGGCAGTGGTGGAAGCAGTTCAGGCCAGCCCAGATATTCATCGGGAAGTAGTCCTGCTGGTGACGGTGGGAGAAGCAGTAGTGGCAGCAATGCCGAGGCACCATCCCAACTCAGCTCTCGTGCCGTCATCATGAACGACTTTGCCATGGCGCGCTCGAATGAAATGCAGCGGCGACCAGACTCACGTGAATCTGTGGCGGCACGCTCAGTATCGCCACGCTACACCACTTCTAACCGGGATCATAGCCCACAACAGCGAATGCCCCTGACTGACCCACGAGCAGCACTGGCCCCTGATAGGAGGGTGCCCTACAGTGCGCCCAGTTCGGCTGCCACATCCTCGTCCTCGATCCATCGCGTTATTCCAGACATCCGCGGAGATCCAAAGGCAGACATCGTATCCCTCACAACTGCATCCTCCAGATCCAACTCTGGATCACCTGCAGTCATCGACTACCGCAATGAGACCGGCAGTTCACGTCGCGTGGCTGAACGTCATCGTGCTATCTCAGCAGCCATGCAGGCTGCCGCTTATCCACCGCCGGGCTATCCACCGATTTACATGACGCCAGACGGGAAGTACGTCCCCCTGCATCGCTCTCCGTCTCGCTCTACGCCACCACCGCCACACACGTCATCCAGCGTCTCAGCTGTCCCATCCCGACCCCGAATAGCTTCAGGGATCACTTCTGGGAAGCCAGTGCTCAGTGGATCCTCGGCTAATATTGGGAACTGCAGTTCGGTAAGCAGTGCTGCCCATATTGACTACTACCGCGGCCATCCCGAGGTCACCATCTCCAAGACCAGCCCACGACTCGTCTCCACCGTCTACAATGACCAAAACCCACTCAACTCCCTTGTAGACGTCGCTGTCAAGCAACCAAAGCTGCCAGACCCTAAGCTCTTGGAACACGCTGCCGGCGGGAGCAAGGATGGCGGTAAATCCGCAGTATCCGCAGCCGTTGCAGCCCTACATCAACAGCAGACACGCATCGTGGCTGCAGCCATGCAGCAAAAGTTTGGCGATCGATGCTATCTTCCCTCCGGGAACCAGCAGCTGGAGGCTGCACTGGCCGCAGTTGCTGCAGCATCTAACTCATCCACGTCTGCATCTGCTGCTTCGCCAGATGCCTTGGGGGCAGCTCCTCCAAGGGTCCCACGGCAGAGCAGAAGCATCTCTACAAGAGCCTCATGCACAACAGTGAATACGCTGCCAGCAACCACAAGGCACCCACCGCTGCATCTCTCACGCCACATAAAATCATCGAAACCATCATCCACCAGCAGCAGGAGTACAATCAGCAACAGTTCATGGGTGCAAGTGGTGGAGGGGCGCCCAAATACAGACGCAGTCCAGCCCTTGACCTGGACAAGGGGTTCAAAGCCGCTCGACGCAGCCCCTCAACTGCTACGACTTCTGCATCTGCCATGTCAGCTCTGAAGCCAGAAGCAAATAACCCCCCGGACGACCGCCACGATGAATACATGTGGCGCCAGCGACTCGCGCCAGACGAACGCCAAATCACCCGTGTGGCCCAAGGCCTACCCCCACCCCCCGAAAAGACCTCCCGGTCCATCTCTCCTGCGAGTGGGGATCCCCGCTACCTTGTGGACCTCCGAAGACGCCTCCCTGCCGAGAGTGGACCTCGGGCAAGGCCCCTGGGGTGGTGTGGGTGCCTGCCCTATGGAGTACGTCAACAATAAAATCGTTGAGGAAATGAAAAAGAACAGCGAGGCCGCAGCTGCAGCAGCCGTCATGGCCTCAGCAGCCTCCATGGCCCCACCCTCAGCAGCCAAGCAGCAGACGCCGCAGCTCCTCCTTGGTGGTAAACCCGGTAAGCGACATGCCCCTCCCAATGGGGGTGGGGAGGAAGACGGGAGCAATGAAAGCCCTCGCAAGAGAGTCCGGGAGGACGAGCAGCAGCAACAACAACTCCTACCAGACTCTCCTGGCTCCGGGGAAATGGTCATTGATGAGTCCGCACGGCCTGACTCAGTCTCAAGCCATAAGACAGCCTCTCCCGCACCAAGAGGAGGAATCGGCAGCAGCGAGTCCCAACAACAGTCCTCTTCCTCTGGAGGAAACAACCCTCATCTGCCAAGATATGAGCCCCTCTCCGACGATGAGTGAAGAAAAAGCTCCTCTCCTATAAACCACCCTGCTTAGACACGCCTCCTGGATTTGTTATTGTGTAATCGTTAAAATAAATAGAGAACCTTCTTCTATATAATATATCTATTTCAACATTATTATTTTTTTTTTTGATATATCTCTGCTTATTGACCTTTTTCTAAGGAAATTCTAAGGAAGCTGACATATATTCATAATAATATAATATGTTGAAACAGCGATCTTTCATGATGTGTGATATTTCAAATCTTTCCTTCTTAAAAAAATAAAACAACAACATTTGAACGTGTTTCTCTCCCTCCTTTGATCTTCGTTCGTTCGTTCTCCTACCATACCATAGAAGAATGTTGCCCCCCTTTCTTTCTTGGACGCGCTAAGCACTCCACAACATGCTTGGAATAAACACCGCCGCTTTGTTGTTGATCTTTCTTGATCCCACGTATTTTTTTCCTTTCATCTCCTCCTTCATTCTTGTTATCATGGTTGTTGTCGTCTTGGTATGTGTGTGTAATATGTTGACTGTGACTAATTTGTCTGTTTTCTCTGTTCCCTCTCTCTCTCTCATACTCCCTCCCCCATCGTAAATATTATAATATTGATAATAATAATTTATAATGAAATAACAAAAAATAATAATTGTCAAATCCTGAGTTTTTATTTATTTGGGGAACCCAATTAAGGGCTTACTTTAATTGATATATAAAGATATAGAGAACTTATGGGTACGGTTACTTCGATCTCCTACCTGAGCTAGAAACAAAGAGAAACCACACTTCAACACGGCCATCGTGCTAACATTCCTCACAAAACCTCTCTATTATTGTACTTATTATAGAAGGAAAAGTATTCGCGATCCCGTTTGAACATATTCATGAGCCGAGTCAGTGCTAGGAGCGACCACATTGATGAAGGAGCTCCCAAACGTCTCGTCTCCTCCTCCGATCATTGAGGAGGAGGATGAGACGAGACGGGGCAAATATAATGACTGGAATCATGCCATCCGTCCACTCCCATTCGATAAATTTGATCCCAAGCAATGATGAATCAATGTAAACAATAACATAATAAGAACAAGGCAGGAGCACTCTGGATGACGAATACTTTTTTCCTTCTTCTTCTATAATAAGTAAATAATAGAGAGGTTTTGTGAGGAATGTTAGCACGATGGCCGTGTTGAAGTGTGGTTTCTCTTTGTTTCTAGCTCAGGTAGGAGATCGAAGTAACCGTACCCGAACTTATTATTCCCTTCAATAGCAGAGAAACATCGTTGTTCAGCTGTATTTGGGGATATTTTCTCAAATCACCTATGTTTACAAATTTAGGTTGTTGTGATGACGTCTCACACAGGCTGCCAACTGCATTTCAGAACAGTTTTTATAATTTCGATATCTGGCATGAAAGTAAAGAATAGATCAATTTAGTAGGACGAAGTATTGATCATATTAAGTAACTACTTTTAGGTGATTCATTGAGGTTGCAATAAATATTATTGTGATTTGTTACGAAGAAAAAAAAACAGGTTTGCCTTTTTATTTGCAAGTTTCTTAAATAATTTGATAACAACATTGGAACGCAATTTTCCAAATCACAGTAACTCTCTAAAAATAAAATTATTTTTGACACTTGTAAATAATTATATGTAAATAAAAAGGCAAACCTGTTTTTTTTTCTTCGTAACAAATCACAATAATATTTATTGCAACCTCAATGAATCACCTAAAAGTAGTTACTTAATATGATCAATTCTTCGTCCTACTAAATTGATCTTTTCTTTACTTTCATGCCAGATATCGAAATTATAAAAACTGTTCTGAAATGCATTGACATATACCATAAATATATTACATATTGATTATAGTCAAAAGACTCGAAACAAAATAAATTTAGCCGCATAAATAGAACACTAAAATATGGTCAACTTTTTGAAATATACAGCCAATTTTTCGAATAGTACGAAAGATATATAAATGATAAAAACGGATTTGTAATGCACAGATATAGTAGAAAAATAAATAGTACTGACATTTGTGGTTATTCTTACTTTGCACGAAGATAACTGGGCCTGAACCATTAGAAATGATGAAAATCCTGATTTTCAAAAAAAGGCCATAAAGTCCAAACCTTTTTTCGGACGATATTTTTAGGGGCATTTTTGGAATCTACGTAAAAAATGGGACTCAATTTAGAAATTTCAGCCCAGGGGCAAAATCCTGTTACATAGTGTTATTAATAAGCTGTTGCAAATACTATTTTGTATCATCATCAACAGCTTGAGTTTTTCTATTCTTGAGGAGGAATCCTGATCTGAAGAATAGAAGGAATCAAGCTGTTTATTATAACACAATAATAAAAACAACAACTGCTTTTGGTTTAATTCTTTAAAAATGTTATTAATAATTTAAAAAAAGGGACAGGTTTGTTCTTATTTTCCACGAATCCTGTGAAATAAGTAGCTCCAGACACAGGATGAAACCCAAAGGATTCAAAGTTACTCCTCAAGAATAGAAAAACTCAAGCTATTTGTGATACCGCAAAAATAGTATTTGCAACAGCTTATTAATAATATAAAAATGGGAGAGGTTTGTGATTAATTTGATACTATTATCAAAGAGAGATTCAAAGATGATGTCTAGGAATGAAAATCTGGAGCTTAGTCTTGGTGCTTAAAGATTCTATTACTGTTTTTGGCCGTGAAAAAGAGAGAGGGGTAAAGAGAGGGATAGAAGGAAAGAGAGAGGGAGAGAGAGAGAAGTTTCTCTCTCTTTCCTTCTATCTCTCTCTCTTTTTCACGGCCAAAAACAGTAATAGAATCTTTAAGCACTAAGGCTAAGCTCCAGATTTCCATTCCTAATGATATTGCTATGATTTTCTAGTCGACAGCATTTTTTTCTCTTTCTATGCCATGTCGGGGTTAAATTAATCCCTTGCCCAATAAAGTGACCGTTAGAGAGTGGTGGCCACCTGTCACAGAAGGCTTTAGTTTTTCTTTTGTGGGGATGAGTGGATCTCAATAGATAGAAGACGACCGTCACAGGTTTGAATGTACATTAATGCTTTATATAGGGAGGTTGGATGCTGTTTCAACTATCATCAATGTTGTGTACAAGAACTCTAAGTCGAACGTTACGGTCAAATAGACGCTGATTCTATAGAGTAGTGGGTCCGATTTTTTTATTATTACATATATTAGGGTGTGCTGTCTGTAGAGGTAAGAAATAATCACCCATAAACATAGATTTATTAGTTGGTAACATTGTTGTTATTAGTTTGTCAGGTGCTTTATTCAATTAATAGGTGGAAGAATTCGTATATGGCATGAAGAAAAGAATCTTAGTATCTCTGAATTCGCATCCCTCAACAGACGCGAGATAAGAGGTACTTCATTGGATAATGCCAACTGTTATTTTAATGGTTCTGTCTTCTCTTTTCTTTCAACCAAATACGTTTTAAAAACATTACATTGTTCCTATCTCTAGTCATCTGATTAGGCAAAGAATACTACAACCAGAAACTAGTTTCTAGTAGTGTTCCTTAAATTAAAGATGTACGTTCTCGAGTTCACTAAAACATTCACAATCTTTATATCTAAAGGAATCTCAAGATTCCAATATTTATATAACACTGACAAAAACACACTGTAATTTATTTTTATACATCTATATTAATGTCTTAGAACACAATTGGCACAATATTCAAAATATTAGAAATTAAACCTTTGAGCCAGATATCACAATAAAGCAGTTAATAAATTATTTAATAAATAGTAACATATTCAACCCTGAGGCATTTAATATTTAAGAAACGGGATTAACATGGGTAAAGAAAAGATTCAATGGTTAAATCACAAGGATTATATATAATATGGAGTTATTGAAATCCACCTGATCTATATAATTAAAATAATTCGATGCATAATAAAACAGATAGAAGATAGAAAGAGAAGACATATAAATACATCATCAACCATATTTTTTAATTTCAAGAGTAGTGTTTATGATGGAAGGTACTCTTTTACAAGACTCCTATACATAGGATAATAATAATAATAGGATAATTATCCCTAATCAGTAAAAATATAAAGTCGAATAGTTTAAAATCGTTCGTTTTTTAAATTGGCGATATCTTAGTTAGTTTTTATAATTAAAAAGTCAACTATTTAAATGTTGAGGCTTTCTGGAGTGTAAGAATGTTCCCCCAAAAGAAACCTCGCTCCAGAAGGACTAGATAATCAAATGATAATTTTATGTCTCTCAAAAACGAAGCCCCTTATATGTATAACATTAAGATAGCTCTTCCTTTGACAAATTTCAACACTCAATTTGCACAACGTATTCAAATAATTAAACTTGTCAACTAATGCAAAATCAAAAATGGTATCCATTTTTATATTCCAAAACATTGTTTTGGGAGTTTGATATTTGACGTCTGCCTGTAGTTCTTTTGAGTCAGAGATGTAGGATAAAGAAGATACATTAATATTCTTTTTCGGTTCTTAGACGAAGCTGTATGTATTTTCCTTTGCGCGAGTCGAAGAAGATGAGCCACTGCCGCCAGAGGGTCCAGCGTCGCTAAGACTAGGGTCCAACAAAACCGTACGGAGACGGATGTCCCCGCCATGCGTTACAGTCTTGAAATAAATATTAAGAAAATTAAGAATGTGATGTATTATATTTAGTTATTAATTTGATGTATATTTTTGGCTCCACTTACTTGAAAAGGCTCTGGCAGCGATGGTGGCGCCCCTCTGTCCACAAGGGGAAGCTGTGTTGTCCTCCGGACGCCCCGCCCCCGTTATGTATACCCGGTGCAAATTGCCCACCACTCCTCCCTGGCCGGTAGACAACGTATTCCGTGAGCTTGACGTCAGACTCTGCCCCGGACTCCAGAGGCAGCGACTGGGCTCGGAAGTGTTCAAGCATGTCAAATATAGAGTTGAACCATAGGTGCTGGACGCGACACTGGCCTTCGGGGTTAAGGGTCAGCCTCAGGTGCTTGGCCCGGCCTTGGAAGTTGAAGGTGAGAACGAGCTCACCTTTGCGGGTCTCGCTTTGGCGAACCAGGAAGATGCCGTGACCCGGGCCGCGAAGAACGAGACTAGCGGCGTCGTTACGGGAGAGCGTTCCGTGAAACCAGGGGTACTCGCATAGCAGAGGAATCAAATCCCCTTGGTGAATCTCATCTATGAAAGAAAGGAAGAAACAATAAAGTGGGAGAAAATTAGCTCGCAATCCGGTTAGAAAAAACCAAAAAAATAAAATTTGAAGCAATCTACATAATATAAGAGTCATACAACTCAAGTTATAAACATACAATATAATATAATACTCAGCTTTACCTCCAGCTCCATTTCCATCAAGGCTCAGATTAGAGGAGTTATTAGAACGCAGAAAGTTTCCCAGTTCCACCCGAGCCGAGGCTGGGCCCTGAAAGAAGTCCAAGTCGGATCGAAAGGCAGTGAGGGCATCTTCACAGAATCCGGATTCGAGCACGAGAGACTCAGAGCCGATTTTAGTCCCCAAAATGCAGCTCCGAATGAGAGATAGCCAAGAAGAGAGTTCCTCCTGGTCGAAGGCGTCCACAATGTACTCTGTTTTGTTGGCACTCTTGAGAACAAAGGTATGGCGGTGATCCGGCATTTCGAGATCAGTTGTCTCACGGGCCTCTTGAATGAAGAGACAAAATATGCCCATCTTGGCCACTGAGCTCTAAAAGTAAGGAAAAATAAGAAACTAATAGCTAGCAACGCTTAGAGGACTGATTTATTAATTAATCATTAAAGCATATCTGGGATTCGGTGGAAGAAATATATCGCCGACTTCGGTAGGTTTTAACGGGTTGTGCCCATTTTTCACAAATCTACTGATTGAAGGTGGTAGCGGTAGATTTCAAAATCATCTACGAAGGATCCATAGATTTTGATACAAAAAATGTTTGCAAATTATTGTAAATCTAATTTTACCGATATACATCAATACAACCAATTGAATAGCGGTGTTTGGAAATATAGTCGCATTTAAGCAATATCCTCTCTTGTCGTACCTTTGGCGGTGAGTAAAACTCCAAAAGATATCCTCCAGACATCTTATATAGGACAAGCTTAGCCCTCTCCCATTTCAATCGATCCAAGTTACAGAAGTCCTTTCCCTCTGAAGAAATAAAGTTAACCTTTCCAGACTTTTTAGATTCGGCTCGAACTTTTCGAATCTTTCGTTTTTTGGACTGGTTGGAACTCGCAGCCGTCTCAAGTTGCGTCTGAATGAGTGAGGAGTGATTCCCCAAAGCTGAGGTATTTGAGAGCTCCACCTCGTCCGAGTGCTGCTTTTGAAAGAAATTTAGACCTCGGGTCTTCCGGATGAGGCCCCGGGAGAATCGTCGAAATATGGACTTTGGTCCGGAGGAGCCCGTGGAGGAGGCATTGGAGGATGAGGATGAAAGAGAGGAGTTTGTGTCGTAGAGCTCCACTGCACTAAAACCAGAGGGAAGGGGACTAATGTGCTTACGCGCCAGGGAAGCCAGCTCAGATCGAAAGTTGTCGATAAACCGCTCAGAGATTTCCCTAAAGAGAAAGTAATATGATAAAATAAGGCACATATTTATAGAAAATGTCCCCAATTGTAGACTGAAGTGAAATTTATACTCCTTTATACCTAACTAAAGTTAGCGGTGGGTTTTAACCCTAAATAAAAGCCTGTATCAGCAGGCGGGACCCGAGGGCTTGGTGTGTATGAGATTGAAAGTAAGGACTCCTTTTATACCTAGCCAGAGTTGGCGGTGGGTTTCAACCCTAAATAATTGTCCATAACGACAGGCGGGACCCGAGGGCTTGGGGTGCATAATATTGTAAATTAGGGTTCCTCTCATTCCTAATTAGGGTTGGCGGTGGGTTTCAATCCTAAAAGCCTCAATTGACATGCAGGGCCCGAGGGCTTTGAGGAACTTATTTCCTTTACGATAAAATCCTCCATAAATAACGAAAAGGGTGTTCTGAGTGTTTGGGTCCAATGGAATCCCCTGTGTTAAATATCAATTTTAACGTGCATATTAATTTTAATGATAAGCAGGATTATGCCCACTGGGTGACGTCACATACATTCACAGTTCATAGATTTTCATCAAAAAGGCCTGTCGAATATTTCTATTCACGAAAGTAATATGTAACTAGGATATTATATATTAGTTATTACTTGAAAGTAATATATAATATGTTTGTTCTCTCTATTTAGTCGCAGTAATATAACTAAGTAATATATTACTCGCACGTGCGTTAGGGAACAACACTGCAAATAATACATTGAAAACAGATAAATAGTTCCATAATTGACTTAATAGATTAATTAAAATGCTTCCAATGTTGAGACACCTTTATATTATTAGTATTTGTTTAATATAAAGTTTAACAAAATATGTTTTGTAGTGTAAAATATTGTTGAAGCAAAATAAATAAAACAATGAATGTGTTTAAAAAAGTATTTAAAAATACTATATTCGGAAAGTAAAATACTTGAATAAATCAGGTATACTTTTTTCATATTTAATTAAAAAATGTTAAAAGTTGTATATTTTGAATAAATAAGACAATATCGCTGTAGTTGCGTATAAAATACATTAAAGAAAGATTGTTTTATAATGTTATGATTAAAATGAATGAAATACAAGTTGAATATCTTATGGGCAAATTCAAGTAATATACAAGAGGGAAGGTGGTTTGGTATGTCTAACCTGAGAAATCCCATTTTCTTTCTATTGTCCTCCTGAGATGCCCCCTCATCGCTCTCCTCTCGTTTCTCCCAAAGGGCCTTATAGAAGTGGGCTGCAAGCTCTTTGCTCTTGGTCTTTGCCTCCCGCTTAAGTCGTTCCTCATCGTATGGCGGCTTATCCTGAGGTCTCCCCGTCCCCAAGGAAGACTCTGTTCCTGGGAGTTCAGGGCTCATATCCTCTTTGGGGAGAGGGCATACATAGCACACACACACAGCTCAAGGCATCATCATTTTGTTGATTTGCTTTCTAAAAGGAAGAGGGAGAAGAAGGAAAAAAACTCATGTAAAAAAATGAAAGCACCTCAAGTTATAATAAAAATAACAAAGCATACGGAATAAGAAAATATATATAAATAACCAATGACGTCACCGCATAACAGTAAATATATATTCTTTTAATATATGTACATGAAGAAAATGATGTCAATGTTCAGATAACTATTTTTCTGTTCTCCTTTAGTTCGAAATAACAAATAACGCGGAATGGGGAAAAAGCATAGAGATATAAAGATATAGAGAGCTGATTCCCTTGAATAGCAGAGAAACAGCGCTTTATTGTTTCTGTGGGTCCACTATAAACAAAGTAATTGATACTACTTCATCGTAAGCTGATCATAGAGATAGAATCATGGAGATATAAACATAACCCAATGACGTATTCTCTTCGCTCCAATAGCAGAAAAACATCGTTCAGGTATATATTTGACACAATGACGTATTTCTCTGACGAGTCCAATAAGCTCTCTATATATTTATATCTCTATTGAAAGAGAAACGTAGTTAAATATATTATGATGCCACATTGTCTCTTATATTTGTTTCAAATTTATTTGTATTTATTTTTTCATATGACGTCATTGAGTATATAGATATATTGCTGTGTTCCCAAAGCCTTGAGTAACACCTTTATTCTTCTTATGAGCCTTTAGCGATGGACCCCAACCCTTTGTCCGAGGGCCGGTACTGGTCAGTGGACTAATCAGTACTGGTCCGCACTGGAATTGTAAAGCGTTTACTCTTCCACAGTTAGAAAAAGCTTCAGGATCCCTGGAGTGTCGATATTTTTATATATCGCGATGGTCCGGAGACTCTTTTGTCTTCACCATATAAAAAAGTTCTCTGAAAGATTGAATAAAACAAAAGTGATGTTCAATTGTATGCATTTGGACCATAAAGATATAAAGATATATAGAGAGCTTATTGGATTATCCCATAGAGATATAAAGACATAGAGAGCTTATTACGTTCTTCAGAGAAATACGTCATTATGTCCCAAAATACAGCTGAACGATGTTTCTCTGCTAATGGAGGGAATAAGCTCTCTATATCCTTATAGCTCTATGGATTATCCAGAGAGATATAAAGACAGAGAGCGTATTAGATTCTTCAGAGGCATACGTCATATTGCCCAATATAAATAAATATTTCTACGATCAACTTACGATGACGTAGTACGAATTACTTTGTTTATATTGGGCACAGAATACAGCTGAACGACGATGTTTATCTGCTATTGAAGGGAATAAGCTCTCTATATCTTTATATCTCTATGAAGGGAATAAGCTCTTTATATCTTTACAAACTCAACCCACGATTTTTAAAACTATTTCGTGACATCCCTAGTGGCCATATTATTAATAATATTTACTCATGCTCCATAATAATAATAATAACAATATCATATGATCAAAAATGTTCAATCTCCAGAACTATTAGTTTAAAAGGAATGAACAGAAAGCGGCAAAAGCCACTCCTTCGACGTTTTCTAGAGGCAATTCCGGGTGAGCGACGCTTTGGGATTTGGCGTCTTCTTCCTGGATTCTTCTTTATTGGAGCGGGGCTGGAGTATGTTATGATTCATTTGACATTTGGAACCACGAACTTCTGTAAGAAAGATAACTTACGTAATCATTGTCATTTACTTAATTTATGTAGTTGGGTTTTGACGAATAAATATATATATTTTTTATGTAGGATGCATTATGGGAGCGATAAAATTGAAGGACTCGAGTATTTTCAACGCGTATATATTTTCTATATCCCTCCAAAAAAAAACCTTTACCATATCAAGGGATTGAAGATAATAAAATATTTACAAATATCGTTAAATAGACGTCACTGCCTAGGGGCCACCTTCGATACGCTCTTCTATTTTTGCATTTTGATCCCATCCCCATTGTATGAATGTGTTTAACATGACGTCACATATGTGACGTAGGTTATTGATCATGTTTTCTCGAATGCCCTTGAAAATAATTCTTGTTCTCTCGCGTAAATTTGTGATTAGTCTGTTGTTTGCTACTCTTGAGGAGGAGAGATTGTGTGAGGCTTCACTGATTCTTACTACTCTTCAGTGGGAACTGAGTGACTTCACACTCCATAGAGATAAAAATAGATATAGGATCCTAAACAAATATAGGAGGGAGGATGAAGGCCTTATTTTTCATACTGAGAGGATAATATATTTTGCGTTTTTTATTACATACAAATATTGGAAGTAATTCATTTTAGGCCTTTTTAATTGTAAAAATAATCAAAATAAGCCAGGCAAGTTATAGTTCTTGACTTCAAGTTAAGTTTTGTGAAGGCTCTTGATTTGATCTTCTCCTTTTCTTCTTGAACATGTCAACTGGTTAGGCTTCATCATTTTTATTATTAGTCGCACTTGTTGCATTAATATCCTCAGAGATCCTTCAGGAAGGGCGCTATCTGACGTTACAACGAATAGATTCATTAGAATTATAAGACTATCTGTCATATGACCCTGGAACAAAATGGTTTTACATATATATATATTTTTTTCCATTTGCAGATAAAACATTTAAGAAGCGGCAAGTTCTGAACGCCTTGGAGGAAGAAGGACTCCTTGAAGAGTATCGAAAGTATGGATCTCCTTAAGAAGGTATCCTTCAGCCTGTTCGCCATGGCACTCACGTTATTTGGCTCTCAAGTGGTTCACAACGCCTACAAGCCCCTGGACGGCCTGGATGAACTAATTGAATCCGAAAAACAAAGAATACGAAGTCTTATTCAAGAAAATAAAGACAAAATTAAAAAGAGTGAAATATTATAGGTCGAGTGCGTTGATAGTTGACTAATTAATGAAATAAAAATCTGGGTTCCCAATAAATATATGTTCCAAAACATGTTTCTTAAATTAGGACTTTATCTTTTAGTTTCTGAGTTTCCTACAGTCAAATTGATTATATCTATAAGTTGTTGTATATCTTACAATCAAAAATGAAAGATAGCTATAACATTATGGGCTGTCATTTATTGAATCCATAATTTGACAAATAATAAAATTAATAAATATATTTTACTTATTCTCAATATTTATAGGCCAAAATGGTTATTTATTAAATTAGAGGCACAAAAGACTTACTTAAAAACAATTATTTATTATCTTGCTTTTGAGTTTTTTAAGCCATTTATGGAAAAGTGTTTAAGGAACGGTTAATAATAGGTTTAAGAACAAGAGAAGATTGAACTAATACCTCATTGAAGTTACTATTTAACAAATTAGTTGTCTATGTCCAACTGTCTTTTATCTTGCCTTGGAGTTTATTAAAGTCTTGATTGAGTCGTGTTTCTAGATATAAAATATGAAATTACCGAAGACAAATATAGACCAAGATGATCCAAGATAGAAAAAGAAAATGATGACTCATGGAAAAAATGGCCCAAATAAATCTTTGATCCGTCTTATTAGAACAAGAAAATAATTTATTTATAATGGCACAAATAAGATAATTATTGGTGCCATTATTCTCTCAATTTATATGAGAAAAGGTATTTGATCAATACTTAGTGTTATTCCACTCAAGGTCTTGCCTATCCTTGTAGCCATTTTTTCCATGAGTCTTCACATTCTCTCTTCCATTTTGGAGCTATTTCTGCTTGGTCCATTCATGAATTATTTCATAACACTCGTAAAGTGAAATGGACTGTCTAAGGACAGTGATGCTGTATTCCCGACTCAGGGTCAAAACCTAATTAATGAACACCTCAATTAATAAAGAGACAAAGCTAAGAGAGAATGGTGATCATTTTATTCAGAATGATGTAACATCGGGGTACTCCTTTAAAAGAAGAAGAACCCAGGATGGTGATCTCCTGGGTATTGTATCACACTGCCATTAATTAGTCAGATGCAAATTAGACGCAATGGAATATTAAAATACTCCAATAATGCCTGGGAAATGCCACCATTTTATAAAAAATAAAGAAAAGATACAGAAAACAAGTCACAATTTGATATAATAATACTTATGTGGGTTATACTATGCCAGAGCCATAAAGCCTTAAGGGCTCAGTATTATGCAATATATTAGGACATAAGGATACGAAATAGGGGGGAAATATTAACGTATAGAAAAAATGGCCCAAGTAAATCTTAGCCCCGTCTAATAACAACGACAAGGAAATCATTTATTTATAATTGCTAAAATAAGATTATTCTTTGCCAATATTCTCTCAATTTATATGAGAAATAGTATTTGATCAATGCTTAGTTGTATTCCAGTCTTCCCTACCTATGTTTTGGGACATTTTTCCATGCGTCATTGTTTTCTTTTTCTATGTTGGGTCATTTCTTCCTGATCCATTTTTTATTTGTCCATTTCTTCCTAGGTTGCATTTTTCTGGATACCGTTATGTAAAAACATACTAATATTTGTCGTTACACTACTCACTCCTGCAGATTAGCAACTCTACCTACAGGATACTAAATATTCTATTGCTTTTTTTTGCAATTATCATATAACAAAGTCTTTGTATTGGGCATTGAAGTATGCAATACTCAATGATTATGCCATTACTTTGCTTTAATTGCAGCTAATAATATTTAAATACCAATAATATGCCCAAATATGGAGAAATTTGCGCGGAGCGATTAGTGAGTCAGACATAACAAGGCGTAATGCTAGCCAAAGTCATTGGCTGAAACGGTGTACAGAGGAAATGGACGAGGAAAATATGCCCTAGGAAGAAATGATTCAACATAGAAAAAGAAAATGATGACTCATGGAAAAATGCCCCATTTACATGGATAGGAAAGACTGTGAGTGGAATACAACTAAGTATTGATCAAATATTATTTCTCATATAAAATGAGTAAATATTGGCAAAAATAATAATTTCATTTGTGTAATTATAGACCAAGAATTTCCTTGGAGTTGTTGTTATTAGTCGAGTTTAAGCTTTATTTGGCATTTTGATTTATTATTCTCCTTTTCTATCTTCGACCATTTCTTTTCTACGTCTAAACGACGTATTTGCTCATGTTAAAACAGCTAAAAAGACTAATTAAAGGAGGTAATAATCATATAAGGATTCATATACTAATTAACAAAATAATATTAAAATTGTACAATTCATTTGTTTAAAGAGACATTTTTATGAACATATGGTCCATAATCCTTGAGAAATTATGGTATTTTTTTCGTACGTAATGTATAAATGTAAAATTGTGTTTTGGTAGTAATAAAATTCATGGTGTCTTTCAACATAGAAATAAACAAAATATTTCCTACTAAGTTGTAGATTTAAAAATTCGGTAAAAACTGATCTTAGATAGTCTAAAATGTTTTTAATCTGAGTATATGTACTCTAAGATGAAATGCTTTAGCGTCTCTGAGTAGATCCTACAGAAAAAAGCAGTGTCTTTTCACCGTAGATGCTTCCCAGCGTAAGGCTGTTGGTAACTACTCTGCCCTTAAACAATATAGGATATAACTCAAAAGACTAGACAGTAGATCTTTTACAATCTCCTTCAAGGGTACCTCTAGGCCGTACTCTTTCTTTTTTCTCATAATTTGATTAATAAAATGTTTTCCGCACTCAACTATTTTATTTCGAAGGTTTTTTTTTACTAGAAAATGATGAAATGAAGTAATAAAAGAACAGATTATCGTGCATATTTCTCGGCCTTTAAAATTGACAATCGTTAAAACTATTTTTCTTTCTAAAAGTTAATTGGCGGTTGAATTATTTTCACTCCTAAAAATATCCCCGATGTACCATATTTTCTTTTTTTTAAATGCATTCATCATTTTCCTTTCTGTCTTGGGCCATTTCTTCATAATATCGGGCCAGCCATACATACTATGAGATACAAAGAACTTGTCAAGTTCCAACAATAGTTCCATGGTAAGAGAATAATGGTTTCTATACAATTCGAGGCAATTTAAGTTGAGTCCTTTCCCCTTTTATTTAAATTATCTTGGAAGCACGATATATTATTTCAGAAGTGAGGGAGTCAAAAAGACCTGTGCATGTCCTTGGATGAATTCAGAGTCTATTTCATTATGAAGGCTGGTTAGGGGGTATTATAGAAATCTAATATTAAGATATCAAAATTTATCCCCCGCGAAAGTTGCGTCATAAGAAACTAAATGATCGTAGAAAAATGGATTTTGGTTTGACCCCCCCTTACCCCCCCCCCAAATTGCGTTCAAAGGTTTCGTTATGAAGCAAAACTTTTTGTTATTACTTATTTTGAAAAAATTAGTTTTACAAAATTTAGCTATGATCAATTAATGACTGTTATTATTTGCAAATTTTCGTCAATAATATTTAGAGCCAATAAATGAACATAAGTGCTGACGCACCAACCATTTTTTAAATAACGGCTCCTACTAGGGTTCTTTTATAGTTTCAAGAAGGAAAAAGAAAAAGAGGGTACTCATGTTGATGTTTTTAAGTTATTTTTTAAATACGTTTGCTTTTCACATCTTAATTTTCATACAGTAACTCCCTCACATGGTTGAGAATATAAATCTATGACGTTGATTATATCCATAAACTTTTGCAGATAATAATATAATGACGCAAAATGTTTTCTCAACTGATAAAAAGAAGTTATTGTTAAAGGTAACTTGTTATTTTAAAACTTAATTCTTATTTCTAAAAAAATATTTTTAAAACTCCACCATGAATACATTGATCACGTATTACTAAAAAGTGGCATAGCGGAAGATCAAGCGAAATAACTACTTTCAGTAGTCGAAGACATTAAAGACTTGACACTTTGGTCACTGTTGTGTGTTACGGATGCAACACCAATGTCAGAATATGGTAAGGAGTAATAAAAAGACTCGAGTTATGTCTTAAAAGACCACTTCAGTGGATTATTTGTCTTCTACACATGAATGAGTTACCCTTTAGAGAAGTTTTTAAACATTTAGATGGCGCACAAAAAGGACCTCGGACTTATGAAGGTACCATAGGAAAATTAATTAATACAGACTTTACCAAAAATTCAATATTTTTTTTAAATACTTGTAGGAAAAGTTAAATACTTAAATCAAAGTTTACTGTATTCTTTAAGCTCAGATAAAAATATTTATACGAAATTACATTAGGAATACAAACCGAATTTTTTCGAATTCAAGCTTTTGCTACAGGTCTCCAGGAGCATTACATGAGGCAAAATGTCTTACCAAAGCCAACAGAATTTTAAGATCCTATATTTCACAAAAAAGTCCATGTGAGTCTCACATAAAACTTGTAAAATTTATATTAAATTTTTACGCTCCTATATGGTTTCAAACCAAGTTAAATTCTCTTTTTATTGAAGGCTCAAAGCATTACCAATTCGCCATAACTTTATTACAAGAGATTGATGAAAATTTAGTCCCTTCAATAGAAAAAGTACTCAAGAGAAACGCTTTTTTGCCCACCCTGAAAATATATTGCTAGAAGTCCTAACCGATAAATAAATGGAAACAAGAATATTTGCCCTGGAAAAAGTTGTGTTTGCAAAAAGAGAATATTAAAAACAAAGAAATTTTCAACTACCCAAAACTATCAGTTGTAATTCTAAGAATTTTTTAAATCTTATCGACTGGTCAAATATAAATTTGTCTGTTCCTCCAATTGTGCCTGAGGAAGATCTTATAAAAGCAAAAGAACATCCTTTAAAAATTAATAAGTATCCTTGCCATTCACAATCAGTGGAAAGAGCTGTAAAACTAGTAACGGAGGCATCTGCAAAAGTTTATGGATATAATCAACGTCATAGATTTATATTCTCAACCATGTGAGGGAGTTACTGTATGAAAATTAAGATGTAAAAAGCAAACGTATTTAAAAAATAACTTAAAAACATCAACATGAGTACCCTCTTTTTCTTTTTCCTTCTTGAAACTATAAAAGAACCCTAGTAGGAGCTGTTATTTAAAAAATGGTTGGTGCGTCAGCACTTATGTTCATTTATTGGCTCTAAATATTATTGACGAAAATTTGTAAATAATAACAAAGTCATTAATTGATCATAGCTAAATTTTGTTAAACTATTTTTTTCAAAATAAGTAATAACAAAAAAGTTTTGCTTCATAACGAAACCTTTGAACGCAATTTCGGGGGGTCAAACCAAAATCCATCTTTCTACGATCATTTAGTTTCTTATGACGTAACTTTCGCGGGGGATAAATTTTGATATCTTAATATTAGGTTTCTATAATACCCCCTAAGGCTGGTGTGACCGAGGATCCTTGGGGCTTCAATGATGAGGCAATAAAAGTAGGAGGTCTTCGGAGTCCATGCCTATAAAATTAAATGCCTACAAGAGGCAAATGATTTTTTCTCTCAATGGCCGCTTTCTGTATTCTATCTTACGTATAAGTGAAATTATGAAATATAGAGACCTTTGATTCGCCTATTATGTGCCCGCTGGCTTAATTGAACATCTGGTCAAAGGAGTAAATAATATTCAAGGCTAAATATGGGTCCTTTTGTTTCTATTTCTTTAATATACATTAAATGTAAGTCTGTGAAAGAAAATAGACACATCGACCGATGACTGTAACGTATAAAAATAAGTAAGAAAGAAGCCCTCCCGCTCCATGGCGATTTCTTTAGTAAATCACCCTTTTTTCTTTATTATTTACTTGTTACATGACTAAGTTCTTCCATTTCTACAATTAAGCATTACAATGAAAAAATAGCAACAGTCGTAAGGCTTAATATCTAATTGAACTCTATTAGGGCTTGATATATTTATATTAGTCTTGTGTATTCAAAAGGCCCATGCGACAGGAATTCCTGGAGCCCAAGTTTATTCAAATATGGTTTCTCTTCGATTTTTTAAAATATGAAAGAACCAGAAAGTAATTAAATGTTTTCTAGCAGGTCTAATATCCCTAGGATGAAATCAGATAGACACAAAGAAAAACCACTCAATTATAAATTCCTCAATTATTTATTTGCGCTGATACAATGCGTATTTCATCCACGGTCTATCATTGGAATCCGTTTCCGCACAGCCGAGTCTCCTGACGTTGAGCATCCCCGAGGCGATCCGTCCAAAGATGGCATGTTTGCCATCCAGCCACTGGGTGGGCGCAAGCGAAATGAAAAACTGGGAGCCATTGGTGTCCGGACCCGAGTTGGCCATGCTCAGAATCCCAGCTCCCGTGTGCTTTAGATCCTCGTGAATCTCGTCGTCGAAGGTCTTTCCGTAAATGGAGGCTCCGCCCCGACCCGTTCCCGTAGGATCCCCGCCCTGGATCATGAAGTCACGGATGATTCGATGGAACTTGGTGCTAAGAAAGGGGATGAAATGATATTTTTATACGAATTATTTGAGGAAAAAATAAAACATGACTGAAGCTGCAATGGAAAGAAGGAAGGGCACTTAGCTAAGTGGAGGTCTTTTAATTACTTCACTCTCCAGAAACATTATTTATTGGATATATAATTATTAGACTTGTTGACTTTTGTTTGTCGTTCACCCAAAGTTATCGTTCGTTTTAAGATTGAATCGTTCATCGTTCATTTGTTGTTCGTCATTCTGAAAAAAATTGACGACGTTTTTTTTTCTTTTTCTAGAAAGTAATTTTTTTCTCGTCATTCTGAAAAAAGTGATGAAAAAAGTAAATTTTTGTCGTTCGAACGGTGAACGATTACAAATGAACGACAAATCAACAAGTCTGATATGAATGTATAATAATGAAAATAGCTAGGGTAACTATCTACATATGATTGCAAACTTTATTGATTGCTTAAAAATGACAATTTAGAAAGAATAAGTTTTAATAACACATACATAATATATATAAAATTAACATTAAAAGGAAACTTACGTCCTTTCATTGAATGTCTATTAAATTATTCAGGACACAATTGAAATTAAAAGTCATAAAACCATGTATTAGCTATAATTCCCCCAATAATATATTCTATACTATTAATCCGTTTGCCTGTTTGCTAATTGCCTTGACTCCCTCAAAGGATTAATTAGATAGTGACAAATTTTCATTGAATTATTTTCATGGAGGAAAATTCATTATTCTCATGTTCATTATATTCGGCAAAACATTTTTTGGGGATTTTTTTTTAAATTGCCGAGTTAGATTCGGAACACATTTTTTGTGGATAGCTTTGAGGAGTTAAGGTTTGCTTTGACCTTTTGATTTTTCGGGGAAGTAATTGATCCATATGTTTAATTTATGCAGAAAAAACTTTCTCTATAAAGTTTTTGATAATGGGGAGCAAGATTTGGAAATAATTTTATGTGGAGGCTTTTTGGTTGCTAATACATATTTTAAGGGAGCGGTTTGTTCCCAGAAATATATACAGGGTTTGAACGGAACGTAAAATTGAACGGCATTCCTGCGGAACGGAAGAAATTAAACGGAACGATGAACAGAACGCTAAAATTGAATAGAACGATGAACAGAACGCTAAAATTTGTCTTTTCACGTTCCGTTCAAATAATATAAAGAGGAAATCACCCAACCTCGATTTTAGTATATATTATACATTTTTATCAGGTTTGTTGTCGGTCACTAAATTTAATTATCTAGTTAGTAACATAATTTTATTTATTCCGTTCGCTATCCCTTTCCATCATTAT
Organism: Caligus rogercresseyi; assembly: GCA_013387185.1. Classification (NCBI taxonomy): domain Eukaryota; kingdom Metazoa; phylum Arthropoda; class Copepoda; order Siphonostomatoida; family Caligidae; genus Caligus; species Caligus rogercresseyi. Next base: position 12,901,144 of record CP045905.1, on the reverse strand, counting down.
CGTTCTGATCTTCAAAACTAAGGAGAGGGAAACTGCGTCCAGGTCCTACACCTGTGTTAATTGATGCACTCTTTTTGGGATCAAACGAAGATTTGGAGCTAATTGCTTCAGCATATCTCCCTGAGTTCTAAGTAGGCTTTTTAGACATCACAAAGCAAGAGATAGCAAGAAATTATTTACTAGAAGAGGCCGAAAAACTGGTAGATTTTCCTTCTAGTCAACTTTTGCAATAACCAGCAGCGGAAGAGGCCGAAGAAGACTGACTCAGCTAAGCAGGAGATTGACCGCTTCTTAACCGATGAGTCTGAGGCAATGGAATCAATTATTGCTTATAAAAGGATTTAAAGATTTTCATTCGATATAATTTTATATTCCCAGCAGTGCCAGTTCAGAGAGACTCTACTCCAAATCTAAACTTTTATTGCGAAGGACAAAGCAAAAGATAGGAGATGGAAATTTCGAAAAAGAACTCCATCTATTAGCAAATAAATAGTGTAATTTATAGTGAAATAAACTTTTAATAATTATAGCAATAATTATGAGTAATAAAGACCGAAAATTCGGTGGACCATATGCGGGTGGGATTTTTACATGTTAGACTTTTCATATTGTAACATTTTTGGGTCGGGGTAAAAAAAGCCTCTGGTTCAGTTATTTTATATCTTAAATATATTATCAAAGTTTGTAAAGTTTTTGAACTTTAATTGCGGTAACTAACTTCAAGCCGAAACTATTAAAGCCTGGTTTAAATTTATACCCGATACATACAAGGATGCAGTGAAAAGTAAGGAGTCTTCTTATGAGAATTTTTTGAAATCCAATTTTTGAACGGAACGCAAAATTGAACGGCGTTCCGCGGAACGGAAGTAATTGAACGGAACGGAAAAAAGTGGAACGCGTGTAAGCCTGAATATATATATATATATATAATATTAATACAAATCATTTATTAGTTGGTTTGGTCATTCGTTTCTTCTTAACACTTTGTTATATATTGATCAACTTTCCTATGGATAGGTTTGAGGTGACTAGGGAATATTAGATCAATGGTGAAGATTCCGGAAAATCCATATCACAACGGTACGCATCCACTTGTATTTACATTTCGCCAATTCTTACCCATTGTAATATCCACGTCGAACAAGTTCTGCAAAGTTCCGGCAGGTGTTGGGTGCATGCTTCCAGTATAGCTCCACGGTGAACTCTCCCATTGTGGTCTTTATGGTCGCAGATGGAGGCTGCCAGGATTTTCGGGGATAGACATGACTTCAGGGAGGAATGAAACACCGGTTTTCACAATTCTTCACAATGTTATGAAGCCCAATGTTTGTAAACAACGGGAATACAATACTATTATGTGACGTCATAGATTGACGGCTCACGAAACCTCAATGGAGTCTAACTCCGGGAAAATAACTCCGGGGTTAATGGGTTAACCCATTAACCCCTGAGTTATTTTTTTTCTTTGATTTATTTAATAATTATGTCAAGTATTTCTTATGTTCCAAAAAACAATAATTGATATCATTTTTGCTCATAAAGTCAATCATGCCTAAGATAGGCCCCGTGTCCAAAAAGTAACGCTAGGGTTTAATGAATACATTTTCATAATAGTTATATTTTGTTGTATATTTTGAACCAAGCAATTCATACAAACATATATTTCTACATAAATACTTTTTTCGTAAAAAACCACCCAAATACCAAATTCTTATGAAATTATGTCGACTTTCAAATATATTTTCAAATAATTACATTCTGTGATAAGTTTCAAAACAATCGATGGAAAGTTCGACATTACGTTTAGAGCATTCTGTGCAAATTGTCGATTTGCATTCCTGACCTCTTCTCCTGTTTCTATCTCGTATATTCCTCATGTAGTGACAATTCCCATCAAATCACAAAGTTGATGAGATATCCAAAATTAGAATTCAAACACCAAACTTTGAAAACCAAATCTAATCCAACTGTTTGCAGCTATGCCGCTAGAAGATATTGTATCATATTTTCATCATTTGATCATTTTTTTGTAGGGGAATAATGCTGTTAGAATTTTTGCTGTAAATGGTGAATTACCAATCGGATTTTTGAATATTTTTCAGTTATATTGAGTTTGAATTTGGTTTCAAATGTAAAGTATTCATCATATAGTCAAAAAGATCTCTTCGAATAGAGTTTCTTATAGCCAAATTTTTTAAATCCTCAAACTTGACCAAAACATACGTATTTCTGGAAGCTTGTTATAGCCAGATATTATGAGGATAGCAACACATACAATTACATGAGGGTTAAAAGGCCAATTTTGCTTCAACAGTAATCATTACTTTCTGCAATTATCAAATTTAAAATGCCATCTGAAATGTTCGAAAATGTCTAATGGAGATCATTTTTAATAACTAAATTATCAAATTTGGGAAATTCGTTTTCTACATATAAGTGATCCCTATTTTTTATCCACTTCCGATTACTTTCTTTGGAAACAGAGAGTAAATTTTGATCGTTATAATTCTTCAATTCTGCCTCAACAAGTAACTAATCGGAATTGAGGTGGGCTTTTTCAACGTTATCTTCATCTCAAAATCTTCATCGATAAGATCGTCTACATCTGAAGGTTGAATCTATATATCCTGAATGCTTTCAGACTCTTCAATGCATACTATAGCTTCATTAGTCCATAAACCTCTTAGAAAAAAAGAAGAAGTTAATTTTGTACATACATCTTCCTAGCGTCAACTTTTGGTTACACTAAAAAATAGGATCAAATATTTGCATCTTCCAATTTAACAAAATAAATGAAAAATTATATAACATAAAAAATATCATACAAATTTATAAAAAGTAATTATATGACATTAAAAATTATATCGTCTTACGTTTGGGAATTCATCGCCAAAAAGAGATTTTTAAATTTACGTGAATATAAAAGCTTCTCTACTCTTCATAAAACTGCATTTACATAATTCTTTGTTTCTTCCCCTTCTACAAAAAAATACGTAGATTTTTTTTAAATTTAATAACATATGCCTAAATTCTAATTTTTGACAACGTAATTCAAGAACAAAGAAAAGTAATTTTGTGTGACTTTTTGGACACGATAGAAGAAAATGGGTTAAGAAATATATTATTATATAATAGTCATATAAAAAGTATAGGAAACTATTTACTGCTACAAATTGGCGTAAGAATTGTAGAATAAACCATGTCCTCATTTTCAACACCTTTGAATGGTCGTATAAACTCAAGCCTTTTTCATATTGAGGGTGTTCAAATTAAGGCTTAAATGCTTCTTTTAGCTTATTTGGTTCCATGGAATATCATCCGATAGCATATTAAATACCATTATAGCGTTAAAATGAGATCATCGAGCTTAAAATATTCATTTATGTACAACAAACATTCATTTAAAAGTTACACTCTAATTGACTTAATGATATGTCTGCAATTTCTTGGTCTATTTGGGGAAAAATCGAAATAATTGACAATTTAAGGGATACATTGAACAATTATTGCCTTCATTGAGTTGATATATCATTAGCTCATTCAGTGGATATCAGTGTCGCATCAAGGAACTATAAAAAATAATACATGTTGCGCTCAGTATTCTCTGATGAACCGTATAATATACTAGATAATTCCTATACATTGGGACTAAATTATTTAAGGTCTCGACTGAGTGTGATTTGAGCTCAAAGATTACATATTTAAACTATGGAACAATAAATATTAAGTTTATTACTTGCTTGATTATATTTTGCATTAAAGACGTCTCATTAACATGATGAGATGATTCTAGAACTAAACATGATCATATCAGACCATTATATAATTGGTTTTTTTATTACTAGTAATAATATTACTTTAAACTTCTTAAACATTGTTTTGACTTTCTCAGTTGTTTTATATTTGAACCCGAGTTGTAATACTAAATACATTATAATTTAAAATAATATTATTCAATGGATAAAGAATATTTATTTAATTTTTATAATCGCTCATGAAAATTAATTTATATTATTTGAAAGCCTATAATATGAACTCAAACAGTTCTTAAAACAGGTGCATCATAGTTTTATGAGGTAATACTTGTATGTATCAAGCGTGTTCAACGTGATTGCTCCAAAGAAATAAAAATAAAACCAGTTGGCATCTTATTATATATATATATATATATACCTTCTTTGGTTAACAGCTAATGATTATAATCATTATAATCTATAATTATAGAACCATATAAATGTATTTTCTTTAGATCCCGTTTTCGATGATCATAAGCTAAAGTATTGAATAATGCCTGGTCAATTACTGACATTTTTTAATATTTAATACAACTGATTACACAAAAGGTCAGAGAGATGCTTATATGCTCATTATGACATTCTAGACTCAACTAAAAACACTATCATGATTTGAACATAAGTAGGTGTTTTTTCAACCAGACGAAGCAGTACGATTATTGAGACTACATGACCAAACTAAGTTGTATACTTCGAAGTAACTTTGACTCCATTTAAGACCCTATTTCTTAACTTCCTTTTATCTACAAGCAATGCAGAGAATAAAAGTTAAGAGGAGATACTTTTAGACTTTGCCCTTCATAGTTTTCTAGTGTCCCAGTTCGTGCTTTATTTCCAATAAACCCCTCATTCAGAGATAAAGATACTTCTTTTAAAATATGAATCACAGCGAGGAGAAAAAAAATGTATAGAATGTACTTCAAAATAAATAACTTGCTTGATTGATTTGGGGACTTAATATAACTAATCTTAAGAATATTTACACAGAAGGATTTGGTCAAGAAGAAATATATGATAAGTCTGCAATGGTGAAGCCTTTTAATACTTAACTAGCAGGAAATTATGTTTGAAAATAGATTTCTTGGACTAAGGGATATATTTTAATACCTAAATGAACATTTGTTTCATCAGTGAATATAACACATAACAATTTTAAAATAAGCAGCATTAAACCGTTTTTATAATGAAAATGATCGGTATTGGTGGGATACATTATCGTGGGTATACTGATCTACCGAATATCAATGAGAATTCCTAACTTATTGAGTAGCAATAAGAACTAGAGGCATATATACACTCAGAGAGTGCAAACCTCCGCCGTCATGAGCCTTCCGAGGCCGATTTTTCACGACTGGGGAGACGTAGAGAGACGGGGGAGGGTTCCCTAGACGGAAATTCCGAGAGGAACACGCTCCCGGCACCCAATTTCACAGCACAGCGACATCTATTGGCAGAGTAGGCTAACTTGGAAAATTTAGTAGTATTTAGCTCATTTGGCGCCTTAATTCTGCACTCAGAGATGCCAAAATTTAATCACTTCTTCCTTTTGGCACTTCCAACAACTCCACAAAATTTCATCCAAATCCGTTCAGTACTTTTGAGTTATCCTGCTGACAAACCAACAAACCAACAAACGCCAGTGAAAACAATACCTCCTTCGGCGGAGGTATAAGTAAACAGCAGAGTTGGGATTCGGTAAAAGAAAAAAACCCACTGGTATTAGTTGCCGCTAGTTAGCTGTGTTCAATCGGTAGGGGTTTGTAAAAAATCTTATTATTGCTGGTGCTATCAGTATTCACTAGATTCTAAAATAAACATTTTTAGAAGTTACTTTACAGAAGGGATAAAATCAATGAAAATCAAATTCCTAAAATATATCATTACCAATAGACAAAAATTGCTTAATGAGTAGTGATATTCAGTTCATTTTTAGGATTTAAAATGATCGATATTAGTTTAAACATCAAAAGCTGCGAATCCTAAGAATTCTAGCATTTGTGTTTCCACCCATTTTTCTTAGTATAAAATAATATCCAATGGATATCGAGAGAAGAATGCATTGATCTGAACAGAGACTGCAAATTAGAACCTCTGACAAAGGTTTTGAAATATTCATTTTGGGGAATTTTCCATACAAATGACTATTTCAACACTTGGCAGTTTTGTTTAATTATATATGCATATAAAAAAATAGATTGAAATTCTTGAGACCTTCATTTTGCAGCAAATTATTTTAAAACAGCATTTATATAGAAGACATGAGAGCCGACCGAACAACGAACAAAAATATTTGGGCCTGTTGAGGAGACATTTAACGTTATGCAATTTCGTTCAAACTTTCACAAGATGATTTCTAAGAATTATGGTAAAACCTAGAGGGAACCCGACTCTCAATCCGAAACACACACATATCTATCTATCTATTTATATACAAAAATCTAATATTATTAGTTTAATGTGAACACCCAGAGAAAAAATATTTTTTTAATCAAAAAACCAGTATAATTTCAGCTGACAACCAGTTATTTCATTTCTGAAAGAACCATTTCTCATACCAACGTGCATACGTCTAAAATATATGTGTTTATTTACATCTAAATTTCCTTTTAACCATTAACTATATATACATAACCACGCTATTAACTTAGTTAATGTCCATTACTTATATATCCTTAAATTTAAAATAAGTAAAATATTTTACTTTATTTAATCTGAAGTTTTAATGTATTTATTTATATTTTCCTGTTTGCCGGATTTTTATTAAAAGCTTTTATGATCAAAAAATATTCATAATCAAAACCCTAATAAGAAAAAATAAAATGTAGACATTATTGGAATATTGTATGGGTTCCATATGTATGTATTTTTAGTATGTGGGTGTCAAGATTAGGTATATTGAATACATAGTAAATAATGTTTTTTTTAATAATATAAATACATAATGTCCTACAAATAATAATAATAATGTAAAGAGTGAATGAGTAGCCTAGAAACTACTTAGGAGAAGAGAGGAAAAATAAATTTTATGCATATTTTTGGTATTGATTGAGAATGAATTTGCCTTAATTTGGGAGAAGAGATCACCTCCTGATTCGCAGAATGAGTGCGCTCACGATTTGAAAGACGGCGATCCAGGCCAGTGTGACGAGGAAGCCATTGGCTACCTGGGGCCACTCCAGGTTCCATCCCCGAGAGAGAATCCCTCGCATGGCCTCACAGGCAAGAGTTTGAGGTAGGGCATAGCTCACGTACCTAAGCTCCTTGGGCATACCCTCCAGGGGCCAAATGATCCCTGATAGGAGAAGAATGGGATAGAAAGACCCCAGGGCTACTTGGATGGCGTCCTGCTCTGTGTTGCAGAGGGAGCTAATGACGAGTCCGAAGGACATTCCGCATATTCCTTGAAGTATGGTGAGGAGTATGATTAGAAAGAGGGGTCCCTGGGATGGAATGGAAAATACGTAGATCATGAAGAGGAGAACGAAGCCCACCTGGACGACCATGACCGCGAATTGAGCAATGACGTGCGCCAACATGACCTCAGTGGCCGTCACACCAGCCACCCAAGAGCGCTCCAAAAGACCTTCTTTCCTCTCTAGAATAAAGCTTTGTGCCGTGAGACCCACTGCCATAAAGTAGGTAATGGACAAAATGACCCCTGGTGCCATGAACTCTGTAAAGGTCGGCTCCAGTGACCCGTAAATGGGCTCATGAAAGTGCAGTGGGAAGCCCACCAGAAGCTCGGACTTGTTGCATGCCGATAATAGCTCTTGTGTGAATGATGTGAAGGAGAGCGTTAGGATCATGCGTAGGCTGTGACCCACTTGCTGATTGGTCATGTCCAAGTAGACATGGACTTCCGAGTCGCTGATGGTCTGATTGTCGGGGACTTCCATGCTGACGAACTTGACTACGCGATCCGGGAGGGCGCTTGAGAACTTTGGGCTGAAGTGGAGCATTCCCCAATGGCGGCCGGAGTTCACTGACTCCCGTGCAGATGCCGGATCGTCGTAGTAGACGAGATCAATGACGTTTTTATCGATGAATGACAAGTAGCGACAGCTGAGGTTAAATGCAGGATGAATGACGGGTTCGTCGTCGAAGGAAAAAAAGTTGTCCAAGGGATTGCTGGGTGTTATGCAGCCGGAGGCAAAGCCTTGGCATGAGCCCAAGCCGATGTCTTCATTGGCCACGGCGAGGCTCATGCCCTTGAGGTCCCCTCCAATGGCGAGGCAAAAGAGAGACACTTGGATTGTAGGAAGGATAAACTGAAAAATGAGGAAGCCGATGTTTCTCCACATCCGAATGAAGTTCTTGATCACTAAGGAAAGGAGCCGATGAAAGGCAAAACAGGAGTCAAACAGTTTTGTCTTTTGAGCTCTGAGGAGGAGTTGGAGAAGATGGGCTTTTCGCTCTGCCTCTTCATCTCCTTCAGACTTATAAGGTCAGGGTTTGTTCTTGCCTTGTTAGCCTTGGGTTCTTCCGAGGATTCCTTTTGGCAGAGTTTGAAGAAGACCTGCTCCAGGGTGGGCTTGTTGAAGCTCTTCATGAGTCGTGCAGGGGAATCCTCAGCGAGGAGACGCCCGTAGCGCATCATGCCAACGATGTGCGCCTGACGCGCCTCTTCCACGTAATGCGTCGTGATCACAATGGTCGTTTTCTTGGAAGGATGGTTGGATATGGCCAAGAGATGCTCCCATATGCTGTGACGCAAAACGGGGTCGACGCCCACCGTGGGTTCGTCCAGAATAAGGAGCTCTGGCTCATGAAGCAAGGCAATCGCCAAAGATGCACGCCGTTGCTGACCACCGCTTAAATTCTGTATAAGCCGATTCTTACGCGGGAGGTCCAAAAAGTCGATTAAGAACTCTGCGCGTGACTTGATGCTCTGGGCTGTCATGTGAAAAATGCGGCCGAAATATTCAAGGGTCTCCAATATAGTAAATTCCTTGTACAAGGCCAGCTCTTGTGGCATGTAGCCTACTTTTTTGCCCGGAACACCCGAGCCCCTCGTGCCGGGCTTATGTCCAAACACCAGAAGCTCTCCGGACTGCAGCCGCTGACGTCCAATGGTGCATTGAAGAAGAGTGGTTTTCCCGCAGCCGGATGGACCCAGAAGCCCATAAATGACACCCTTTGGTATAGTCATGTCCAAGTTGACGAGGACATTCACTTTCTTTCGACCCCATCCGTACTGCTTGTGCACGTCTCGGATCCAAATAGCGGATCTGAAGTGCTCTCCAAGAGAGGATCACTCCGCTCCAGGACTTCCACAGACTCTGGCACGATGCTGCTGCTACATCGATCGGTCATTTTGATGCTTTCAAAGGTCTTCAAAACAGCATCCTGGGAATGGTATACATATATCCGATTGAAGAAGAAGAAATGAATTCTGGAAATAGATGGAGAGAAGCAAAAAAGAACATTAAAACAATGGAATGAACTGCAAAATGACTCCTTAAAAATATCCAAAAAATATCATGTAGATACGTAGAAAGTGCCAGTTACGCAAACCGTGAAAATTGTAGAGTCATCTCCTCTTATAGATGATATATGTTTACATAAATATTTTAATGATATGTCATCCTGAATTAGCCTACAAATCCATCAAAATGTTACAACAATTGTGGGATTAGAAGTTTGTCAAAGTTTCTTGTCTCCAAGTGTCTCAAAGTGATATGTCATATCAGATGATTGTTTAATCTGTTTATTTAAAAATATATTTGTGAAAATGTTTTTTGAGTTGTTTTAATTAAATGCTTTTTAATTGCTATTGATTTTACTGATGTATAATTATTATTTCCAGAGATTGTAAACGAAAATTTAGTTTGAAAAATGTAAAAACAATTGCTGTTTTTCGGAGTACAAAGGATATTAGACAAAGCAAACATGTAAAGAGCTATCAATACAACAACAGTAATCAAACAAAATACATCTTTTGCAAAATATAACAATGTTTTCCCAAGTGTGTTTAAACACTTTATTTAAATTAAGGACTTACAGAGAGAGAACTGATGTCGTATGGACTGCGTTTCCGGTGGGGTTCCTTAGGGGTTGAAGACACTGATTCAAGTGAGGATGAGAGTAGGTTTTTCAGAGGAACACACAAATAAGTTGTTCTAACTTATCTCAGGCCCTAAAAAGAAGGAAAATGGCAAAATGATTTCGTTCTTTGAGCGCACTCCAAAGCAAACATCACTATGATTTCTGCTTAGTATGATGTATGCATACAAGTCAGTGGCCCCAGGCCTTACACCACTTTTATCATTATTATTATTATTACTACTCAGCCTTTGTAAAGGAGAAGCCTTCTATACCAGTTATTGAATTGGTTTTGAAATCCAACCTCAATGCAGATGCAGATATATATTTTATCATATATTGTTTTTAATATTTATTAATGTAATAAAATGCCAACTTCTTCTAATACTTTTAAAAAAGAGCAAAAAGATAGTCAATACATTTCAGCAAATTAATATTCATAGTGCAGCTATTATTCTGTTTGTAATTCTCGTGAATGACAGTTTATAAGAATTGTAATCTTATTGAGAAGGATCTTAAAAACATATTTTATTATAATATATATTATGTTAGAGTAAGAATGCTTCACCAGGGATAATGAGTACTATTCATTTAGATCATGGAGTTCTTATGACTTTTCTTGATGATTTTAGCCCATGGGCAATGCACTCTCTACAGGGAATACTATGCAATATTGGACTTTCAAACATTACGTCTTTGGATCCTCTACATTGTGTGTCCAAATGATGCGGTAGTTGCGAGCATCAATTCTATCTTCAAAGAGGAACACCAGGTTCTGGGTGCGTTGAGTACATAGAGATATAAAGACATAGAAAGCTTATTCCCTTAAATAGCAGAGAAACATCATTCAGCTGTATTTTTGTGTCCAATATAAACAAAGTAATTTGTACTACGTCATCGCAAGCTGATTATACAGATAGATTCTATCCGTATGATCAGATTACAATGACGTAATACAAATTACTTTGTTTATATTGGACACAAAGATACAGATGAAGGGAATAAGCTATCTAGATATTTTTATCTCTATAGTCGAGTATGTCAGATTTGAGATTTCAAAACAAGCGTTTTTTATTGGTTTTTTTTTGGTCCACATTCTCGGAGTTATGCCATGTTTTGATTTCAATTCAACTGTCAATGAACCCATATAGATGCGTAGTCTCTATTTCTCTATATATTTTGTTATATATCCACTCCATCCATTACTCAAATCCCATTATTAAAAGTAAAATAATTATATACAGATAATTAACAGTTTTCTTTTCCTTTGTTTTGGTGGACTTAATGAGCGGTATTTCTAATACTTAATTGCCTTTGTCATTTCAATATATCCATATATACAAAAACAAAGTGATTGAACAGTGCTCCATCCATGAAAGTGACATTTTGCTTAAGAACAAGAGCTTGACGTTGGCAAAAAAGATAGATACTCTTATCTAATGTCAACAGAAGGGAGATAATAAATGAGAAGAAGCTTGGGATATCCTTGAGAGTTGTGTTTTTTATTTCTTCTTACCTTTGTTCCACTGTCTTTGCTTTTTCAAAGGAACTAATGAATGAACATCGTAATGTATGATTTCAGCTGGGCCTTCAATAGAGTAGCTCTATTATGGCTTTCTACGACAAATGTATGTATTTGTTGTAGCTGTCGTGGACTGCCTCTCTTTCTTCCTTCCTTTCGGAGAGCTTTACTCCTTTCTCAGGTAACGACAACCAAAGGAACAGGAGAAGAAGGAAGAAGGGGGATCTTAATCAATATGGCAAATAGCATTTGAACAAAAGGCGGTCTATTACGTCTCAGAAAAAAGGGCTTTGGAGATTAAATAGAGGAAAAAAACCCGATCAAAATTTAATTAGTTTATACTACTTGACGGTGGCCAAAAGAAACTCTTTAAAAAATGTCCAGGGGAAAATGGTCAATATAATACAACCATATGAAAACCCCCGGTCAAAATATATGGATATGCAAGCATTTCATTTGAATCAAGGCAGTTAAATATAGTGTCCAAACAATGTTTATCATCAGAATAAAGCACTCTTAAATAAACGAATTATATTCATTATAAATTATTTGTATAATCTGTAGATGTAGTCATCTCACTTACTTGTCTATCCATGTACTTTGACTGGTTTTTTATTCGTAAGGTATAATTTTCTGTTCTATCTGTTGTGTTGGGATACCTTTAATAAGAATATATCATTAGCATATCAATATCCCAGAGTCGTCGCCAATTAGATTGTACGGTAGGAACGATATTAGAGAACGAGTCGTGTGAGAGGGTCATGATTTGAAGGCTACTTTATTATCACAGCAGGAAAGAAGGAAAATTACAAAGGAAAGAGTGAGGCACAGTAGACATGACGTCAGGTACCTTGCAACGTGACGTCAGGGACATAACACTATATATGGCCTCAGGACGTTCTTTAGACCATTTCTTCCGGACACTGCAAAATAATATGAGCTGATTAAATTCCACTTTAAAGGTCCATTCATCAGGCATCCCAACCTGCAAAAAGTCATTTCAGGGAGGTATCCCGTGACCCCCCCCCCCCCCCGCGTTAAAAAAAAGGGCCTAGGACATCTTTGTTGAACTCAC
>CP045905.1:12858599-12888611 GCA_013387185.1 Caligus rogercresseyi | reverse complement strand
CTTATAAAGCTATACACTTATGTAGTCAGTGCTTAACTTACTAAGAAGTAGAAGTTGGATGTATTTGAGAGGATTCTGTTCATTTATGCACGCAACGACAATGCAGGCTATTAAAGGTACTCACGTTGTAACAAAAAGTGCCGTCTTACATCACATCTCGGCCGTCATAACTTGCTTATCATTTAATGCACTTTTCTCTATCTCCTTGCTAAATAATTAGTTATAAAGTACTGCTTATGTAAATACTTATTCCCTCTGGCTATATTTTAAAATCACTCATACATCTATTAATAAATTAGTCCACAAATTACTTTATGGTTTCGTAGGGGACTTTTATTTTTGTTTCCTTCCCAATGGACATCATTTTCCCCTTTGCAAAGCCCTTTTGAATGGATTCCTAAAACATATTTCTATTCATATAAAAAAAATAGCTCCCCACACACAAAAATGCCATATATTTAATTGCTTTTATCATGGATCTCAGGATAAAACGATAAAAAATAAAATAAAGTCACCAATTGAATAAAAAAAATTGTGACAACAACTGGCAAGCGCTATGACATCACCGCTTAGCTACAGGAGCTCAATATTTCTTAAGTACTAAAATAATGTACATATATCTATTTCAAGAGTTAAGAAGATGGAGATTTTCTATTTTTAGTACTGTTTTTTTTTTTCGTTGTCCTCTTTGATATGGCAAACTAACATTTCCTTGAAACATGATAACTTCCTTCTCAGCTTCTTTTGAGCTCATCATATCACTTTTATTTGTTCCGAAATATGATAAGAAATTATGTATTCTTATTCTTTGGTCTCTTATTTGTACTCCGAGCCTCCATATATACTTAAGAAGATACCTGACTAATATGAAGTGAATGCCTAAAACCTTATTCCTGAATAATCCCCAAAGGTTTGTTATTGTGACATTGATTTAATTTATTAACTATGATATTTCATTTGAATCATATTATTAATTACTTCAATATGTATTTTACTTCCGAATTAATAGAGAGATCTCGGAAGAATAGTCATGAGCTTATGTGGTATCCCCGGAGCATTACTTGAAGATATATCTCCAGTAAGCCTTAGAGGAGAAATTTATATTGATTATAGGGATTACTCCATTATGCCATTAACAAGTTTTTTCGTCATGGAGCAAAACTAGAGCTTGGATTCAGTACCGCCGATTCGGTAGATTTTACTATATATCTACTGAATAATCGATCGTGCAGTAGATAAGAAAGAAAGAGACATTTACTTATGTATCTGCTCACTGACTTCTTCATATGCATTTAGTATCGGACAATTTATAACCAAAGACAATGAATTACATAATTTGTTATAATTTTCTTTAGAGATTATTTGAAATTTAATACATGTTTTTTTATATAAAGCATAACTGCACTCGGAAATGGAAGGCAAAGACAAACAAATTATTTCTTTAACTGTCTTTTGTTAGTCGTTGTCCCATATTAAATGCGCTTTCAGCTACGGAGTTGTTGTTTTATTTTGCAAAGTTCAACTTCTTCACACGAGTTAACAAGGATTCCAGTTCTAAATACCGATTTACATTCGGTAGTCGCAGCTCTGAGGAAAACTATTTATATTACAACCATGTTCTTCCACACGCTCAGTGTAAATTTTTGTTGCATCATATTTATCTGAGTATTATACGTACTGTTGTTTAAAATGCTTGTTGCCAAGTTAAAAAATGATTTGCAAGAATTATCATGGAATCATTTATAATAAGCAGTTATAGGTTTAAATAACAAAGCCATAAGAACTTCTTGTTTGACAACTATGTAGATATTTGCGTATGTATAACTACAGGGATTCCTCGATACCTTGTGTACATGTCAAGGCCATTTCAGGGGAAGAAGTAGTTGTCTTTCTCAACTACAAATACAAACTAAAAAACGCCTCCTTTCCTACTATTTCACTGCATTGAATGCACTTTTCCCCTCACAAACACACACACACACCTATATGCAACACGTGGAAGCAACAATCTTAAAAACATCAGCAAAGTACTTACTTACGTCCAAGCAAGGTCTAGTCAATAAATACATGAAAAAATTATATGTTTTTATCTACATAGATCCAGGGATGGAAGTGAGTATAGCTGCCATAGCGTCGAACAAGGATTCAAATCCTCTACAACCTTTTATTAAAAGAGAACATAATTTGTCATATGGGACTTGAAATAAAATAAAAACATATATGCATTTTCTTCAATTAACTCTTATGAATAACATATTTACCTATTGATATTAAAAGCCATTACAAATGCATTGTACAAGAAGTACATTGAATCCCTTTCATCCCTGCCTAGATCCCCGCGGATTAATCATAGCAATAATAGCCTGATCAATTAATATCGATGTAATTTTTACATACTTTGCACAATTTTATCTTTTATTTGTATTTAGAATATGATTACCTTATTTACCAATGTATATTAACATTTTAATACAAAGTTAATACTGTTCTAAGTCGACCGATAAGCTGTATGGATCACAAAAAACATATTTTTCGGGTTTTTTGAGGTTTCCATGCGCAATAAACGATCTTTATCCTTGAGGCCCGACCATGGAGAATATAAATAAGGTGAGTCAACAGGAGATCTTCGACTTTTGCTCTTGTTCAAAAGGTGATTTTTGTGACGTCACGAATGCTTCAATAAAAAACTCGCGATCGTATGCTCTCCTAGGAGGGATGACGACTTAAATATGAAAATAATATTTTACGATGTTCTCCACACTATTTATTTCATTTGCGATATCTATTACATACTTTGGTGGAAATGATTTCATTTTATGTTTTGAAGAAAGCAAATTCGACGCAACGATTTATTAATATTGTATCTATATCACCCACCATATATAAAATAATTTGTACGTCATCTGAGGGGAAATCAGACATGATAAAAATAGTTTGAATAATGTCGTCATACCATCTACATATTTAAGTCGTCATCCAACCACACCTAATAAGATATAACACTCCTGTCTCCTCTATGAGAGTCGTTGATTTTTCTATTATAGATCACGATCGTAGTCACTCCTAGGAGAAGATACGATCGTAATCTCTACATGAGAGGCACGACTCTACAGGATCCCCATCTCTACTACGACTATTATAAACTATCCACTCTCTATATTGTATAAACATTCAAAAAACTGCATTTAAATTCCTTAAGGATTAAAAATAGGCATAAATGAAAGTTATTGAATCTCCACTATAGACTCTTAAAAATGCATTACATAAATATCCATGACTTTCTTCAGTATCCCTTTAAATCATCTTATTTTTCATTTTCCCATAATATATTATCAAGAAATTGGATAACTCAAATAAAATATTAATACATTATATTAAAAGCTAGCGTAGAAACTAGCCCCATTGCCGCTCCGGTATATGGTAACATATCTATGGATAATATGTTGAGGCAAGGATTGAACCTTGCATCAAACAATGAAGTTTTTAAATATGATAGAGAATGATGCGAGTATTTCAAAAAAAGGTGAGGAAAAAATATATATTATCCAGTAAATCCTGATTAAGTTCCTCTCCTTATAACTACAAATATATGTGTATTTATTTTCTTTTTTCCCCCTTTTCTTACTTTACAAATAACTTTATCATCTCTTTTAAAAAAAGTGGGCACAGATACTTAGCAACATGCAGGGAGGCAAATACAAGCACGATACGCCCTTTCAAAGGATGAAAATTCGATTCATTGATCGAAAAGTGGAAAAATTGACAAATTTACTACCAAACGGGCTCTTTTTAACTTTAACGTCTCTTTAAAAAAGTAGTCACAGATACTTACCAACACGCAGCGAGGCAAATATGAAGAAATATATGCCCTTTGAAAATGATTTTATAAATTTTTAGATATGTGTGTGCAAAAAGATTTTTGGACTTTTGCACTAAAAAAGTTTAAGGAAATTATATATACCTTATAAAATCGTTCTTATTGTTTATTTAAAACACCCCATAGTATTTCTATTTTATGCGTATTAACAATAAAAAATGAAATAGTGGATCCAAACTTCTGGAATTAAAATGACTAAAATAATAAAAAAATGTCAAAACAATAATTAATTTTATATTACTCTAGAAAAAGAGAAATGTTCTGTCTTTGACTGAATTGCAAAAATCAAGGCTTGGGTAAATATATGATATTCCAAAGTACATTTTTTTATTTGCCAATAAGCTCAATTTAGGACTATTCTTCATAATAGACAAAAGGTAAATAGACTTATCTGAAATTCAACACAGTTTTTGATTAGAAGAAGGAGACGAATATAGAAAATTAAGCAAACAAAAATCCCTGAATTAATAGATTTTATTAATTGTTCTTTTTTAAGGCATTTATTTCAATTGTAACAGGAATACAAAGTAAAAAGGGCAATTGTTAATTGTTCCTTCAATTACATGTCTATCCCACCGAGGTCGAAAAAACCTATCTTACTAGTTGGAATATTAGAGGATTGTATTCAATTTTTTAAGAGGAAGAAGTGTCCAAATATTGGAAATAACCAATGTTAGGCACATATGCCTAATTTTTTTTCTATTCAAAATCTCAATATAATAATAATAGTTTTTGAAAATATAATTTAACTAGAGGCATATATACACTCAGAGAGTGCAAACCTCCGCGTCACGGGGTCCTTATGAGCCTTCCGAGGCGGATTTTTCACGACTGGGGCGGCGTAGAGGGCCGGGGGAGGGTTCCCCTCGACAGAAATTCCGAGAGGAAGATGCTCCCGGCACCCGATTTCACAGCACAGCGACATCTATTGGCAGAGTAGGCTAACTTGAAATATTTATTAGTATTTAGCTCATTTTGCATCTTAATTCTGCACTCAGAGATGCCAAAATTTAATCACTTGTTCCTTTTGGCATTTCCAACAGCTCCACAAAGTTTCATCCGAATCCGTTCAGCACTTTTTGAGTTATCCTGCTGACAAACAAACAAACCAACCAACAACCAACGCCAGTGAAAACAATACCTCCTTCGGCGGAGGTAAAAATGGTGGTCAATCTAGAAGTCTTTAGATTCCAATGGTTAGTTGACATTCTGTCGTAATGAATTAATACCCCACACTTGCCAAATTAAGGAAAACACAAGTTTAATAGGTCCATTACCAAAAAAACAACCTATTAGTAAAATGCTATCCAAAGCAAGATAAAGGGCTTTATCCTCCCAATTAATTATATTTCATAATTAAACTTACACCATATATATTCCTCTCCCCAAACTATTAAAAATAAATCTATTTGTTGACTACAAGAGATCATAAGACGAAAGTTAAGGTAGTTATCCAGAGGAACTGATATGATTTCATATCTTTCATGTGTTATCTATAGAAAAAAAGACAAAATATCGTAGATCCACTCATACATGTACCTAGTTATCGTGTATGATTTTATTATTGTGACGTCAGAAGAGAATGAGACTAGAAATGCTTATTTCGAGAAATGCCATTACACATTCAAATTAACGACTTCTCGAGTAGTTGTCAGAAGTATAACCAATTGACTGAAATGGATTCATAAGACCCCTAAGAGTGAATTCTCTAGTTTTAACGTTCTCTTAAATAAACGATACACCCATTTATAACCGCTCAGTTGATCCCTTGAAGTCCATTATTATGGTATTATATTTTGGCCAAAGGGCACTTACGCCTACTAGGCCATTGCCCGGGGCTCCGAGACATATTCCCATGATAAATATACGTTAAAGTGGTCCCATAAACGTCATTTGTCTCAAGTTTCCAAAGGCCTTGGATTTAACTGTATCTGTAAAACCCCTCAAGGCCGACATCTATAAAAAATCGGCAAGGTATTACTTTATATCCAACATGACATAGAAAGATAAAAACAGTTTTCAATTAGAGACATCTTTCTTGCATCTCTCTGGCATCTCTCTTGATTATAGTATCAAATTAATCGCAAACCTCTCCCTTATTATTAATAAGCTGTTGGAGTTATTATTATTGCATTATATTAAACAGCTTAAGTTCTTCTATTCTGGAGGAGGAACTTTGAATCGGAGTTCCCTCCTGTGTCCGGAGTTACTACTTATTCCACAGGACTCGTGAACGAGAGGAACAAACCACTACCTTTTTTAAATTATTAATAAATTATTTAAAGAAATAAACCAAAAGTTGTGGGTTGTTTTTAATATTACATTATAAGCTTGATTCCTTCTATTTTCATATCAGGGTTCCTCTTCAAGAATAGAAAAACTCGATTGTTTATAATGACACAAAAATAATAATAGCAACAGCTTATTAATAATATATAAAAGGGAGAGGTTTGTGATTAATTTGGTACTATTATCAAAGAGATGCCAGAGAGAAACAACAAGAAAGATGTCTCTATATTTTCTAATCGACAGTTGTTTTTCTCTTTCTATTTCCTGTCAGGTATAAAGTAATCCTTAGCCAAAAAATCAACCGATATAAAGAAAGATTTGTACAACACAAGTCACCCTTCAATAAATCTTAGTAAGCTGTATATTTAGTTCAAAATATAAAAATTTATTCATTGAATGACGGGGCTTTAAAAAAAAAGAAGTTGATTTATATCTTATTAAATTTGACCCCGAAAGGAGCCCAATTAAAAACATGATACCATATTCTATAGAAATAATAATAATACTTAGAATGTTGTGTAAGAGAAATTAACGAATGCAGCTGAATGATACTATGGGGAGGCAAATGGCCTCATTCTAGAGTAGAAATGAGATGGAGTATGTGAAGGCAATGACGTAATGGGATAAGAATCCAAGGTGTCTCCATTTACTGAGGGTATGTCGCCAGGAATAGCCTTCTTCCTATAAAGACAGATTAAGGAAAATAAATTTGTTACTTAGGGCCGTCAGGACTGTAGGAACCAAAATATAGTCCATAAATATGCGGGGAAAATGAATAAATAGGCATAAAAGGAGCAAAAAAACGGCTAAATATGCTAAGCAAATATAAACAATACATGTTAGGCGAAAAGTGATGACTTTTTCCTAGAAAATAAGTTCAAAAATGTTTGTTATTCAGAATAAAAGTGACAAGTGTTTTTTTTTTGTCCACAAAAAGTGGCTCTTGTGAAGGCTTTTTTCCTAGAAAATAAGTATCAACTTCCTCAAAATTTGCAAAATATGCAAATCTGCCATATATACGTTAGTTGTGTTAAAAGGTTGGTGATGCCCAGATAGTTGATATATCAAATTCCTATAGCCTTGGAATACACATGAATAAACGTAATATACCGGGTGGAACGCAGAAATTGTTACACTCTTTAATATCTAAATTAAGAGGTTTTGAAGACAGACTTTTAAGTATTCCAAGGTATTAGCAAAATGCAACAACAAAGAAGCGTGCCTGGTGAAAATTTCAAGTTGATTACTCAATCAGTTCACGAGAAAATGGCTTCAGAACGAGACACACGTGTAAAAGTCTGCGCGCTTCTTGATGCTGGGAAGACACCAACAGAGATTTCGAGGCTGTTGGGCGTAGCCAGAATGCCTGTGTACCGCATTAGCAAGAAGGACATCATTGAGAGGAAACGTGGAAGTGGTAGCAAGGCCAAAGTGGACCTACAGGTCATCAAGAAGGCATTGGAGGTGGAACCACTGAAATCAATGAGGGCTCATGCAAAGGACATGGGGATCTCGCACACAACGATTGTGAGATCGGTCAAAATGCTGGGGGGGGGGAAGAGTTTGGTGAGGGTGGAGAGGCCACTTCTCACTGAGAGAATAAAAGCTGTCCATTTCCAACGTTGTCAAGCTCTCCTCAACAACCTGAAGAGTGCAACAGCTGGCCGCGTCATCATCTTCTCCGATGAAAAGACTTGGACTGTTGATCCAGTAAGGAACCGCCGGAATGACCGCTATCTCAGCTTTGGGGAAATTGATGAGTCTGCTCGGACCCTGACCACCACAAAGCACCCTGCAAGTGCAATGTCCTTGGGATTTGTGGCCTCCAATGGCATCGCTACACCACTCATTTGGTTCCCGACAGGATTCAGGCTCAAGGCAGCTGACTACATCAAGGTGCTGAAGACGAAATTCCTTCCATGGGTGAGGGAGAATTTCCCTGATGGCAATGTGGTCTTCCAGCAGGATGGGGCACCCGCACACACCGCCTTAACTGCCCAAAATTGGCTGAAAAAACATGTGGAGTTCTGGCCTAAGGACATGTGGCCACCCTACAGCCCAGACGCCAACCCGCTGGATTACGCCTTCTGGCCGCACATTCAGTCTAAGGCATGTACACTCCGCCACGCAAATGTTGAGGCCATGAAAGCCTCCGTTAATGAGCACTGGACCTCCATGTCCAAGGAGTACATTACAAAGACCTGCCAGGCCTTCAGGAGGCGTCTTGAGGCCATTGTGATAGCTGACGGCGGCTACATCGATGATTGATGTAATATATATGCCATAAAACTATATATAAAGCTTTTTCCTTAAATTATGAATATTTACTGAAATATAAGTAGCTAAAGTTAAAACTACAAAGTGTAACAATTTTTGCGTTCCACCCGGTATGGACAAAAAAATCCTTTAACAAAGAGTACGAAAAAAGTGAATGCTTCATTTTTTCCATTATGGGCGCGAAAAAACAGCCTAAGCAATTTTTGGATCCTCTAATATCTACCATTTTCTTTTGTATAAATTGGTGGTTAGTTCAAAAAGTTTTAAAACGAGCAATGATCTCTAGATGTAGGATCTGACCAGTGCATTCGAGTGTGAGTGTTTGCCAAACACACAGCCCACTCTAACGACGAATTAATCCAAATAAAGTTGTTTGTTTGTTTTGCTCCTAGATTGGACCCACCTCACCGGAACTTAATCCGGTATCAGCCGGTAGTGGTACTCTCTAGGAGCTATCTTTATTAATAAATAGTATTTCAGATATTTTTAAGCAATTAAATGATTTAAAAATGAAATCCTCGAGGGATAAACGTTGCTCCCCGATCTCTCCTCAAGTGCCATCATTTTTTGTCTTAATGGCGGACAACCAAAAATGAGATGATACAGAGTTTCTTCTTCCTCTTCACAGAGTCTATAGATTGGAATAATGGCCTTTCCCATCTTGTAAAGATGCCTGTTGAGGCCGATATGACCGGTGACCATTCCAACGATGACGCAGATTTGGGCTCGTTTATATTTAAAAATCTTGCTCCCGAGATAGGGATTTGGTACGAAGAGTTTAGACTGGCGGCAAGTGCTCATTGCACGCCAAGCGGCCCGCCATTCCTTTAAAGTCGCTTGTCTAAGGGCATTTTTTGTATGGCTAATGGATATAGGAACAGAAACAGGAGTTCCCTTCCTCGCACCGTCTTTAGCCAAAGCGTCTGCATACTCGTTCCCAGTACTGTTGTTGTGTCCCTTTACCCATCCGACTGTGATCGTGCATGTAGACCTGCTTATGGCGTTTTTGCGAGCGATAATTTGAGCTGACACGAGTTCACCTGGTCTCATGTCCAGACTATTATAGCGGATAGGCTGTCCGATAAGATTAATAATCTTTGTCCCTCTATTTTATCTCCTTGGAGATTAATGGAGAGATTTCTTATAGCCTCCACCTCGGCTTGGTAAACGGTGTCTGTTCCCTTGAGCCTCAAGGTCCTTTGATCAAGCACAACATCACCTCTAGTCAGAGCCCAACCAGCACCTGTTTGACCATCGATTTTTGAGCCATCAGTGTAGCCTACTAGATCGAAGTCATGGATGCACCATACGTATTTGACTTCGTAACCTAGAGTTTCGGACCAGAAAGGTATACGAGGAGGAGAAGTTGGGATATCATTGACTTTTAAATATTTGTCAAGATATTGTTGGTGTCCTCTACTCAAATGGTCAAACCATTTCAATGGGTTTTCAATTTTAGTCTGAATCCTGACCAGACATGCACGTTCCATTATATAGAGATGTAGTAGCATTAAACACAGAGTACCTCCATTGTTGCCGTTGGTGTAGACCTAATTGCCCCAGTAATGCTCATGAGACCGAGTCGCTGTAGTTTGCTGAGCTCCCTTTTTAGATATCCATTTGTTTGAAGTTTTGGTGCAAAAACAATAGCCCCGTAGCTCACAATAGACCTTACGTACGCTACGTAGATCCATTTAGACTTAAGTGGGCTAAGTCCCCAATCCGATCCAACAAAAGCTCTGAGAGCAAAAAGGTTCCTTTTGGCCTTGGAAATGACATATTCTAAATGTTTTTTCCACTGCAAATTATCATCAATAATTAAACCAAGATATCTGACAGTACAAACTCTTTCGATTTGAGTTCCAGACAGGTGCAGGGAAACGTCAGTGTTTTTTCTTCGTTTGGAAAAAAGCATATATTTAGTCTTGCTAATGCTAAAGATGGTATCTCTCTTGCTTGCCCAATCCGTCAGTTTATTCAGAGCACCTTGCATTAAACTGGCAAGAGTTTGCCGATCAGAGCCTCTTACACATAGAACCAGATCATCTGCATAAGCAACCATATTAATTGGTTTTTTGAGTTGGTCCATACACTCTTGGAAGGCTAGGTACCTGTTGGAGGCCGCAAGGTTGAATTAATATCCACTCTGCAGCTTGCACAATGCTATAAATGTCTCAGGTTTGGACATACCAAAGTTAAATGTCCTTCTCTTCATAAAGTCACCTACCATGAGTTTAACAAAAACTTTAGGTTAGGGCTTGGACTTCCCACGAAAATATTGGGTGTTGATGAGAGAAGAATTGTAGAGGAGGCAACTCGGCAAGAAGAAGAAGAAGAGCAACCGGAGGATATGGACCGACCGAATGAAGAAGAACTAACGGAGATCTTCGGACAACATGAAGAAGGTGGACCATCGGATGAAAAACAAGAAGAGGAATGGTCTTTGGTCAAACAAGACAAATCGATTGCTGACAGTGACAAATCTAAGACTGATGCATGTGATTTAATAACTCCGGCCGTTGATGAACCGGGGTACTTAAAGAACCAGGGAATGAGAGATGACTGGGTCCGGGTTATGCATAGGGGCTCTTCCATCCCAATGAAGAAAAACAAACGGCATTTAACAGTCCAGAAACAGAATGCAAGAAACGGACGCAAGACTGTGCTTCTAAAGCCCTTGAAGCCGTGCCATCACATAAGTAAAATTATCTGCCCTTCTCGTTTTTTACTACTAACATATGAATGATTACGCTCCCTCAAAAAATGACTTAACGGCAACACCATCTAATGGACTGGACTGCAGATCTATAACATGTTTTCAAATAATATGGGAAAACGTGTTACCTGCGCAGAAGAGCTTAACCTTAGACTTTAAGAAAACATAGTTGCCTGGTTTTTATAACAGAAACCCATTTAGTACGAGGTGGTGGTATTTCCTCTGGCTGTTCTGGTTTGTCGCTTTTCACATACAGCCAACCTGGTCCTAGAGCATCGATTTTGGCGTCGAAAGACTTAATTATAACTCAGATTCAAAAGTTCTGTTCTTAGGACTTGGTTGTTTGTACAATGAAAACTTCAAGCAACAAAAATTTAGTTATCGCAAGTTATTATGTCGATATCACAAAGGACGATGTTTGCGGGCCAATTAAGCCACTTGTTGACTACTGCGACAGACACCACAAGCCTCTTTTGATATGCGGGGACTTCAATGCCAGGAGCCTATTATGGATGGACAATCTGACAAACTCTCGAGGGGAAAAGTTGGAGGAGTTCATGGCCACCTATAACTTGAGTTTACAAAATGTTGGATGTATTCCTACTTTTGTTGGAGGAATGGGTCAATCGATTATTGATCTAACACTAACAAACCGTTGGAGTTCCCATCTTGTATCGAATTGGAGGACGGATGTAGAGTTTTCAGGGTCCGATCACAGGTTCTGTAACTTTGAAATTTATGGAAGAATAACTATTTCTGGTGCACTGAATCTGAAGAATACAAACTGGAGCAAATTTACATCTATTTTGGAATCTACTATATTTCCCTCGAAAAATGGTGCCTTGGATTCAGATTACATAGATTTAGAAGCTTCGGACATTGCGTATAAAATTATTGAATCCTTGAAAAGTTCCTGCAACACAATGTCTGGAACCATAAGAAAGGTAAACCCATGGTGGAGTGATGAACTCAGGGAGCAACGGCGAAAAGTTAAATTTCTTCAGCGCAAGCAGCAAATAGACATGTACAGAGTGGAAAAGCAATCATATAAGACTATGATAATTAAAGCAAGGAGGCATGCCTTTAAAGAGTGGGTTAACACCCTTGAAGGTCCTAAGGATATTTCTAGGTTAATGAAGGCCCGATCAAACCATACCAGTGCCCGTGTGGGTATTCTGGGCGAATCCTTTGGAGGAAAAGACAGCTTGGAATTACTTCTTCGTGAACATTTCCCTAATTCGAAAGAAGTCGACACCACAAGTAAGTCTGCAAAAAGAGGTATGAAAAAAAATGGAGTCTCGACCTTGTTACTTCAGTGAGGAACTTGTTAGGAGAGCTATTTATAGCTTAAAGTCAAACAAGAAACCAGGTCCTGACCAAATTCCTCCTCTGGCTTATAAAAACCTGCCTCACTCTTTTATTGTTCGCCTGACCAATCTGTACAATTTAGTTTTCAATCTAGTTATACTCCGAAGTGTTGGAGAACATCAAAGGTAATATTTATACCAAAGCCGGAGAAAAGTAATTACTTAGAGCCACGAGCCTTCAGACCAATAACGCTAACCAATGTAGCTCTGAAAATACTAGAATGGATGATACAGTGAATGCAATTTGGTTTTACCAAATCAATTTGCATTTACGAAAGGCATGTCTACATACTTTTGTTAATTCCTGCAAAAGTAGCTACCATAGACACGAAGAAGCTCTCGTCTTCTTGGATATTGAGGGCACTTTCGACAGAATTGTCTTTGACCACATCCTTGACGCCATGAATAAATACCACATCCATGAGAAAACCATTCCTGGGTATAAAAATCTACTTGAGGGTAGAATTGTTGTAGCTGAGCTTGGAGGGGAGAGTGTATCCATAACTCCCACCAGAGGGTGTCCTCAAGGGGGGATTCTATCTACTCTGGCATGGAACCTAGCCAAATAAAGTTATTTCCTTTGTAGGCATCCAATTGCACCGCATGAATCTATTTAACGCGAAGTTAAATGTAACAATGGCTGGTGTTAATGCATGATATAACATATCATATATGATTCTTTATTTTAGTGATGCTGAGAGCAATAAATGAAATATTAATTTAAAGTTGGCGCGACATTCATCACGCTTCTCCAATGCTCGGCATTGTGTCCTCAGTATCCATGCGATATAATGTCCGGCCTGGATTGTGAGAGATCCGGAGTTTATGCAAGATAATACATCTTTAATAAATATGAAACCCCCCAACCTTCTAAAATAAAATGCCATCTATTTTTCTTGTATCTATCAATAAATTTCCTCGTTTTTATTTAATATAAATGTATCACTCATCAAATGTCTACTCTTTCATTCCCTTTGAGAATATTACCCAGAGCGGTAGATCCGACCTAACTTCGGTCAATTCATTCTTCCGCTATCCATGTCATGGCTTATATCAATCAGCATCTTGAAAATGAATCGTACTTCACCAGAGGTGATTTTTTTGGGGAGGACTACAGTTACCACATTCAATTGGTAGGCTTGTAAAATTCTACCGATTCACCCATATAGACAGGACAAAGCTTGTTACTGACCATGGATACCTACTGACGATATATTTCTTCCCTATCAAATCCTAGCAATTAATCAATATGATCGAATAGTGATGCCATCATTAAGATCTATATAAAACATGTCTCTAGCTGTGTTTTTCCTCTTGAAAAGAAAGTTCAAAAATCCCTCTGAGGGTAATTTTCCTAGCTTCACATTATGCCGGCCGCATTGGACTTAAATAACTTCCCGTGTCGAATATTTGTGGACAGACTTGTTGATTTGTCGTTCATTTGTAATCGTTCGCGAACGACGAACGACAACAAAAAATTCCTCTTGTTCGTCGTTCAAAGACAAAGATTTTTCTTTGTCATGGGAAAAATTTCCTTTCTAAAAAAAGTCATCACCTTTTTTCAGAATAACGAGAAAAACTATTTTCTAAAAAATGTCATTTTTTTTTCAGAATGACGAACGATGAACAATAACTTTTGGTGAACGACAAACGACAATTTTTCGCGAACGTCAACAAGTCTGTATGTGGAGAACAGTGTTCGAATAAATGACTTTATGATAAGAATTTCAAAAACATTATTAAAAAAATAATAATTGAGTATTATTCTTGTACAAAAAAATTATGAAAAAAAATAAATATATAATAGTCACTATTGAGGCCACTTTTATCATAATTATGCTTCACTTGTTTGATTTTAATTTTGTATAATTTCCCAGTGATATTTAAATAAAATTTAAGTAAAATGTTCAAACTATTATGTTTATTCATACATTTTATTTTAAACATTTGTATAAATTTTAAATGTATATAATTTATTTTTTATGTTATAGAACTTTGAAATAAATATGAAAAATATACAGCCCCATATCAAGTAATATAAATCAAGTGTTGATTTGAGAAACATTAACTTAAAATATATATATTCGTCCATGGAATCAGATATAATCGGATAAACTATTAAATTACAGGTTAAAATCCCACCTCGCTACATTCGAACCTTCAAATAATTTTAAAATAAAGGGACAGATCAAAAAACTCTGGCAATATTATGAGAGGGCATTGCCTTGTTAATCTTTTTTATACCCTTCAAAGTTTGCAGAGCAAACACAGACTACGGAGAATGAGATCTAGCATAAATGTGTCTCTTGACAACACACAGAGTTCAAACTAACGGAATAAAAGAAAATCAACATGAGAATAGAAGAACTTGTGTCTCATAAAACGCCTTATTTTTCTTATCTCTAGTGAGGAATGGACATGACGAAGCATTCTTCTTATTATTTCTAGGAGAAAAAAAAAGTCTGAAATATAAATACTCTAGAGCAGGGATGCCAGGGTGAAATCGGTCAGGGGGCCGGACTGTTTTCAAGTGGGACCTCGGGGGCCAAATTACCGGTACATTTTTGGCCTTGCAACACTAAACACTAACAAAAGTAGATTTAAATTTGTTGATATTGTATCATAATATTATTTATTTATAAAAACACTTCTCAACCACTAACGTAACGGGCCAAATGAGATGTCCATTCGGGCCGGATCCGGCCCGCGGGCCGCCACCATGGCACCACTGCTCTAGAGCAAGGTGTTTTAACCAGGTACGTTCATTTCATGCTTTCATGGAGCGTGAAACGTCAGGTAGCTTTTAATTATTTTCACATCTTAAAAATTCCATTATAACAATACATTATTGATGACGTATACAGAAAGAAACACATTAATTTTTTATTAGGTGTGACGCCATTAAAAATCACCGGCAAGCAAGTAGTCAGCTATGCTGTCAATAGTGGCGATCCTTTTTTCAATATACCTTGCTCTTACCATTATCATCCAAGATAATTTATGAGGCTCTGCAAATCATTCAGGAAATATGCGCAAATGAACTAATGTGGAGTTCCACCGGATGTTATCAAAAACAAGCGAATCCTTTTATCACACTGGCAATTTATTACGAGAATGAAAATGGATTTACTGTAATACCTATTATTTTCGCGCACGCATTAATCGCACGCTTTTTTCATGTGTTCCTTAAGCGCACACTTTTATCATGGCATTCTTTTTTAGCGTGAGTTTTATTAACGCATTACTTCATCGTCGTTGCTCCTTATAATCGCACGCTGTAACGCCGTGAGCTTTATTGTCGCAGGTTTACTTTAATGCGTTGCTTACCTTAACAAGAAGGAACATTGAAAACAAACGGCAATAAAGCGTGCAATTAAGTATTGCACGAAAATAATCCGTACAACTGGGCACCATATAAATATGATATTTAAAGAAGATGTTATAATGTAAAAGCATGGGTTTCGTTATACAAATATTGGATTCGACGGCTTTAAATATCCACCATTTAGCATAGGTATATTATTTATGCGAAATTAGTTCTAATATGGTGATCAACTATATTTGGCCAATTCTGCATCAGTTTTAATTCTATATACTCGTATCTTCCCCATAACTTTCTTAATATAGAAATGAATATCGTCAAGAGTTACTTTATACAACTCATATTATAGCGGTATTTATATATATATTACCTCCATAGGGTTTGATTGTCCGAACATGACACCAAGGTATGCCAAATGAAAATGCGCAAGGAGTCCAAAGGCTAGATTAACCAGTATGACGAGGACTCCTTTTCGGAATGCTTGCGGGAATTTGATTCCGAGGGACTTCGTGCCTCGATGGAGGCATCAAATATATCGGCCAGCTTCCGCCTAAATCCGTGTTCTACATAGGTGTAGAACCCCAATGAGAGTAAAACAGTGCCTAGTTGAAAGTTGAACCCATGGAGAAAGGCACTGGCGATGTAAGTCGAAAGCACAGCGGTAAACGTACCGAATGAGCGTGAGGTTTTAAAAATGTCTGTAAGAAAAAGTATATAATAATTTGGTATCTTTTTTTTAAAGAATGTAACAAAAAAGATTTAAAACAGTAACGTATTTTGAATTATTTAGATCTACAAATATATCAGCTTAATGCAAATATTTGGTTTTGATAACTCATTCGAAATTATTTGATACATTACATCCTTTATATAGATGTATTGATAAACTTTGTGAAATGGCGCCAAGATGGCTGCCTATGTAGCATTTTAACTTCAATATTTTTGCATATTGAACCATTTTTCATGCATATTGAGCCTACTTTTAGGCATTTGTTCAAAGATCGTCAAATATGACATATACATAACTTTTTGGCAACATTTGAAACATTCTTGTTCTAATGCCTTTATATCTATGGATATAAAAACACACTTACAAGTTTTGAGCCATTTATGCATGGGTATATTCCAGGAGACGACGACTTCCACCAGGGATCGAGGGAGCTCAATGGAGTTACAGCGGGCCACAGCAAGTTCGCTCCAGCTCTGATCCTCTTTGGAGTAGCCGAAGCCGGCCGCCGTGGCAGTCGCTTCTGAGACAAAGGAAACAAAGTAATGGCTCGCTCTAAAGGACATGGCATCCCGGTAGGCAAGTAGCCACCTGAAAATAAATCCAAAGAGACGAGAAAATAAAGGGACGCAAATGGAAGGGGCTTCAAATTAATGAGCGGGAAACTAATAAAAAGCAAAAGAAAAAGTCATACTTCCAAAATTGAACCTAAAAATATATGAGTGGAGTTCTGTTTTTATTTTAAAGCAGGGAATGGAAGGGTTAGACCACATTTAAACAAAAATAGTTCATAAATATACTGAAGCTAGACGAAAAAGGCTTTTTGTATTACTTGTGAAGAACCAATTAGCTTCAGAACATTTTTTATGGGAGTTCTAAGCCAGTTGCCAGTCTGTTTGAGTATGATTACAACAAGCTAAGGTTTTTTTAAATCATGTCTCCTAAAGGATTTAAAAGAGAAACCCTGTTCAATGATTCAATGGTTTGCGTTTGGTTCCAATGCAATCAGTCCCAAACATACAGCTTTGACCTTAAGTATATTAATTCTCCGATATTCAAGTTTGAGTATTAAACGGTTAAAATCATACTTTCCACTTCCATCCTTTATCATCCAGGAGTTCCAGCAAGTAGAAATGGAGAGAAATACGAAGGAAGTGGCCATGCTGAAGAGTATTTTGAGGATCCATCCCAAGTTCTGTTAAAAAAGAAAGACAAATATAATATCAGTTCATTAACGCATAAATGTTAGTTAAAAAGTGATATAGCTCATTGGATTAACGATCAATCTTATTAAAAAATATATTGTTAACACTTTAAAAAAAATCATTTTGTCTAATTAAAGTAGCCTTTCATATAACTTTAGGATAAATACAAATGACAAAAGTACAATGGTTCCTTAGATTAGTGAGTCAATTTAACATCTAAGAATGGATGCATTCATCAAATCTGTTACATTTTAAGAAAAAAAATGTATATTTTAAAGTTTTGTAAGAAAATTTATGCTTTTTTGGATGCAAATATGATTCTTTTATGGTTCCCTCCTTAAAATTAACATAATAATTACTAAACTAACATCAGAGAAAAGTACTTTATTATTGTCATTTCTCTAAGGGCAATATTTATTTAGATATATGCCAGTATATAATTAAATATTTAATGAAGGGACTAAACAACTCATCGTTTACATGTCGGATAATGACTTGGTTATCATCTCTAAAGTCACAGAAAAGAGATACATTCACCCTCGAAGAAAAACCAAATATGTGTAATTATATTGGATAACTTAATTGTATCTTAGATAGCCTTTTAAAATATTTGTCAACAAAACCTCCCAATTTCTGCAAGCAAAGTAACTAATCCCAAGTCGGACATTGGATATATAGAGAAATGTGATTGGTTGAAAGAAAAAGGGAGGGAATTATTTAAACAAAAAACAGCTGCCCTTATAGAATAAAGTATCACCTCACTCGCGGCTGTTGAGGAATCAACATTAAGTGATATTACGTGAATGGCATCCTTAAATATACTTATTATATCTTCTTCATAGGCCTATGCCATTGTCAAATCCCTTGATGTGGCTCCTCTTATTCTATATTTTTATATTAGGAGAATAAAACAAACGTTCATATCTACAGAAATAAAAGAATGTTTGCTCGAGTTTAGGACTGCCACCCCAGACAATCATGCCCGGGCTTTTACCCCCCGTTACAAATATCTATTATCTCTTAAAGTCCACTTATGAAGTTAATTATGTTTTCTTTATGACCAAATTGCACAAATGTTGGAAACCTATGTTCTAATATCGGTCATATGTTTTATATGAACATTATTAGGAACATAGTTTTCAGACACTAATGCAAAAACAAAATAGTTAACTTCATAAGAAATATTAGTAACGGGGGGTAAATGCCCGGGGGTGTTACTGTTTGCTCATGCATTTGCTCTGTCGATAATGGATCATCACTCTGATTATCGGACGCATAAAAATAAAGACAACAGTATAACCAAATGAAAATAAGAAACATGTCTTATGGTGACTTTGCGAAAACAATATTTTCTCAAACGCTATCGATATATCCGGCCTCCATGGGCCTTTTGTATATTCTCTAAAAAACTTTTTTAATGACCTTACATAGGATATTTCAATTAACCTTCATTGGCTCACATAAAGGTCTCAAAGAAAATGTAGAAAACCTTAACTCACCCAAGTCGGACTCCTGTGTAGATTAAGATAGTCTTCATATTTAACCCATGGGCCAAATATGGAGTTCCCAGGGTTGAGAGCGTATCCGGCCATTTGAATGAACGAGGGCACAGCACTCAAGTCTATCGAGGGAGGCGGAACAACCGACGAAGTGGACGAAGGCACAGATGCCTTATCGTTCGTCTCCGTCTCTCCTTCTTGCTTCTCTTGTTTTCCCCATCCTTCTCTTGTATGGAGGAGGGCTCTGCATCCTCGGAGGTCTCCTTCTTTGGAGGAATGAAGGCGTCCATATCGAAGCCAAGAGATATAATCTTCATGGAAAGGATCATTTGAGCCCCGCGGATTTGATGCCAGTCCATGGGAGGAGCTATGCCTAGCTCGCTAATAGAGGGGAAAGTTAAGAGGGAAAAAATCAATCTTAGAAATTGAATAAAAATAAAAATATATTTTGAGATAAAAAAATATATAAAAAACCAAATCTGACCCCTTTTTTATATTAAAACAATAGGGTTTTTTCGCTATAAGAAGACATTATGCACATAATATAATAATATGAAATGATTGTTTTACGTGAAAAAAGAAAGATTTAAATTAACAACAAATAGAAAAGTGTGTAAAGTGATCAGAAATATCAATAAAAAAATTGCATTGCAGATTTATAATAATTTTAATATCGATTAAAAATAATAATTTATTATCTATTTCGGCCCCTTTAAGATAAAATAAAATACTTCCTAACTAAACCTTTCATTATTCTTTACAAATTCCGAAGTAAACAAAAAATTTCATAAGCATTTCAGACTAAAAATAAAAAAAACTACCAACTCGAAAGTAGTTTTTATCATTAAAGAAACTTTACGCTGAAGCTTTTTCCTCTAAGAGATCAATTGTTTTCTGTTACAAGATAACTATTTTTCGTTGTTAAATGATATTGTTTGTATGTTTATTTCAGATAAACTAAAGTAAGTTTGTACTTAGCTACATACAAATAGCAAGACTTCTCATGTATCTGACTTTAAAATGGAGATAAAACGAAGGGAATTCCTTGAAAAATAAGTAATTCAAAGAAATGTTATTCGGCAGATATACTGAGAAATCTCGAAATTCTATTTTTACCAGCTCTTTTTTTAGAATACTATAAAGAAAAATGAATAAATATATATTAAGAGAGAAAGTCTATTTGGTTCGATAGAATTGCAGTATCCTTGCGGATATAAATAAGCATACTAGCGTGTAAATAATACCATCGAATCTAGGATCCTTTCAATGGGGTTGACCAAAACTGACCTTCCCCTCTCGGGATTAGAACCTAGTCCTCAACATGAGAGATGAACAGGCCTTAACGCACTCCCTTTTTTATTTAAAATTATAGAAACATTCGTAAAAATTCCTTGATCTTTTGATAGATAATTGCATGGGGAGAATGGGAGACTTATTTTTTGAAATGCCCTTTCGTGCATTACATATAATTACATGAACATGTATCATAATGTTTTGTAAAATGACTATGACTCTTTACCACTTAAAGCGAAATAATTTGTTACAGCCTCTTCAAATTTGAGAAAATTGAATGCGTTTCGCAAATAAGATTTTTATCAAGGTCCTGGGTTCGATGGAGCAATTGTAAGGTTGTAATGCTTATTCATATACAAAAAGTGGGTACGGTTACTTTGATCTCCTACCTGAGCTAGAAACAAAGAAAAACCACACTTCAACACGGCCATCGTGCTAACATTCCTCACAAACCTCTCTATTATTGTACTTATTATAGAAGAAGAAGGAAAAAAGTATTCGTCTCCAGAGTGCTCCTGCCTTGTTCTTATTATTGTTTACATTGATTCATCATGCTTGGGATCAAATTTATCGAATGGGAGTGGACGGGTGGCATGATTCCAGACATTATATTTGCCCCGTCTCGTCTCATCCTCCTCCTCAATGATCGGAGGAGGAGACGAGACGTTTGGGAGCTCCTTCATCAATGTGGTCGCTCCTAGCACTGACTCGGCTCATGAATATGTTCAACGGGACTCGCGGATCCAGATCCTTCAATAATAAGTACAATAAT
Source organism: Caligus rogercresseyi (assembly GCA_013387185.1). Classification (NCBI taxonomy): domain Eukaryota; kingdom Metazoa; phylum Arthropoda; class Copepoda; order Siphonostomatoida; family Caligidae; genus Caligus; species Caligus rogercresseyi. The sequence continues at coordinate 12,867,267 of CP045905.1, read as the reverse complement.
AGAGAGGTTTGTGAGGAATGTTAGCACGATGGCCGTGTTGAAGTGTGGTTTCTCTTTGTTTCTAGCTCAGGTAGGAGATCAAAGTAACCGTACCCCAAAAAGTTATTGAAATCCAATCGAATAATTCATTTTAATTATAAAAAAGCTCGATATTGCCCCAACACTTCGATCACTGTGTTTATAATTAATCAGTTTAAAAAATAAATACATATTATAATCGTATGAAGGATACAAATGTTCAATTTTAGGATAAAATAACAGAGGTTCAGTGATATATAATAAATAACATATTGCGTTGATAAATTTTCCTTTTCGCTAAAAAAATATTATTACGATATATTACTAGATACATTTTTTCCGGTTTATCATTAGAAAATTGATAATTCTTGAAATACAATACAAAGTATTTAGCAACATTTATAAATGAATAAAATTAAAAGTTAAAATTAAAACAATAAAACCACAAAAATATATATTTATGGCTTTAAATTGTTCACTTAATGGTGAGAATAAGATTTGCTTTTATCTAAAATACATTGGTAATTAACGATTTCATTGGACATTTTATAAACATATAAGCATATATTTAGGACATATAAAGTTATGTTTTGAGACATTTTAAGAAACAATTTGAGAAACAATTATAAAGAATAAATAACTATTTTACTGTTAAACTATAATAAAATGGATCTTACCAGGTCGCATTATACATGATGCAAAGAAATACAAGGAAAGGTCCTCGGTGCTTATATTTATGTCGATGCACAAGGATAAGTGTGACGTAGGATAATACTAGGAGTCCCATGACGTACACGATGTTTGTGTGGAAGAAATGAGAGATAACAAGACGCCCGTGATGGAAGAGAGGACATGGAATGCCCAAGGTGGCGTCTTTCCTAATTAATTAAAATAGAAAGGGCAATTAGATAAATAACTTTTAAATAATATTTAATGAAAAAATTGTACAAAAAAAAATATTTTGATAATACGATTAAGCAGGGTTGTTGATTTTTTTTGATTTAAATCGGATTTTTTTGATTTAATCAGATTTTTTTGATTTTAATTGTTAACCATATTTTATGAACCAAAAATCTTTTTTTCAATGTGTAAATTTTGTCCATACTTTAAATTGTAACTTTTTAAAACATGCCCAATATACATATAGGCCTACCTATTATTCAGGGGACTTTAAATGCTGTCTTTGATTAAATTCTAGTTGCCTTACTTAATGATTTCATTTTAATAAAGAATGCAAAGGAGTAAACAATAAAATTACAGAACTTCAAAGGCCTTGTAATGAGTCATACTCGCTAATCACGTGACAGTTCGAAATCCAAGCGAGGATCGAAAACTCATGACAATTTCTACCTTAAAAAATTACTGGGTGGAGCTGCCAACGGCTGATCAAAGATGACTACAAGATGGGTCACTCTCGAATCTAGGACCGCCAGGTACGCTTGGAAAAGGAGGCGCAAGATAATCGGACAATTGATAACTCGTTCCTGTAATTGTCAAATTTAATTGAGTTTACTTTTTATTCATATTGTACAAGCAGAATAGAAGCAAATTGTTAAATATGTTCATCAATCTTAAGCTAATTAGAAGATTTAGAAGAGCAAGAAGACTGACAATTAATAACTCGTTCCTGTAATTGTCAAATTGAACTGCATTAACTTTCCATTTACATTGTACAAGTAATAAACAATTTATTTGATAAAACATGACTTGATTTTAATCATTGATTATAAAATGTCTTTGGAAAAAAAACTTAATTTAGATCACAATCCAAATTGCTTGATTTAAATCAAATAATCCTAACTCAAAGCTTAATATGATATATTATATGATATAGGCCTATAGTCTGAGGCTATATATAAATGAAAAAGGCCACTGCTCTACTATTAAGAGACCGACATGAAATGTTTTGTTTCTGTCATTGTGAATTAGAAGCATAGAATTAATATCAATTTAATTTATTGAAAAAAAACATGATTGATTTAAATCAATGATTTTAATTGGAAATCCACTTGATTTAAATCGCGATTTAAATCAATGATTTAAATCGGCCTGATTTAAATCAAACAACCCTGCGATTAAGTCTAAACAAATCGAAAAATGTAAAAAATATAATAACGATATTTTCGAAGGGGTTTTAATCAATACAGATCAGCAGAGAAAGGATCACCGTAGAAGACACAACTTTTACAATGATAATATCATATAGTTATTTAATCGGTATCATAATTATATTTGATTACGACTAAAAATATATTTAATACAAATCAAAATGCCTTCTCAACAGCTTTTCAAAGAAGGATAATAATCATATGATTGTGATAAATATTAATTATTTAAGAACTATTAAGGGCCTTATTCTATTTGGAGTCTTCAAGGACAAAAAAGAGAGCCTTCCAAAAAACAAATTCGCCCTTCAGTCTTTGGAATTATGAAGGCTTTAATAGTTCTAAAGTCTCACTCTGCATCCGTCACTATAGAAAGAAAAGCTAACGGGAATGGCACTGGCTCCTTGTGTTGAGACTATAGCCTTTATATCAAAGTCCCGAGACCAATTGCAGGTCGAGGTACTTCATAAGAGAAGTAATACGTTGCATCCTACCATTGACGACATCTTTAAACCAGATAAAGCATTTGAACTAGACTCGAGTTTTTGCAATATATATATATATATATATATATAAACTTGTAGATTTTTGTATTTTGTCGACATAATATTTTTACCCGGAGCTGCGAATCTAAGTTATAATGCTTATTATGTATTTTTATACCAAATTCCTTCCATTTTATAAGGAATGCTTTTATTTTTTTAATAATTACATAACAATAATATATAATATAAACAAAAAATGAACTCCCCTTCCATATAATGGTTGACAAATATCTCCCTTCCGCTTTTTTTTTGCTCTTCATTCAATGCTTTTAAAAAATGTTACATTGTTACGATTTAGTTCAAATATGCACCGTATTGTTCGATAATCTGTTTCCATCTAGACGACAATTCATAATACCTCCATTGCAGAAGAAGAACTCAAACAGCCACTTTTCACAAACCTTTATTGAGCTCAACTTTACACCACCAATAAGGGAAAAAGGACGGATGTAAAAAATTATAGGAGATGGACACACATATGTTTACATGATGACAAAGCTAAGATCTTTGGATTGCATATTGGGAGGAAAAGTTAACAAGGAATTGTCCAAGTCGATGAATCAGTTAGAATGTATAATCGGCGTGTTTTTTATCGGCTGGGCTCAAGTAAATGTAATGCACATAAAATATTTAACGGATTTTTAAAATATTTACCATTTTGGCTTAGGATTCGGAAGACTATTGCCCAAAAGAGTACTTTTCCAACGTGTCCGATTGCATCCTTGCTCGTGGGCACAACGCAGTACTCCATCATCTCTGAAAAGTCCATGGAACGTTCCATTTCCTCTCCGCCAAACCTCCTCTTGCCCGGGATCAAAGCCCTGACGGATGAAATCCTCTTCGTCCACGTAGTCCATGGGTGAGAGGTACTCCTCCTCGATCTCCACGTAGGGCATGACAACAGGAATCAAATGCAATGATGGGATCCTTGCTAAAAATATATATTATCTCTAATCTTCATCACTAAAATCTGGTTGAAGAAGAACCTTTCCGCTTGTTATTGTTATTTTTTACAGATAAATAAACCATAATCAGCTGTTAGCTCAGGTGCGCCATCTGGTGAAATAGAGTAAGAAGTGTATTACTTTAGATCTCTTCAAATCTAACATAGTGTAATTAAAATTAAATATAATCAAATTAAGAACAAATATTTTTTTCTTTGAATATTTGAAATAATAAAAAAATCCTTGTTTTTCCTTAATCATTGAAGCAGAGGATTTTTCGGTCGACGTGTGCAAAATTTGCAGCTCAATATCAGATTTCCGCTCAATTAATAAGATTTAATTATCCATGCAATTATTGTGGATTTTTATTCGATCATTCATGTCTAAGTTGATTTTCCTGTTTTTATGATAGTCAAGCGTTTTATTGAACTAAATCTGTGCGAAAACGAAATAATTAGCTCAAATCTTTTATAACCCTATATTCTTTTTGGCGCTTACAAACGTATATTGTATAATAATGGACCCTCTTGTCACAAAGCTAATGACAGGGCACTTTTAAATATTAAATCTTTATTGCAAAAATATTACGACCAAGTCAATCATCGAGGTAGAGGAACTAAAAGGTAATACTCATTGGAGTCGCCGCGCCCGCGTCTCAGCTCTGCAAATTAAGATTCCCAACACAACATCGGATGATTAAATGCCGTTCGATTCGTGCCATTGCATTCAAATCACTTTTAAAAATCAGCGAAGAGGATTTTAAGGAAGTGCCGACGTTTTTTTTTTGGCATTTTATATTTAGGTCCCTTGTGAGCTGTAAATTTGAACTATAATACTCATTTATGTTTTGTTTTAAAATCTCCATCTTTCATTATACGGTTTTATAATCAAGTTTTCCTCCAGATATCATTCAGAGCTCTTTATCAATTTGAGAAACGAGGCATATCATGAACCCATATGAACAATTTATTATCCTCTTTGATATGTTAAGATTTTGAGGACCATAAAAACATCTATTTGAATGCTTTCAAGAGAATAATGAAATTTGTACGGCATGTAACCGGGGCGTAACTATCGGTAAGCAGAGGCGGCAGTGCTTAAGGGCCCACGACCTCTTAGGGGCCCCCTCACGGACATTTGGTGGGCCCCCAACGCAATTGCGTACTAGGGCGTCTCTTTACAATTGAGATGGTGCAGTAAATTCTTCTCAAACCCACCTGATACATGCGTTCCTGGCCGGACCGTATTTATACCAACAACTCATGCCAGATTTCAACATGACGGTGTGCCGTTAAAAACGACACCAATAGCAAATCAGTGGTACTTTTAATACTATGTTAGTAACTATTATAGTTCATTAGACGGTTGGTATAACATACACTCATACAATATGTTTCAAACCGCAATAAAGGTATTAACAGAACGATGTATTTGAGTATTTATTTTTTACGCTACGACTTGGAATTATGGGTTTTGGGTTATGATGAACTGAACTGGACATATTACGAATTACTTACGTAACGTGCGTGCAGCGTGTTAAGACGTCACATCACGTTGCACTAAACCAGAGCGTAGATTAAACCATAACATTATTAGCGACTGTAGGGTTGCGTGACTACAATGTATAAATATATGTTCCGATAATACAAATATATATTACCCTACACTATATCTTCTTCGTGCGTGTAGGGATAAGACATTAAAGATAGATTCCACATAGTTAATTATTCCAATCTGGATACGATCCCATCAAGGATACGAATACATCAGCGACGATGGATAACAAAAAGAAGTACCGAAGCGGATTTCAGAAAAGAAAAAGGCATGAAGAGCTGCAGGAAGAAAGGAAAAAACTTCCGAAAATAAACTCCTTCTTTCAGAGAACCGGAGAGGGAGAGGTGGACGCTGTTTCTGCTACTAGTCGAGTGAGTGAAGATTGCAACCAAGAAGAACAATGGAGAGAGCGTGGGTGAGGAGGGGGGCTGTGAGGCTCGAGCTAGCCCTTGTTGCGCTAACAGTGGGTCTGACAGTGACAGCTCCTTGACCGAAGTTGAAACCCCTCCCGGTTTAACATCAACGAGGGAGTACCCAACTGACATAGGACATTTCCCAAGAGCCTTGATGCAGACGTGAAACGTTTTATAGTGTCGATGGGGTCGTGTAAGCCAACAGGTCCTTTCCCTCGGGACCATGAACAGTCAAACCGGCGCTTTTCTGCATCGTTCTACATTAGCAGAACCAAGTCTGGATGGAGATACCGAGGAAATGGCTATGCTACTCTCAGATCCTAGACGTAGCCTACTGTGAGCCCTGTTGGCTTTTTGCAAAGCACACCTGGAAACAAATACCTGGCGCAATTTGTCGATGAAAATTCAAATACACGAGACATCTACTGCGCATACAGCTGCATGTGTGATCTACGACCATTGGCGTCAGAATAAAGTCATGGATAAGGAAATGGAGAGAAATATACTTCAGGAGGCAAGCTTTTGGAGACCGAGTGATTAATGTTACCCTCACATTAGCCATGAACAACATCCCATTTAGAGGGCACAGGGAAAAAATTGGCAAAGCCAATAACGGCAACTTCCTTTCCATCATCGAACTGTTGGCAAATATGACCCAGTGCTACAGGAGCACTACTCGATCAAGTACTTAAGCCCTGATAAACGAGCTGATCGAACTCCTTGCCAAACGTGTCCAGAAAGACATTCTAGATGAATTACGCTCATCTCCATTCTTCTCGGTGATCATGGACACAACACAAGATGTGGCGAAAGTGGACCAGATGAGCCAAATTTTAGATATGTCGTTATTGAGCGAGATAGCCAAGGGGTTGCCACTGATGTTGCAGTCAAAGAATCATTTGTTGGCTTTCGTGAAGTTACCGACTCATCCGCCAGTGAACTAACCAGGAGATAATCGCGTCTGTGGAGGAGAGCGGCTGGACCTCTCCAAGTGAGAGGGCAGGGGTACGATGGTGCTGCTAATATGAGCGCATATACAGTGGTGTTTCAGGCAAGAATAGCTGAGAAGAGTCGACTGCCGTGTATGTGCATTGTGCCTCACACAACTTGAATCTTAGCCTCAATGAGATACAAGGGTGAGACATTTTTTTGATGTTGTGGAGCGTATTTATGTGTTTTTTGGACTACTCGTAGTATAAAGAAATGGGCATGCTCATAATTGCAGATCGGAGTGAGACAACAAAAAAACGGCTCCAACATCACACTTAAGAAGTTAAGCCCACGACCAGATGGGCACATGCTACGATGCAGTCAGTGCTCTACGACACAGATATGGGGACGTGATGAAGGCATTGTCAAAAATCGGGCTGACGAGCCATAAGAAAGAGGGCGGGACGAAGCAGCATCACTGAAACGCGCAATGGTGAAGTTCTCCTTTATATTTCTGGTTATCCTCCAAAGCTAAATCCTGGAGCGAACAAATGTGGTGTCTAAACTTTTGCAGTCTCACGAAACTGACCGTTCCATAGCAGTCCAGCTACTGGACTGCGCCATCGCAGACCTGTCTTGCTTACCGCGCGCACTTCGAAAAGTCCAAACAAGCAGCACAGGGCCTCTCGGAGAAGTAGGGGTTAGCAAGGCCTTTGAGAACACTCGGGCGAGAAAGGTGAAAGCGCATTTTGACGAACTGAGTCAAGACGAACGCCTAGTAGATGCAGACTCTTACTTTCGGTGCACGTCTTTAACGCTGTCGGGACATCGTCATCTCTCAGCTGACCCAGCGATTCACTGGTCTACGATCAACAGCGGAACGTTTTAAAGCTATACAGCCCATGACACTCTGCACCCGCCATAGACGACGAACTGTTTCGGCAAGCAAGCAAACTGGTCGACATCTACAGAGATGACATTACTGAAGATTTCCCCATTCAGTTGCGGTCATTCCGTGCTTGCTTGAAACAGCGCATCTCACAAGATAAGAAAGTGCGAGAGCTCGCAAAGATGCTGTAATTGAGAACAGCTGCATCACAGCAAGTTTCGGAGAGGTTTGCACAGTTCTCATACTCTTTCTTACAATACCAGTGACAGTGGCCACCGCAGAGCGCTCCTTTTCAAAACTAAAGCTAATTAAAAGCTACCTAAGGAGCTCAATGGGACAGAGTTCTCTGCTGGACTCGCCAGTCCTGTCGATTGAGAATGCTCGTGCCCGGCAGCTGGATGTACAGGACCGGATCGAAGAGTTTGCACAGAGTAAGGCTCGGAAGCTGCATCTATGATGTGAGTAAAAACTTTATATATCTTAAAATAGTTATGGATAATAAAAAATGGCAACACAACAAAGTAGTAGCAAGTGGGTCTGGATTGGTCTATTGCGCGTCTATGTGCGCGCTCACTGTTTGCACGCTACACAACAATAGCCAAACATCGGGTTGGTGTGGAAGAGACTTCAGTCAGTAGTCTACTGTGAAAAATGATAACGCTTACAATTAGTGATGGGTCACGAGCTTAAATTTACTACTCGAGCTTGGGCGAGTAGTATGAAAAATACTCGAGTATTTACGAGTTTTTACTCGTAACTCGGATTAAAAATTAAAACTCGTAAAAAAACTCGTACTTTAAATAGCTCATTTCTTTTAATATAGATCAAAAAGGAAGTTACTCATGAACAACTTGATACTCCCAGGATACTCGTGCTTTTTAGAACTTCTTTTAACATCCAAATTGATGTGAAATGATCATAAGTTCTATGCAGTTCGGAATTTTTTGTTCTTAATTTTATAAAAGTCAAAAATGAGGCTTAAGGGCTTCATATAGTAAAATTCTAAAATTTATTCCTGGAGTACATTTTTACAATAATTGATTTTTTTTAGTAATATGTAATAGGAATTATTTATAGTTTTTTGTTGCTAGAAGTACTATTTATAAAAAATTATTTGATATCAAAGTCTAGCATCAGCATTTAGTCCTTAAAAACAAAAATGCTCAAAGAATATTTTTTTTGATTTAAATAGACTGTACGTTCAACCGGCAAAATATTTGTTCCTTGACATTTCAAGATGTTACAAAATAAACTATAATAATAAGAACAA
>CP045905.1:12831249-12858499 GCA_013387185.1 Caligus rogercresseyi | reverse complement strand
TTTACTCTTTTCTTGGATTACATCACATTTTGTCAAAGGGAACCTTTGGTCCAAACAAATTTGTATGTGAATACAGCGACTTTTGAATTACTAATATAAATATTAAATAGTTGGATAACCTCTCTTTAGTGTTATATGTGCATTTCGTGTGTATGTCTATCGTGGATGATAGTAATAATATAAAACAAACAAACCTCATGTCTCAGAGGCGATAAGTTTTTCTAGTGATGGTCTATGCATTATTTACATAATATTCTATGTATGAATCTTATCAAATATCCCTTTAACCATTAAAAGTAGGAAAAACAAATAATATATATATATAATATATGATATTATTTGCTTTTATATGTATTACATACATATATATATGAATAGAAGATTTATATATTTTTCGTTTGAAGCAATTAGGGTTTTTGCTATAGACTGGTGGATTAATACTGGTTGACTGCATTGTTTGTCTCTTAGGTTTGGAATATAATCATGCAAAGCAAGAGAGATATTGAGTAATGGTTATTCAATTAGTAATTGCAATAAAAGCAAAATTAAAGACTTTACTATAAATAAAGTATATATGAGGCCTCATAATTAGGAAATATCTAAATATAATTAAATTGAATTAACATTCTTGTCTTTCTCTATACAATAATAAGTAAATTGTTTGGACATAAAGAGCGTGCGTGTGAATTTTTGTTTCTATTAACAGTTATTCATTCATTATTTATATTATGATGAGTCTGCATGTCAAAATTGTAAACAAACAAAAATGTGATGCATTTCTTATTTAAATACCGACATTGCATCATGAATAGGCTCAAAGACGGCAATTTGAAACTAGAGGCTATAATATACTCAGAGAGTGCAAACCTCCGACCGCGTCAGGGGGTCTTATGAGCCCTTCCGAGGCGGATTTTTCATGACTGGGGAGGAGTAAAGGAACGGGGGAGGGTTCCCCTCGACGGAATTCCGAGAGGAAGACGCTCCCGGCACCCGATTTCACAGCACAGCGACATCTATTGGCAGAGTAGCCTAACTTGAAATATTTATTAGTATTTAGCTCATTTTGCATCTTAATTCTGCACTCAGAGATGCCAAAATTTAATCACTTGTTCCTTTTGGCATTCCAACAACTCCACAAAGTTTCATCCGAACCGCTCCGTACTTTTTGAGTTATCCTGCTGACAAAACAAACCAACAAACTAACAAACCAACAAACAAACCAACGCCAGTGAAAACAATACCTCCTTCGGCGGAGGTAACTAGAAACAAGTGAAAATTCAGTAGGACGGAAATCTGGAGCCTAGCCTTGGTGCTTACAGATTCTATGACTGTTTTTGGCCGTCAAAAAGAGAGAGAGAGGGGTAAAGAGAGGGATAGAAGGAACAGAGAGAGAGATAGAAGGAAGGAGAGAGAGGAGAAAGAAAAAGTGAGAGAGAAACTTCTCTCCCTCTCTCTTTCCTTCTATCCCTCTCTTTACCTCTCTCTCTTTTTCATGGCCAAAAACAGTCACAGAATCTGTAATCACCAAGGCTAAGCTCCAGATTTCCTTTTCCTACCCATCAGAACACTCATTGATATGAACGATGTATTTAAAAAGGTCTACAAAAAAAGTCTTTGAGATTTATATAAAAAGAACAAACAAATATCGAATAGTATTATTGATATGCTTTCAATAAAGTACAATATTCATATATGACGTATATTATTTATTATAGTATATTTCTTATAGATGGAATATCCGTGTGAATATTAATTATAGCATTACAATTAGTTCATTCAACGAAATATATTTTCTATGAAATCGATTAATTGACTAAATACCTCCTTATTTTTTTTTTTTTGATGACTATTCTAATGCGATCTGACTCTTTTACTTGTTATGTAGATTTTTCGGGTACGGTTACTTTGATCTCCTACCTGAGCTAGAAACAAAGAGAAACCACACTTCAACACGGCCATCGTGCTAACATTCCTCACAAACCTCTCTAGTATTGTACTTATTAGAGAAGGATCTGGATCCGCGAGTCCCGTTGAACATATTCATGAGCCGAGTCAGTGCTAGGGGCGACCACATTGATGAAGGAGCTCCCAAACGTCTCGTCTTTCCTCTGATCATTGAGGAGGAGGATGAGACGAGACGGGGCAAATATAATGACTGGAATCATGCCACCCGTCCACTCCCATTCGATAAATTTGATCCCAAGCAATGATGAATCAATGTAAACAATAACACTAATAAGAACAAGGCAGGAGCACTCTGGATGACGAATACTTTTTTCCTTCTTCTTCTATAATAAGTACAATAATAGAGAGGTTTGTGAGGAATGTTAGCACGATGGCCGTGTTGAAGTGTGGTTTCTCTTTGTTTCTAGCTCAGGTAGGAGATCAAAGTAACCGTACCCGATTTTTCAATTGTATATCTCTTTTATATAAAATATTTATTAATAACTTTGATTTTATCCTCAGAAGAACTCGGAGAATTGCATCACTCAAAAATACCTGTCCTTCTAGAATCATTTGATATTTATATCTTAAGAAATGGAAGCAGGACCACAAGTCTATTGATACAAGGAAACTATTTAAATGAATTACAATTTATATTTAGATAACTGTAAAACTGTAGATGGGACTATCGATTGATATTTGGTAGATCGGTACTATGGGTGTTATATCTTTTTGTATCCATACCCCTACATTTGGAATACACTACCGAATATCGCTACCGATAAACATGATTTCAGTCAATTGATAGGGGTATATTGAAAGGCGAAAATCATATATTTATAACGAAATCATTCAATATCAAATTAAGACAAATATGACTAAAACACAGATTTCAGCAATATACTAGTAATAAGAGTTATAATAACAATTAACTGCTTGTATATGTTTAATGAACTGCGAATTAAAAAAATAATAATAGTGTTAAAGTTGATTTTATACTTGCTTCAAGTATTCCTTGGGTTTTTCTAGAGCCAACACAATTAATGATACAATAACAAAGGACTTTGATTGGGCGTGATATACAAGCAATAAAAAAGGGCAAACTTTGGTCCATAAAAGTATATAGTGTCAAAACAACATGGCGGAATCTTAATTGCATACTCTAGTATAAGTTGAGAAAAGAGTGATATATAATATACTTTTACTCAAAAAATAGCGATATGCATTCATTAAACATCGATAAAAATCTGGTACCTTGATAAAAAATTGCCTAGGGCCCCATGACTTTTTTAATCCACCCTATATTTCTTATGAAATATAAAGGTTAATATCATATATAAAAAAAAAAAAATTATTTGTAAGAAAAGTCTTAAATCAATTTGACAGATTTTTTAAACATATTTTTCGTAAGATAATTCAACCGGACCGGGAAGCACTGATCTATATACTCGGTTGCTCCATCAGAAAGGGAACTATCATTCACGATAATTGGATTTCACTTCATCTCTATCAAAAGTGTTCAGTCATATTTACATGCAATACACACGCAATGGTCGCACCAAAATGATGGTTCTCCTAATGCTTCCATTCGTTCTTATAAAGCTATACACTTATGTATGTCAGTGCTTAACTTACTAAGAAGTAGAAGTTGGATGTATTTGAGAGGATTCTGTTCATTTATGCACGCAACGACAATGCAGGCTATTAAAGGTACTCACGTTGTAAAAAAAAGTGCCGTCTTACATCACATCTCGGCCGTCATAACTTGCTTATCATTTAATGCACTTTTTCTATCTCCTTGCTAAATAATTAGTTATAAAAGTACTGCTTATGTAAATACTTATTCCCTCTGGCTATATTTTAAAATCACTCATACATCTATTAATAAATTAGTCCACAAATTAACTTTATGGTGTTCGTAGGGGACTTTTATTTTTGTTTCCTTCCCAATGGACATCATTTTCCCCTTTGCAAAGCCCTTTTGAATGGATTCCTAAAAACATATTTCTATTCATATAAAAAAATAGCTCCCCACACACAAAAATGCAATATATTTAATTGCTTTTATCATGGATCTCAGGATAAAACGATAAAAAAGAAATAAAGTCGCCAATTGAATAAAAAAAATTGTGACAACAAATGGCAAGCGCTATGACATCGCCGCTTAGCTGCAAGAGCTCAATATTTCTTAAGTACTAAAATAATGTACATATATCTATTTCAAGAGTTAAGAAGATGGAGATTTTCTATTTTTAGTACTGTTTTTTTTTTCGTTGTCCTCTTTGATATGGCAAACTAACATTTCCTTGAAACATGATAACTTCCTTCTCAGCTTCTTTTGAGCTCATCATATCACTTTTATTTGTTCCGAAATATGATAAGAAATTATGTATTCTTATTCTTTGGTCTCTTATTTGTACTCCGAGCCTCCATATATACTTAAGAAGATACCTGACTAATATGAAGTGAATGCCTAAAACCTTATTCCTGAATAATCACCCAAAGGTTTGTTATTGTGACAATTGATTAATTTATTAACTATGATATTTCATTTGAATCATATTATTAATTACTTCAATATGTATTTTACTTCCGAATTTAATAGAGAGATCTCGGAAGAATAGTCATGAGCATTAGTGGATATCCCCGGAGCATTACTTGAAACTATCTCTCCAGTAAGCCTTAGAAGGAGAAATTATATTGATTATAGGGATTACTCCATTATGCCATTAACAAAGTTTTTTCGTCATGGAGCAAAACTAGAGCTTGGATTCAGTACCGCCGATTCGGTAGATTTTACTATATATCTACTGAATATCGATCGGTGCAGTAGATAAGAAAGAAAGAGACATTTACTTATGTATCTGCTCACTGACTTCTTCATATGCATTTAGTATCGGACAATTTATAACCAAAGACAATGAATTACATAATTTGTTATAATTTTCTTTAGAGATTATTTGAAATTTAATACATGTTATTTTTATATAAAGCATAACTGCACTCGGAAATGGAAGGCAAAGACAAACAAATTATTTCTTTAACTGTCTTTTGTTAGTCGTTGTCCCATATTAAATGCGCTTTCAGCTACGGAGTTGTTGTTTTATTTTGCAAAGTTCAACTTCTTCACACGAGTTAACAAGGATTCCAGTTCTAAATACCGATTTACATTCGGTAGTCGCAGCTCTGAGCAAAACTATTTATATTACAACCATGTTCTTCCACACGCTCAGTGTAAATTTTTGTTGCATCATATTTATCTGAGTATTATACGTACTGTTGTTTAAAATGCTTGTTGCCAAGTTAAAAAATGATTTGCAAGAATTATCATGGAATCATTTATAATAAGCAGTTATAAGGTTTAAATAACAAAGCCATAAGAACTTCTTGTTTGACAACTATGTAGATATTTGCGTATGTATAACTACAGGGATTCCTCGATACCTTGTGTACATGTCAAGGCCATTTCAGGGGAAGAAGTAGTTGTCTTTCTCAACTACAAATACAAACTAAAAAACGCCTCCTTTCCTACTATTTCACTGCATTGAATGCACTTTTCCCCTCACAAACACACACACACACACTATATGCAACACGTGGAAGCAACAATCTTAAAAACATCAGCAAAAGTACTTACTTACGTCCAAGCAAGGTCTAGTCAATAAAATACATGAAAAAATTATATGTATTTTATCTACATAGATCCAGGGATGGAAGTGAGTATAGCTGCCATAGCGTCGAACAAGGATTCAAATCCTCTACAACCTTTTATTAAAAGAGAACATAATTTGTCATATGGGACTTGAAATAAAATAAAAACATATATGCATTTTCTTCAATTAACTCTTATGAATAACATATTTACCTATTGATATTAAAAGCCATTACAAATGCATTGTACAAGAAAGTACATTGAATCCCTTTCATCCCTGCCTAGATCCCCGCGGATTAATCATAGCAATAATAGCCTGATCAATTAATATCGATGTAATATTTACATACTTTGCACAATTTTATCTTTTATTTGTATTTAGAATATGATTACCTTATTTACCAATGTATATTAACATTTTAATACAAAGTTAATACTGTTCTAAGTCGACCGATAAGCTGTATGGATCACAAAAAACATATTTTTCGGGTTTTTTGAGGTTTCCATGCGCAATAAACGATCTTTATCCTTGAGGCCCGACCATGGAGAATATAAATAAGGTGAGTCAAACAGGAGATCTTCGACTTTTGCTCTTGTTCAAAAAGGTGATTTTTGTGACGTCACGAATGCTTCAATAAAAAACTCGCGATCGTATGCTCTCCTAGGAGGGATGACGACTTAAATATGAAAATAATATTTTACGATGTTCTCCACACTATTTATTTCATTTGCGATATCTATTACATACTTTGGTGGAAATGATTTCATTTTATGTTTTGAAGAAAGCAAATTCGACGCAACGATTTATTAATATTGTATCTATATCACCCACCTATATTATAAATAATTTGATACTCATCTGAGGGGAAATCAGACATGATAAAAATAGTTTGAATAATGTCGTCATACCATCTACATATTTAAGTCGTCATCCTACTATAAGAGATAACACTCCTGATCTCCTCTAGGAGAGTCGTTGATTTTTCTATTATAGATCACGATCGTAGTCACTCCTAGGAGAAGATACGATCGTAATCTCTACCAGGAGAGTCAACGACTCTACTGGATCTCCATCTCTACTACGACATATTATAAACTATCCACTCTCTATATTGTATAAACATTCAAAAAACTGCATTTAAATTCCTTAAGGATTAAAAATAGGCATAAATGAAAGTTATTGAATCTCCACCATAGACTCTTTAAAAATGCATTACATAAATATCCATGACTTTCTTCAGTATCCCTTTAAATCATCTTATTTTTCATTTATCCATAATATATTATCAAGAAATTGGATAAACTCAAATAAAATATTAATATACATTATATTAAAAGCTAGCGTAGAAACTAGCCCATTGCCGCTCCGGTATATGGTAACATATCTATGGATAATATGTTGAGGCAAGGATTGAACCTTGCATCACAATGAAGTTTTTAAATATGATAGAGAATGATGCGAGTATTTTTCAAAAAAAGGTGAGGGGAAAATATATATTATCCAGTAAATCCTGATTAAGTTCCTCTCCTTATAACTACAAATATATGTGTATTTATTTTCTTTTTCCCCTTTTCTTACTTTAGAAATAACTTTATCATCTCTTTTAAAAAAAGTGGGCACAGATACTTAGCAACATGCAGGGAGGCAAATACGAAGCACGATACGCCCTTTCAAAAGGATGAAAATTCGATTCATTGATCGAAAAAGTGGAAAAATTGACAAATTCTACTACCAAACGGGCTCTTTTTAACTTTAACGTCTCTTTAAAAAAGTAGTCACAGATACTTACCAACACGCAGCGAGGCAAATATGAAGAAATATATGCCCTTTGAAAATGATTTTATAAATTTTTAGATTATGTGTGTGCAAAAAGATTTTTGGACTTTTGCACTAAAAAGTTTAAGGAAATTATATATACCTTATAAAAATCGTTCTTATTGTTTATTTAAAACACCCATAAGTATTTCTATTTTATGCGTATTAACAATAAAAAATGAAATAGTGGATCCAAACTTCTGGAATTAAAATGACTAAAATAATTTAAAAAATGTCAAAACAATAATTAATTTTAATATTACTCTAGAAAAAAAGAAATGTTCTGTCTTTGACTGAATTGCAAAAATCAAGGCTTGGGTAAATATATGATATTCCAAAGTACATTTTTTTATTTGCCAATAAGCTCAATTTAGGACTATTCATCATAATAGACAAAAGGTAAATAGACTTATCTGAAATTCAACACAGTTTTTGATTAGAAGAAGGAGAAGAATATAGAAAATTAAGCAAACAAAACATCCCTGAATTAATAGATTTTATTAATTGTTCTTTTTTTAAAGGCATTTATTTCAATTGTAACAGGAGATACAAAGTAAAAGGGCAATTGTTAATTGTTCCTTCAATTACATGTCTATCCCACCGAGGTCGAAAAAACCTATCTTACTAGTTGGAATATGTAGAGGATTGTATTCAATTTTTTAAGAGGAAGAAGTGTCCAAATATTGGAAATAACCAAATGTTAGGCACATATGCATAATTTTTTTTCTATTCAAAATCTCAATATAATAATAATAGTTTTTGAAAATATAATTTAACTAGAGGCATATATACACTCAGAGAGTGCAAACCTCCGCCGTCACGGGTCCTTATGAGCCTTCCGAGGCGGATTTTTCACGACTGGGGTGGCGTAGAGGGCCGGGGGAGGGTTCCCCTCGACAGAAATTCCGAGAGGAAGATGCTCCCGGCACCCGATTTCACAGCACAGCGACATCTATTGGCAGAGTAGGCTAACTTGAAATATTATTAGTATTTAGCTCATTTTGCATCTTAATTCTGCACTCAGAGATGCCAAAATTAATCACTTGTTCCTTTTGGCATTCCAACAACTCCACAAAGTTTCATCCGAATCCGTTCCGTACTTTTTGAGTTATCCTGCTGACAAACAAACAAACCAACCAACAAACCAACGCCAGTGAAAACTAGAGGCATATATACACTCAGAGAGTGCAAACCTCCGCCGATCCCCACCTAATGAATCACTTAACAGAATTAAAATCCAATCAAATTGTCTACATAAGTAGGTGTGTTTGGGAATAATGATGAGGAGAGAGCAAAGAAAATAATAAAAGAAATATATACACTCAGAGAGTGTGTACCTCCGCCGATCCCCACAACATTCCTATTCAAACATTCTCCCTTTCACACGCCCGATTTTCTATCTCTAATCATTGTTTCCTCTCTGTTAGCTCATTTTGCATATTAAAAAAGCACTCAGAGATGGGAAGACGGAAGAAGTTTAAGCTACGTCACTAGGTTAACATAGTCCTGAGCTGATATATGAACAATAATACGTCAATGAATATTTTTTAGCGTTTGTTCTTTCCTACTCCCTGAATAGAGACCCATTTCATTTAGTATTTGCATATTAAAAAAGCACTCAGAGATGGGAAGACGAAGAAGTTTAAGCTACGTCACTGGGTTAACATAGTCCTGAGCTGATATATGATCAATAATACGTCAATGCATATTTTTTTAGCGTTTGTTCTTTCCTACTCCCTGAATAGAGACCCCATTTCATTATTATTATTAGTAGTATTTTGCTCATTTTGCATATTAAAAAGCACTTAGAGATGCCAAAATTTAATCACTTGTTACTTTTGGCATTTCCAACAACTCCACAAAGTTTCATTCGAATCCGTTGAGTACTTTTTGAGTTATCCTGCTGACAAACAAACCAACAAACGCCAGTGAAAACTAGAGGCATATATACACTCAGAGAGTGCAAACCTCCGCCCTCACGGGGTCCTAATGAGCCTTCCGAGGCGGATTTTTCACGACTGGGGCGGCGTAGAGGGACGGGGGAGGGTTCCCCTCAACGGAAATTCCGAGAGGAAGACGCTTCCGGCACCCGATTTCACAACACAGCGACATCTATGGGCAGAGTAGGCTAACTTGAAATATTTATTATTAGTTTTAGCTCATTTTGCATCTTAATTCGGCTCTCAGAGATGCTAAAATTAAATAGCTTGTTCCTTTGGCATTTCCAACAACTCCACAAAGTTTCATCCGAATCTGTTCCGTACTTTTGAGTTATCCTGCTGACAAACAAACCAACCAACAAACCAACGCCAGTGAAACAATACCTCCTTCGGCGGAGGTAATAAACCTTCATCATATGCATTGTTTAAAAAAGTTGGTTTTTTATAAACATATGTTAACATTTTAGATTGATAACAATGCCCTGTTTAAAACCTAAAACCTCTAATCATATTATTATTAATCTAGAAAAATATAACTGCAATCAGAAATACAATGTATTCCACAGAGCAAAATAAAGGCATTTTTGTCTAACTATGTCATAAAACATTGAATGAAATTAATTTCTTGATGGTATCTGAGATTATTGTACTCTTTTATTATAAACGATTTTGAGGCTTTTTGAAATGAGTATTTCGTTCAATCAATTTGATATCTTGTGTTATTTTAGTTAAAGATGTGACACTCTATCACTTTATTGATGACAGTTTAAATTAGAAAAAATATAAACGAAAAACATGTAATTCGCAACAATGCATACCTATGAACTCACGCAATTACTTACAACAATGCATTTTTGAGGAATTTAAGATAATATATATATATATATGTATATATATATATCAATATATATATACAGGAGTGGTCGAATATACTTTGAAAGTAGTAAGTAATATACTTTTTACTGCGTAGTAATATCTTTTTTCAATATTAGTTATACTTCACAAAAGTAATATACTACTTTGAGTAATATACTACTTTTTTGAGCATTTCGAAACAATAAGTAAAGGCAATTCAAACAGGTTTTGTAAAAATCCTCACCAAACCTAGTTTTGCATTTTTATAATAATCCTATATATGATATATATACTCGGAGTAGTGCAGTCCGAGTATAATATTATAAAGTGAGCACATGGATCAAACATGATAAAGTGGGTGAATTCAAAGACTAATAAAATGACTTCTTACATTATGAGAGGCATAGGTTTAATTATCCAACCCAAGCCCTCGGGTCCCGCCTGCTGATATAGGCTTTATTTAGGGTTGAAACCCACCGCCAACTCTGGCAAGGTATAAGAGGAGTCCTTACTTCAATCTCATACACCCCAAGCCCTCGGGTCCCGCCTGCTGATATAGGCTTTTATTTAGGGTTGAAACCCACCGCCAACTCTGGCAAGGTATAGAGGAGTCCTTACTTTCAATCTCATACACCCCAAGCCCTCGGGTCCCGCCTGCTGATATAGGCTTTTATTTAGGGTTGAAACCCACCGCCAACTCTGGCAAGGTATAAGAGGAGTCCTTACTTTCAATCTCATACACCCCAAGCCCTCGGGTCCCGCCTGCTGTTATGGCTTTTATTTAGGGTTGAAACCCACCGCCAACTCTGGCTAGATATAAAAGAGTCCTTACTTTCAATCTCATACCCCCAAGCCCTCGGGTCCCGCCTGCTGATATAAGCTTTTATTTAGGGTTGAAACCCACCGCCAACTCCGGCTAGGTATAAAAGGAGTCCTTACTTTCAATCTCATACACCCCAAGCCCTCGGGTCCCGCCTGCTGTTATGGGCTTTTATTTAGGGTTGAAAGCCACCACCAACTCTCGTTAGGTATAAAAGAAGTCCTTACTTTCAATCTCATACACCCCAAGCCCTCGGGTCCCGCCTGTTGATATTGGCTTTTATTTAAGGTTAAAACCCACCGCCAATCCCTATTAAAGACCCTATTTTTATTCGAATTCAGCCTAAGTCCTCGTGTCCACCTGTCGACTTAGTGTATTTTTGGTTGTCGAAACCTACCGCCAACCTTTATTGGGAATGAGAGGGACCCTATTAATATTTGCAAATTTTTACCTAAGCCTGACTGGGGATAAAATATCCGTAGTTATCACTCTCATTAATCCAAAACCCTCAGTCCTGGCCTTCTAAGGCAGGAGATTTGTTAGGACCAAACCCAACGCAACCCCCTTTTTGTATATGAGGTACCAAACAAAAAAGAAAGTAGGTCTTAAGCCCACCGATTTAGGCTATTCTTTTGGGTGCAAACTCTATTGCCAACCTAGTAAGGCATAAGTGGGACCCTAATTTTATGTATCATATACCTATATCTGTCTGGTCCAACATTTCATATTATCTCGTACTATTTTAAGAAGTTTGTTTTCATTTCATACTGCCCATGTCTTAATCATGGGCAGACATAGAAAAGCAAGGGATATTTTGGGCGTGTGAAAGGGAGAATGTGTGAATGGTGCAATTGAGTTCAACCTCTTGTTATCACTATTCTCTTTCCTCTTTTGAGTTCCTACAGGTATACAGAACAGAAGCAAAAACAGAGATTCAAATAAAAAATAAATACGGGAGGTATTTTTTTATTTCCGGCCAACTTGGCCTGCTTCATAAATGAAATAAATATTCCTCAAGAGAGGAAAGAAAATAGTGATAACAAGTGCCTGGACTCAATTGCACCATTCACACACTCTCCCTTTCACACGCCCAAAATATCCCTTGCTTTTCTATGTCTGCTCATGGGGGAAAAAATATTGGTAGTTTTCACAAGTCCTATGTCTTTACTGGGGGAGAAGATCAACATATTTTTTTAAAAAATATTAAAATAATGTTGACATACAGAGAGAGGGGGGAGGGTTTGGGATGTGTTGGGCTTGACTGTATGTGCCAAATCTGTATAACCAAAATCTGAAGGGCCTTTTTGAGTCTTATGGCATACTTGTTCTGAGGTTTTTATGTTTATATATTGCCTGTTTAGTCGATCATATTATATCCCGAGAGGGGATGGCCATTTTTGGTCTACCTCATTGATAAGATCCTAGGTTCGATAGACTAATTTTAATGCTATAATGCTTATTTATATCCTATCGGATACAATTCTATCGACCATATAGGCAAAAAAAAGTAAGGACTCCTTTATACCTAACGAGAGTTGGCGGTGGGTTTCAACCCTAAATAAAAGCCCATAAGGCAAGCGGGACCCGAGGGCTTGGGGTGTATGAGA
The DNA here is from genome assembly GCA_013387185.1 of Caligus rogercresseyi. Classification (NCBI taxonomy): domain Eukaryota; kingdom Metazoa; phylum Arthropoda; class Copepoda; order Siphonostomatoida; family Caligidae; genus Caligus; species Caligus rogercresseyi. The sequence goes on along the minus strand of CP045905.1, from coordinate 12,845,865 downwards.
TTGAAAGTAAGGACTCCTTTTATACCTAACGAGAGTTGGTGGTGGGTTTTAACCCTAAATAAAAGCCCATAACCGCAGGCGGGACCCGAGGGCTTGGGGTGTATGAGATTGAAAGTAAGGACTCCTTTTATACCTAGCCAGAGTTGGCGGTGGGTTTCAACACTAAATAAAAGCCCATAACGGCAGGCGGGACCCGAGGGCTTGGGGTGTATGCGATTGAAAGTAAGGACTCCTTTTATTCCTAACCAGAGTTGGCGGTGGGTTTCAACCCTAAATAAAAGCCTATATCAGCAGGCGGGACCCGAGGGCTTGGGGTGTATGAGATTGAAAGTAAGGACTCCTCTTATACCTTCCCAGAGTTGGCGGTGGGTTTCAATCCTAAAAGCCCCAATCGACATGCGGGCACGAGGGCTTTGAGGAACTTATTTTCTTTACGACAAAATCCTCCATAAATAACGAAAAGGTTGTTCTGTGTGTTCGGGTATAATGGAATCCCCTGTCTTAAATATCAATATTGACGTGCATTTTTAATTTTATTAATAAGCAGTATTATGTCAATTGGGTGACGTCACATACATTCACAGATCATAAATTTTCATCAAAAATGCATGTCGAATATTTTTTTCACGAAAGTAATATGTAACTAGGATATTACATATTAGTTATTACTTGAAAGTAATATCTAATATGTTGTTCTTCCTAGTTATTGCGCAGTAATATCACAAAGTAATATATTACTCGCACGCGCGTTAGGGAACAACACTGTATATATATATATATATATCAGGCTTGTGAACGGAACGCAAATTGAACGGCGTTCAGCGTTCAGCGTTCAATTTTTCCAAACATTTCAATGTAGTTTTGATTAAGTATTTTTTTCTTGGATATAAACAAGGGGATGAAATATTATAAGAAGAACTTATAAACTACTCTCCCAAGAACTCTCTATAGAATAGTAAAGCACTTTTTTAAAATTTTACCCCAAGTGACAAAAATTTACACACAATTGAATGACTTTTTATTCAGTCATTCTTATTACAAAATAAACAACTTATTTAGTATTTAGGTATGAAACTATTGTTGAAATAAGTTGAGATAAGTCTGACTACGGGATATTCATCTGGGCTGTGGACTCGGAATCATGGATTTGCTCATTTTGATGGACTCGGATTCGTGGACTCGATAACTTAAATATTAGGACTCGGATAGGAGGGCTCGAGAGTTAAAATCTTAGGAATCTGGATACGAGGACATTATTAATTTCTTCAGCTTTTTTCATTTCGTCATGGAGAATAAATGACAGTCGAGCAAACAAAAATATATATTTACAAGGTTAGTCCCTGTACGCTTCCTAGTAATTAGCATAGTTTGGTAAACATTTTATACTCGCACGTCACAATTGTATATGGATGTATGATAACTATAGATGATAATTTATTATTTTGGCTTCTCCTGGATATAGCAGATATATAGATTTTTAAGGCGCCATGATGGTCGCGAATGTCTCAACCAAAGTACTCTGAGGAATGTAAGATCAATTCTTTGCACATTCCCATAGGCCAAGCGACCTAGAAACTTGTTGTTGTTGCTTTAAAAAAAGATAATTTGACGCCATTGATCAGACAAAAAATTACCCTTACAACAGTTGCAGTTAATATTTTGCGTTTTTTTGTTCCTTGCATAAATTTAATGTTAATAATTGATATTGAGATTAAGTTATTTTCTAATGACGAAGACGATATTAACTTCAATTTAATGTAGTAAATGGTTGATTCGTGTTTATATAATATTAAATGTGTTTTATATTGCAAAGATGATTAAAAATACATCTCTCTAAAATAAGATGCATTCATATAATGTTTTTTATAATATTAATTTGTATTATATAGCTTTGATCTCGTATTTGTCTTGATTTATTACACCTTAAATATGATTATAATTTAAAATGTAATGTATCCATTACGGAAGAAAGTAGGGATCCAGTTACTCATACATCGAAGGTTTAAAATACTATTTTGCAGATTCTTAATATCGAACTCGGACTCTGTTATTCGAAAATAAGCGAGTCTGGTCATCGCGACACTTTTTCAAATATATTTGATCTGAAGTTGTTTTAATAAGATTGAAAATAGTTAAGTTTCTTTCATGCTGACTGGGGTTCCCACCTTTTTTCATTGGCGACCCCACTATAGAAAAATCTCCAGTCTGGCGACCCTCTTATGTAGTGAATATAGACGTTGCGGACCCCAGGTTGGGAACCCTGATCAAACCCCAACTTGTATATTTTTTCCTGACCCGTAACAAATAATCATTATATTAATAGTTTTCCATATATAAAAGACAAACACGCCAGTCAGCATGAAAGAAACTTAACTATTTCAATGGGTTAAATTGGGTTAGATCCAGTCAACAAATTTATATTATTTGAAAGTCGGTTTGGGCTCATTTTTATTATAAAACCCCTAAATAGTACTTCCATTTTTCAAAATTACACATTGTTATTTTTTAAATATTTGAACGCTGAACGCTAACGGAACGCTGAACGCAAAAACATTGAACGGAACGCTGAACGGAACGCTATTATTTTTTAACGCTGAACGGAACGCTGAACGCAAAAAAAAGCTGAACGCTCACAAGCCTGATATATATATAGATATATATATATAATATATACTATATATATATATAAATCAGGCTTGTGAGCGTTCAGCTTTTTTTGCGTTCAGCGTTCAAAAATAATAGCGTTCCGTTCAATGTTTTGCGTTCAGCGTTCCGTTAGTTATGAAATAAACTTAACTATTTTCAATCTTATTAAAACAACTTCAGATCAAATATATTTGAAAAAGTGTCGAGATGACCAGACTCGCTTATTTTCGAATAACGGAGTCCGAGTTCGATATTAAGAATCTGCAAAATAGTATTTTAAACCTTCGATGTATGAGTAACTGGATCCCTACTTTTTCCGTAATGGATACATTACATTTAAATTATAATCATATTTAAGGTGTAATAAATCAAGACAAATACGAGATCAAAGCTATATAATACAAATTAATATTATAAAACAACATTATATGAATGCATCTTATTTTAGAGAGATGTATTTTTTAATCATCTTTGCAATATAAAACACATTTAATATTATATAAACACGAATCAACCATTTACTACATTAAATTGAAGTTAATATCGTCTTCGTCATTAGAAAATAACTTAATCTCAATATCAATTATTAACATTAAATTTATGCAAGGAACAAAACAAAACGCAAAATATTAACTGCAACTGTTGTAAGGCTAATTTTTTGTCTGATCAATGGCGTCAAATTATCTTTTTTTAAAGCAACAACAACAAGTTTCTAGGTCGCTTGGCCTATGGGAATGTGCAAAGAATTGATCTTACATTCCTCAGAGTACTTTGGTTGAGACATTTGCGACCATCATGGCGCCTTAAAAATCTATATATCTGCTATATCCAGGAGAAGCCAAAATAATAAATTATCATCTATAGTCATCAAACATCCATATACAATTGTGAAGTGCGAGTACAAAATGTTTACCAAACTATGCTAATTACTAGGAAGCGTACAGGGACTAACCTTGTAAATATATATTTTGTTTGCTCGTAGACTGTCATTTATTCTCCATGACGAAATGAAAAAAGCTGACGAAATTAATACTGTCCTCGTATCCGATTCCTAAGATTTTAACTCTCGAGCCCTCCTATCCGAGTCCTAATATTTAAGTTATCGAGTCCACGAATCCGAGTCCATCAAAATGAGCAAATCCATGATTCCGAGTCCACAGCTCAGATGAATATCCCGTAGTCAGACTTAATCTCAACTTATTTCAACAATAGTTTCATACCTAAATATTAAATAAGTGTTTATTTTGTAATAAGAATGAATGAATAAAAAGGTCATTCAATTGTGTGTAAATTTTTGTCACTTGGGGTAAAATTTAAAAAAGTGCTTTACTATTATATAGAGTTCTTGGGAGAGTAGTTTATAAGTTCTTCTTATAATATTTCATCCCCTTGTTTATATCCCAGAAAAAATACTTAATCAAAACTACATTGAAATGTTTGGAAAAATTGAACGCTGAACGCAAAACTATTTTTTTTGCGTTCAACGTTCAGCGTTCAAAAAAAAGTTGCGTTCCGTTCAGCGTTCCGTTCATTGAACGTGCGTTCAGCTGAACGCCGTTCAATTTTGCGTTCCGTTCACAAGCCTGATATATATATATATATCCATTTTTTGTTTCTACAGGCTAATTATATTTTAGGATTCATCCTTTTTAACATTTTCACGATAAGATAGTTGATACACATATTTAAAGCATATATATTATTCAGTCACATGGCAGATGTGATAAATATTTACTATATAAGCCAATAAATATTTCACTTCCATGGCTCTCAACTCCAACTCTATTCAGCAACGAACCCTTCCTACAAATAAAAAAGGTGACCTTTTTCCCGGAAAGGAATTGGTCGAAATAAAAGAAGATTGAATAAAAAAGCACAGTAGGATTTATGCAATATAGCATCACTGCACAAGCGGCTGCTGCAGTGATAACATCAATTTATAGATACACTTAAAATCAAAATTGTCCCTTCTTTCATGGTCCTCGAACCATATTCATTGCGAATCCTCAGAATGAACTCATCCAACCTTAATATTTTCAGTCAGAAGAAATCTTCCTCTGAGTAGACTGCCTAAAATCTTTATTAGAGTTGAATATATTAAATCTATGCGAACGATTAAATATATCTTCAAAAGATATTCATCCATCGTTTCATAAATTCCCAAACAAACAAACATATTTTAGCATAAACATTATCGTTTAATTGGCGATTATGTTCTAAGACTATTTACATTTTATCATGAGTATAGCTATACTTTTTGTCATAATTGACCACATAAAAAGCCTAATAAATTACATTCCGATCCTTCACACCATGAATATTCAGGTTGACATTGATTCATACATTTAAAGGGGTAAACGACGGGATAAATGACTGAGACCTTCATATAACTGATCTAAACTATTTATTTCTTCAATAGATAATTGTTTACATAGAAAGTATTTTTGAGGAAAAAGAAAGAAACGTCTGTCGCCCCATCTGGTAATGCATTTAAGAAAAAGATGGAAATAGATCGTCACTAGAGATAGAAAATCGAGGGATATTTTGGGCGTGTGAAAGGAAGAATGTGTGAAGGGTGCAATTGAGTTCAAGCTCCTTGTTATCACTATTCTCTTTCCTCAGAACAGAAGCAAAAACAGAGATTCAAATATAAAATAAATACCTTCCGTTCCGGCCGACTTGGCCTGCTTCATAAATGAAATAAATATTCCTCAAGAGAGGAAAGAGAATAGTGATAACAAGGAGCTTGAACTCAATTGCACCCTTCACACATTCTCCCTTTCACACGTCCAAAATATCCCTCGATTTTCTATCTCTAATCATCACATAGGAGCAGAGAGACGGAGAGAAAGAGATGCTCGCTACAAACGTAACTTCTATGTAGATTTAAAAAATGATTAATGCTTGTAAAACATGATTTATTCATTTCTGACTCTCTATTACGGAGCAACGCATTGTTTAATTGAATAATAATAAATAATAGATGGAAATCTCTTCGCCACAGATTCTTAATGTGAGTTTAAGTGATTAAGTCATTTAATCTTGTAATAAAACATTATTAATGAATATGAAATATTATAACTTAGGAGTTACCACCTTTGTTAGGATCTTAATGACTCGAAGGAAATTCGTATTGAACACATTAACCTTCCTTTAATGTGTATAGGTATATAAAAAATACACACCTTGAATGGTTAGAAATTACATTTAACATCAATGACATACATAACATGGTTCGTAAGTATATATTAATTGTCCTTTCCTTTGGAGACGAAAGTTCTAATATTTGTGAACTAATTGTAGTCACAAGCACATTCTGACTAAAGATATACGGCTATACATATATTTGATATTTTTTTAAGTATTCATATATTAGTTGAGTTGCCTCAAACTCAATAGTAGTTCGTCAAAATATATGTAATAAAAAATATTCTAACACTGATCCTATAAGACCGAGAAGTATATGTTTTATAAGCAACTTATAAAGGGACATGCTTGATGATGTTGTAGGTGATCGTTTGAAAGGAAAATGAAGTGTTTTAAAATATTCTTACTCTGTTGGCGCTTTCATTTCACAACATTGGCCCAAACAAGATGCATAGTTCCCGTTTTTCTCTGCACTTTAGTCAAACAACTAAGGATACTAAAGTCAATACAAAGGATTTGTAATTCCTATTGCCATTGATCCAGGCTCCAAAGACACTTTTACTGCCATATATATATTATTTTGAGTTGATGTTCATACTTCAACAGCTACAAGTAAATTAGATCTTTATTTTATAATATTAGGTGTGTGTAATCGAGTATATTTTCCATGGGGCACATTAGTTACATTTGTAACTAGTCTAAAATAAATAAATAAAAAACAATAAATTATATAACAAAATAAAACAAAATGCCCATGCAGAATGGATTATATGGCGACGTTGCGTCCAATGGCCGTAGCTGCGGTCCTGGTAGTGTGGAGGGTAGTGGCCGACCTCAAGGCCTTAGACAAGTTCCACACTGATATTGCATGGCATTCAAAAGTAGCTGTCTCCCTCCCAAGTGGATACGCCACTGGAGTCGTGGACCTCATGGGCCTCCTCGGGATGGGGAAGACGAAATCACCAACCGGGTTTCTGGTTCTTATTTAAGTGCCCTTTTCTCAACTATTCCTGTTGTAAACAGAGTCCTATTTTAGTATCCATACATAGACATAGTGATTTGTCTAACACCTTCAACTATTACTCAAGTAAATACATTAATTAAAACGCATACACATTCAGGTTATAAAGAAATAATTGAGCCTTAAGTGATTCTACTCTCTAACCGCATTTCATTCTCTTGATTATCTTTAATCACTTTTATCTTTTGTCTCAATGACTTAAAGAGAGATCCTAAAACCTTGGACTCGGACAAATAATTTCCTTTTTTTGTATATGTATTGTATGCTTGATGAACTAGTGAAAATGGAATTGTATATGAACTATAAATTTAATAAAAGTATATATGATATGAAGTCGATATCCTCATAGAAGGGCCCCATCTTTTGTCTTTGTCTTTTAATCCATCAATTGATTTTTTCTACCGCTTTGATTCAATAATTTTTTATTCTAGGCCAACTGGCATAACTATATTTCATAGTGAACAAAAATTTCAATTAAAAAAGACAACAAAATACACAAGTACAAAAATTAAACTAGAGGATATACACTCAGAGAGTGCAAACCTCCGCCGTCACGGGGTCCTTATGAGCCTTCCGAGGCGGATTTTTCACGACTGGGGCGGCGTAGAGGGACAGGGGAGGGTTCCCCTCGACGGAAATTCCGAGAGGAAGACGCTCCCGGCACCCGATTTCAAAGCACAGCGACATCTATTGGCAGAGTAGGCTATCTTGAAATATTTATTAGTATTTAGCTCGTTTTGCATCTTAATTCTGCACTCAGAGATGCCAAAATTTAATCACTTGTTACTTTTGGCATTTCCAACAACCCCACAAGGTTTCATTCAAATCTGTTCAGTACTTTTGAGTTATCCTGCTGACAAACAAACCAACAAACCAACGCCAGTGAAAACAATACCTCCTTCGGCGGAGGTAAAAATACATTGCAGAATACTATCAAAATAATTAAAAATATTATAAAATTTGGGTAAAATCGTTGCTACGTCAGAGTCCTCCGACGATCTCTTCGCGAATATAATTTGTTTTACTTTTGTGATGATGGCATTGACTTTTGATTCCTCTCTCCGCTGTAGAAGGCTAAAAAATCTTCCCTTCCAATCTCTGCTCCGAATTTTTCCTTGAGAGTTTCTGAGACAGAATTAAAGATTTCTCGGAGCGAAGTACAACTCCAAAAGATTTGATCTGTCGTTTCAGTGCATTCCTTGCAAAAGCGACACATACTCCTCTGCCCTTGATTCAATAATAATGAAACTAACTTCCTCTTATAATCTGTTTTTATTGTTGCGACTATTATGAAAGTCAAAAAACAATGTATGTGGACAAGAACGAATTTATGGGCTATTCAGAAAGGTTGATACTCATTTTTCTAAGCTTATCATATTTGTAAAAACCATCAAAAACCGTTCTTGATAACCCGCTCTAACTTATGGAGCCTTAATTTGGGCACACAACATTACGCAAGGACAGAAGAAGCTATTGGATAAAGTTCAAAGACTAGGTCTGCTTGGTCTATGTCATTCAATGAGATCTACGCCTACAAGGGGATTAGAAGTATTTTTTGGTATTCTTCCTCTATTTCTAGAGGCTCAACGAATTGCAACTATGAGTCGTATCCGTATCACGAATGATTTTGTGTCTGAAATGAAAAAGTGGTGTCATCTCAAAACTAAAAGCTTCCCGTTTGGTTACGCTCATGACACCATTATCTCCAAGCTATTTCCTACTCTACGTAAGGACGTGACCAATCGGAAGAAAATTTGGAATCTGAATATTCTAGAAGACCAATCCAAAAATCAGACTCATATTTATACAGATGGATCTAAGAACGCTTCGGGAGTTGGATCGGGTTTCGTCGTGACCAAAGGAGATCATCTGGTTGGTGAAGCCTCGATATCACTTGCTCCACAAAGCACAATCTTCCAAGCGGAAGTCTATGCTATAAAGGAGGCCTTATCCTGGATAAAAGATAACCGGAGCAAATGGTCGAAAACTGGATTTTGTATCTGGTCTGACTCTCAATCTGCGATTGGTGCCTTAAGGTCGATCGAGACCAATAGTAGCCTCGTCCAGGAGGTAAAGGAGTCGATTAGACCGATTACAAAGGAGGTCCTCTTTCACTCTGCTGGGTGAAGGGTCACAGCGGTGTGACTGGTAATGAGGTAGCCGACATGCTTGCACGAGCTGGAGCTATGGGTCAAGCACATAATAAAGAGGTTGGCTATTCTATGGCCTTCCTTAAGGAAACTGTCACCGCCTTCTATATAGAAAAGTGGCAAACTCTGTGGACAGATCTGGACTATTGTCGTCAAAGCCGTGCAATGCTTCCTAGGGTGAGGCTTTTTCAATGGAAGCGTCTCTTGGACTATTCAAAGGAAAAACTTAATTATTTAGTTCAATTTACTAGTGGACATTGTCTCCTTCGTCGGCATTACCACTTGATGCACCCTAAAGTTAGCCCTCTATGTCGAGGCTGTGGACAAGCAGATGAAGATCCTCTTCATCTAGCAAACGAGTGTCCACGATTTGAATTGGAAAGGTCACTCCTCTTAGACAATTCGAGACCCTTTCAAGGGTACTCAGTTCTTGACCTGGCTAAGTTCTTAGCAAACACAGACATCGGCCAATGGATCAAGAAACCTCCTTCAATGTACATCAATCAGGACGGACTGCAATAGGAGGAGACCCTATTGCGAGGGCACCATAAGTTTTTGTAAAATTAACATGTGCCCGTACTGAATATATGTATATATGATGTGTAGCAATAAACTTAAAAAAAAAAAACCGTCTTGATAATAAAGTTATATCTTAACTCGCTAAGGCACGTAGCTTTTATTCTTCTATATGCATATTTGACACATCACGGAGCGGCTGACTAGTAGTTTTTGGTTTAATGGGATTTTGCCTCATATTACAAGTATAAACAAGTTCCTTAATTGGTGCTAAAATATGTATCATAAACTAAAACTGCTTTAATAACCTATTTTTAAATTCCAATCCACGAACCTTTAAAACAGTTTCTGATTTTGTGGTTCAAAACTCTTAAGGAAAATGATGATACTGAACGTGATTTCACATCATATTTTGACAAATCCTTGACGAAGAAAATAAATAATCAGGGAGTTGAGATGCTTGGTGTGATCCATATTAAAAAGAATAGGTTACGCATCCATGATATTTGGAAAAAATGCCTAGCAGTTCGAAATTATATTTACCGACTCAATATCTAAATTTGGAACCATTTTTCAAAAGTATATTTCAGACTTGCGTTTTTGACCTAAAGATTTCGACCTTTTCCATGGTTCGAAGCTTTATTTTTAGTTCTGAACCGCATAGGTCTGTAAGAAACACATCGAAAAGACAGAAGACTTAGTCTTGATATCTACCAATACGATACGCCCTCAATCGTTATATTTGTAAATGAACACAGTTGGCAATCGACATGGATACCAGCTGTATATTTACCTGCATAATCCCAGTTTATATTATCCATTGTCATACTCCAAGAATTTGCGGGGATATTATACAAAAAGTTCATCTGAGAACTTCCTTGACCTTACTTTTTTTTATTTAACCAGCTTTACAATTATCCCACTCTATCCTGGCAAGCAAACGCCTGGATGTCTAACTACAATAATTACATAGACATCATATAATTATCATGTACAGAAGGTGTGTTCTAAATTATACAGACAAATGGTGCATGTGCTATCTAAATATTTTATATTATCATGATAGTTCTCAATTTTATTTACTCTACTTCAAGAACAAAGTTATTTTTTGAATATGGAGAAAACAATAGAAAAAAATCCATTACGAGTATGTATATCTGATGCAAGTAATTATAAAAAACTAAATCTATGCCTTGCCTTTTATTTCGTGTAAATCCTCTTTTGAGTTTTGAATAGCACAGATTCCACGATGAGGGAGACTCATTGGAACATATTTAATATGAATAGGATAATAGGTTGAGCATCACTAGATTACCCATTACAGTATGAAATTTAGGTGTATATTAGTGTTGTCCATCGGGCGGGCATGCCAGCCCGCCTTCCGCCTACCCGACGGGCCGGGCTCGGGCGCAAAAAAATATGAAAGTCGGGCGGGCTATGCGGGCGGCCTTTTTAATTTTTTTTCTAATTTTTTTTAAAATGACTTCTTTCTAAAAGAAAACGTCTCACTTTTTTCCTCAGACCTCTTTCTAAAAAAACGTCCTCACTTTTTCTCGGATCTTTTGAATTAAATTTCTTTCTTATATTAATATATTTTCCCAATGGTCAGGCGGGCGCAAGTCGGGCGCATATCAAACTAATCGGGCTCGGTCTCGGGCTCAATTATTAGTCTTTCGGGCGGGCTCAGGCTCGAAAATCGCGCCCGATGGACAACACTAGTGTATATCTATCTATCTATATATACAAATATATATATTTAATATATATTTATACTAGCGAATGTTACCCGGCGCTGCCCGGGATTTTCCAACTTGACAATAGTCTAGATGAACAAAAAATCAGACGAATAATTTTAGTGATGTCATCGCGTGTGATTTTTCATATTAAAATAATTCCTTAAAAAGTCGTCATTGGGTCTTCATTGCCATTTTTTCCGTTTTGCATTTCTTACGGCTGGGTATTTAAACATCATAAAAAGAAGAAATCAACCAAAAAAACATATTTTGATGTCATCGCATGAGACATTTCATATAAAACCAGTTCCTTCAACAGATGACATTGGGTCTTCAATTGCCATTTTTCCGTTTTGTATTCCTTACGGCTGGGTATTTAAACATCGCACAAAGAAGAAATCACACGAATAATTTCAGTGAAATCATCCCATGTGATTTTCATATTACAATCAGTTCCTTAAAAAGTTGTCATGGGGTATTCATTGCCATTTTCCCGTTTTTATTCCTTACGGCTGAGTATTTAAACATCGTAAAAGAAGAAATCATACGAATAATTTCCGTGGTGTCATCGCACTTTTCATTTTAAAATCAGTTTCTTAAAAAGTTATCATTGGGTATTTAAATATCATAAAAAGAAGTCATTTTGGATCATTTCATAGGGAACATAGATTGCCTAATATATATATGGTAGCGCTGAATATCAGAGTATTTGTTTTCTTTGCCATTTTTTTCATTTTGTATTCCTTAAGGCTGGGTATTTAAATATCATAAAACGAAGTCATTTTTTGAATCATTTCATAGAGAACATTGATTGCCTAATATATGTATGGTAGCGCTAAATATCAGAGTATTGTTTGATCTTCGTTGATGGGGAAAAACAGCAAAAACCTAAGAGAAAGTACGACTTCCTATATTTATCAAGAAAATCTGAGAGTGGTTAACCTCTAGGCATTATTAAAATTTGATCAACGCGATGTCTCGTTATAAAAAGTTGTTATTTCCACAAAACTTAAATTTTGGGGGCAAAAACAGGGATAGAAATACCTTATTTTAAGTAATCATGTAGAAAACGAATTTTCCGGTAAGCACTGAATAAAATAAAACATATCTTACTACCTTACAATCATCCACAGACAATTTAGTCAAAATCTAACCTGGCAATAAAAAAAATGACAAAAAACTTTTTGGCGAATAAAATAAGCATGTCGATGACGAATTTCCAGGAGTTGGCAACCCACTAAAACACTCCCTGAATTCTCAAAACTATTCACTGAAAGTTTCGTCAAGATCTAATGACCGTTCGGGAGATACAGGGAAACGAACGAACTAACGAACGAACAAACAAACGGAATCTTTTTTTATTAGTATAGATTTATAGTTATATGTATTTATTATATATGTATATATATATATATATATATATATATATATATATATATATATATATATATATATATATATATATATATATATATATATATATATATTAGGGCTGTTCTTATTTTTCAAATGTTTGAAATGTTAGCAACATTGTAATTTTCTGTTTCTTGGTGATAAAAGAAGACGACATACAAAGTTTGAAAAAAATCGGTCAACATTACGAGGTCGCGCAACGAGGTCAAAGTTTTAAAATATAGTAAAAATATAGTTTTCCGCAAATTTCTTCAAAATGGTGGACGTTACAGACTTCAATAATAATTATTAATTTAAAGGAAATCTAATTTACTACCAGACGTATATTGATGTTTTTTAATAAAACAAAGTTTTCAGTAAAAACAAAGAAAAAAATGGAGTGTGTATTGTTAGCTTATTTCATAGCTTTTTGTATCAATTAACTTCACTCGCCTGTAGAAGATGACTTGTTCGCTTCAGAGTAAAATAGTACTTTTAAGTTTAGTAAACCTATGAATGATAAATCCAAAAATGACCTTGGTTGCATTCTATCAATTCAGAATTCAGTACAATCTGAGTTTACATCATATGATTCAGAGCCTGTATTGACCTATAAGAAATCGATTATGAAAAAAAATAATGTGTTTCTTAGATTTGCGTCAAGGTATCCTCTCAAAAATTTACTTTGTCTCTGACGCATTTATAATCCATTATATGCGTCATTTTGTACGCGAGATAGGCTTTTTTTAATGTACATATAACTCTCTACTTATTAAATTGACATGATTTAGTATACCAAAATATTAAAGCTGGTTAACCAAGCTTTCATTTGATATGTTTGGTGTTCTAAAAATCGCTATACTTTAAGAGATATAAGCAAATACGTACTCTCCCCCAAAAATTGATCTTTTGATATGAGAATATACGATTACCATTTGGTAACTGTAGAGTTACCTGGATAGAAAGAAAAAAAGAAGGGAGAGAAGTGAGGCAAAATACTCTCTCCCCTTCTCTTTCTATCCAGGTAACACTAACAGCAGTTACCAGATGGTAATGTATATTCTCATATCAAAAGATCATTTTTTGGGGAAAAATGTATTTGCTTATATCTCTTAAAATATAGCGATTTTTAGAACACCAAACATATCAAATGAAAGCTTGGTTAACCAGCTTTAATATTTTGGTATACTAAATCATGTCAGTTTAAAAAGTAGAGAGTTATATGTACATTAAAAAAAGCCTATTTCGCGTACAAAATGACGCATATAATGGATTATAAATGCGTCAGAGACAAAGTAAAATTTTGAGAGGATACCTTGACGCAAATCTAAGAAACACATATTTTTTATTTTTTTCATAATCGATTTCTTATAGGTCAATACAGGCTCTGAATCATATGATGTAAACTCAGATTGTACTGAATTCTGAATTGATAGAATGCAACCAAGGTCATTTTTGGATTTATCATCTAAAGTTTTACTAAACTTAAAAGTACTATTTTACTCTGAAGCGAACAAGTCATCTTCTACAGGCGAGTGAAGTTAATTGATACAAAAAAGCTATGAAATAAGCTAACAATACACACTCCATTTTTTTCTTTGTTTTTACTGAAAACTTTGTTTATTAAAAAACATCAAACATACGTCTGGTAGTAAATTAGATTTCCTTTAAATTAATAATTATTATTGAAGTCTGTAACGTCCACCATTTTGAAGAAATTGCGGAAAACTATATTTTTACTAAATTTTTAAAACTTTGACCTCGTTGCGCGACCTCGTAATGTTGACCGATTTGTTCAAACTTTGTATGTCGTCTTCTTTTATCACCAAGAAACAGAAAATCCACAATGTTGCTAACATTTCAAACTTTTGAAAATAAGAACAACCTAATATATATATATATATATATATATATAATATATAGTATATCTATATTATATATATACATGATTATATTTATATAGATAGATTATATATATATTGATATAGTCTATATCTATATATTAGATATA
>CP045905.1:12800586-12831149 GCA_013387185.1 Caligus rogercresseyi | reverse complement strand
TTCATTTATGAATTGATGTATGAAAAAAATCGAGTTAAAATGCTCCTCCTTAGGTGTCTGGTCACATGTGATAGTATGTAAGCCTGCACATTTTGGGTTAAGCATTGAAATTAAATAAAGGTAAGCCTTGGCAATTTAAGGAGGCTTACATTCTGTCACTTCATACAAACTATTTTTTTTGTTTAATATTTAAATACACATCGTTTGTCTTATTGCAATTTTTTGTTTAGTCGAAATGATTCATCAGCTTCAACCCTTTTTTATAAACTTTTGAATCAATATTATTGTCATTTTATTTTTCCACAGCTTTTTAAATGCTATAATAAAAAGAAACTCCATAATATGCTCATAATTACCATATGTATCATTTTAATTATTTAAAATTACATTATTTTACAATATTATTCCTAAACCTTTGCTCAACGAAAATTCAAAAATTAGTACCACCCAAAAAAGGTCCAAATCCCCTCAATTCCCTTCTTGTGGATTATAATTGTTTTTAAATATGGTTAACGAAATGAGTTTTTAATGGAGTTGCAAAAATATGAAAGCTAGGTCACATGACCAATAACTTACCAATCTTAATATAGGAAGATTGATGAGGGCTTTAAGTTTCATGTTCTCATAAATCATGGACGATTTAATCAAAAACTCCCCTTTATAATGGTCTTAAACGATTGAATGACAAATCAGCTCCTCGTAATGCAAATCAATTATATATTATTAAAAAGTACAATTAGGAAACTTAAGTTAGAATTATCAATTATTTCTACCATGGTCAAGGGGTGATAAATATTTAAGCGTAAGATATATATATATATATATAGATAATATCATTATATATTATATAGATATAGATATATATATTATATATATATATATAATATAGATAGCTATAATTATAATAATATATATATATAGAGATATGTATATATATAATATATATATATATATAATATATATATGTATAATATATATGTCTACTGAAACCAATGATGATACTACTTAGTGAAATGATCAAACTAGTTTAATCTACTAACCTCGCAAACCTCATTCAATTTTATTCTATAACAGTATAAAAATGCAAAAATTAGATCAAGCCTCTCTTTTATGATTCTCTTATGTCTGTTTGTTTTAATTGCAAATAATAATTCAATACTTATGGAATTAAAAACGAAGATAATTTAAAACTCAAATTTATACTTAATTGCCTCGAAACGAAATAATTTTCATAAATTTAACAATAGAATTCGCAAATGAAATCAATGGTACCTATGTACCAAATCCTAATAAAATATCCCTATATTAAGTCAACACTACTACAACAATCATCTTTGTAGTAGAGTCGTTGATAGTGATATCTACCAGGAGAGTCACTGACAAACTGAATCTACTCTCATATGATATATGTATATATATATATATATATATATATATATATATATATATATATATATATATATATATATATATATATATATATATAATATATATATACAGGGTGATTCACTTAAATTGAGACTCACATATTACAAACTACAATCTTGTATTAAATTTACATAAATAATTTTTAAACAAAAATGATAGCACAATGTGTAATTTACAAAATGTATTTCAATAAATTTTCACATATCCTCTTTGGACTTCACTACAGCTTTGAACCTCCTCATGGTGGAGGCAACACAGGCAGGAATCTCTTCCTCAGACAAAGATTTTCACGGTCCAGGCCACCCACAACAGTCAGAATGACCGGGTTTTATCTTGAAAAAAGGAAGACATCCCGTGCAGCTGAGGACTCTCTTCAGAAGGCAAAAGCCACCCTCAGTCATGGTCTGAGCTGAGAAGAGATTCCTGCCTGTGTTGCCTCCACCGTGAGGAGGTTCAAAGCTGTAGTGAAGGCCAAAGAGGATATGTGAAAATTTAATGAAATACATTTTGTAAATTACACATTGTGCTATCATTTGTTTTAAAAATTATGTGTAAAATTTAATACAAAGATTGTATGTAGTTTGTAATATGTGAGTCTCAATTTAAGTGAATCAGCCTGATGTATATATATATTATATATATATAATTATATATATATATATAATATATATATATATATAGATATATTATATATATAGATATATATATATAAATATATATATCCTATATTATATCTATATATATAATATATATATATATATATAACTCTGTTGTACTTATGATAGAAGTTAAAGCATTGCAAATACAGGAAATATTTTGTGGGGTTTTTAGCGGGAAAGACTGAAACCATATTGGCTATATTTACTTGTACAAATATAATAATGTAAGCCATTCCCCTTAACAACCAAAACTGTCTTCCTCGTATGATAACAGCAGTTAATATTGGATGTATTTGTAAGCTAAGCCGTTTAATGGGAATTCTACATATATACAACAGTACAACGTTGAGCACCAGAGTTTTTATCTCCGCTCTATTCATGTATACTATGTTGTCATAGAGAAAGAACATACCTATCCGCATATACACATACATTTATAGTATCATATCGTGGATTAATGGTAGTTAACATATTGTTCATTAATATGAGAGAGTGAGGTCATGAAATCATTTAAATGTTTGAGAAAATGGATATTAATTTCTCACGCTTTTTGAATGAATGATACACTATACCTCGTTTTGATTTAAATGGGATGCTATGTAAATTATTATGTGAAAGAGGGATAGTGCTATCCATTAAAAGCAGCCTCTTACTCATGAAAAAGGCTTTCACGTCCCGTGTTTGCCCATCACCAAAATAAAACGAAAACATTTAAATGCATTATAAACAAGCCCCATTGAACTTAAGGAAGAACCGGGTTTTAACAGCTCCATTTTGGTGGACCGTTCATCCTACAACGGAATGAAGCAGATATGACGTCGGTTTCTGTGATGTATTCAGCTTGATTCAAATGAGAGAGATATAATCTCAATATATCTACACGGAGTATCTAGATTGATGGCAGTACATAAACTTAAAGTAATTATATGTCATTACA
The DNA here is from genome assembly GCA_013387185.1 of Caligus rogercresseyi. Lineage (NCBI taxonomy): Eukaryota > Metazoa > Arthropoda > Copepoda > Siphonostomatoida > Caligidae > Caligus > Caligus rogercresseyi. The sequence continues at coordinate 12,828,125 of CP045905.1, read as the reverse complement.
AAACTTATCACGATGCAGTAAAATAACTTACTTCTTTATTTTTAAGCTTATATTTTTTTATTATGATATTGTATTTATATTTAAAAAATAAAGCAGCGCATTTTTTGGGGCCTTGATCATCCAAATATCCAATATAGGTTTGTTATAAACTAAATTTAAATGAGACAATATAATATTGTTTTTAAGTAAAAGAAACTTTATTGATATAGAGGAATATTATATAAATAAACCCTTTTAGTTAAAAATTATATTTTTAAGCAAAAACTTAAAAGTCAAACAAATGAATGTTGATAAATTAGAATTATTTTATTTTTTTTAAATATAAATTTATTAAATATAAAAAGCATACCCGCAATAACTATTGGGAGTTTATTTACTGCCTCGACCAAAGATGATTTTACATAAAATATATTTTCCTGACTTTGTGTTCAATATATATTTTAGCCATTTTGGACTTGATATACTTGGACAATCTATAAAAAATCGCAGTTTTTAGCCTCTAAAATACAGCATTTGATATTTGTAATGTTTTTGTGGTTCAATGGAATGTATTCAAAATAAGAATGCGGATCAAAAGGTCACAATGTGTAAATAAGCTAGTCAGCCTGAGTCGTGTTTGGAAGCCGACCTGTCCAGAGGGTTTAATTTTAGCATAATTATGTAAATATGTTTTTCTTTTTAAACCCATGAAAAAACATACCCTTGAAGCCATATAGCATCATGATATAACTAGCTTAGTAGTTTATTCAGTTTGGCTTCCTAAAGAAGAATTAAATATGTATGCTTTATCCATGTCACTTACTACTTAGTTAGTTAAGTATTTATTGCTATTTTACCAACGTACATACACACATTACAATTATGCATTTATATAAGCTAATACATACATACAGCAAAAGAACACGACCAGGGCTACAACAACAAAAATGGATATTGAGTATTACATATAGTTATTATTTTATACTCTAGTTATTAAGCAACTAAATTAAAATTATAATCAATAACTTGTTGCATTTTTTTACATTTAATAATTTAATGATACGCTAATCTTCATTATCTTCTAACATGGCTTAGTATCTCTCTTATGAGAGCGCTTTGAGACTTCCATGCATATATTGCAAATGGCATATGAGTTTTTCCACTTGCCAGAAAGGGTCACGTGCCTGTGTAGGCTTGAACAAGTAATTTCATATTGGGACGGGAAAGTTCGACAGCCTTTTGTGTTGGGATATTCAATATACCTAAGAGTATGTTTCATTCCAAGATTCTCTTTGTATCATACTTACTATTATGCAATAAATAATTTAACTACAGCTTGTAAAATTAATTTTAAGTCATTTGAAGCACATGTGTTCAAGCTCTTAAACAACAAAAGGATTGAATGTTGACCAAATAATATTATTTTTGACCAATTTTTTTTAATTATTCCAACTTATCAAAACAACCATAATCCGAAGCGAAGGTAGAAAAAAAATATATAAATGATAATAAGTACTTGTATTTTATATGGCGATATTTAAAAAAATGATCGCTAAGCTTAATTGCATGAGTAAATAACCATTAAATTGTTTATATGTTAGAGTAAGAGCACGTAATTAGAGATATCATGACATAGGGCCCCTCTACAGTAGGACTAAAAGTCAAATATGATACCATTGTGACACGCAGTAACCCGAGGATCAATCTTTTTGAAACCCCTTATGGCATGATACTCAATTACCAACAAAACACCATTTGCCTCCCACTAACAATAACACAATTGTGAACTTGTACAACCCGATGATGACCCAGAATCGCTTGATTTGAAACGCCAATATTCTTTGATTGTGACCGGTGAAACTCTAAGGTTCATTGGCAGTATGTTTAAGCTCTCAGTAATATAGACTGACGTATGTTTAATATGATTATACGTAACTCCCAGTTGACGCATTTTTACTATACTTAGGTATGAGTTCTGATGGGCGCGGGGTAGATGTAAAAAGTCAATGTTTCAAAATATTAAAAAGACTATTATGAAAGATATAATATGGTATTTAAGAGTGTTATGGATGCAATATACAAAAATATTTGTATTTCTTCTAGTTCTTTTGCTATTTTTGTACAACTGCCAAACATTAAACAGCTATCTATCTTAAGCTAACATATATTTAGGACATTATAGGTACATAAAACCAAGAGATTCATAGACATGTTTACTCTTAGAAAACCACCATCAACTGTATGTGCTTCATTTTTATCAGAGGGAACACCAATGTGATTTTTTTTGTCTCAGCAGTCCCTCACATCCTTTCATTCTTATCCTTACCACCTTTGACAGGTTTAAGAGTGTTGAAGTGCTATGTATATAAAAATTGAATCATTCTTATACATTCCTTTGATAAATAAGAAAAGCCATTTTAATATATTTATATAATATACTATATATAGTGGTAAATATACAGATGAAAGAAACATGTATTTTGGTCAATGGAAGGTAGCTCAGCTTTATCTATTGTATTTATGTAAAAATGGTCGGATAAAAGGAAATGGAGTCAGGAAGGGATGAAGAAAAAAACTAACAATATAATAATAAAATCAGACAAACATAAAATATCTAGCTTTCATACATTTTATTACTCGCTTGTATCCTTTTACTGTAAGGTTGTACATGAATGAGGTCCTGTAGGAGGTTAATTTTGTGAATGGAATTGTCTATAAAAAAGTATGATATATAACTTAAGATTTATATATTTTGGAAGAAACTAAGATTAGCCTCAATCATTGTTCAAGCGGATATTGTGATTGGCTTGTTTTTTTAATTTACGTAACCATCTATAGCCGGCTATTCAACAAAAGAATGTAAAAGAAAAGCAGATCCACTTGATCTAGATATTCACATATGTCTATTGTAACTTAATAGTGAGCTTTACTGATATTCATAAAAAAATTAAACAAATATTAATTAAATGCTATTTGAATGACTATAATTCATAAAGTGCCATAGATAATATGAAATATGCATTTATAAAATAGAAGCGTCCTCTCAATGGTTTTTATATCTTTTATTTATTTAATGGTTATAGGTCTGGTGGGTTCGTAAAGAACGGTGTACGGGTCCGGATCCCAATCCCTCTTATCTAGAATCCAATAATTTTATTTTTAGTTGCTAAATAAAGTTTAAACATTATATAAAAAAAATTGATTACATCACAATCTTTAATATCATTTTCTTTGGCTTTCCCGCGCAAAATTTGTAAAAAATGGCATCACAAATGTTCTGCTCCGATCTGTTCCGAGTAGGAACAACTTTATATGGAGTTTAGATGATACTAAAAGGTAAATTTCAAATTAACAAGCATATATCAGGTTTCCAAATAGCTATTTTGTCTGTACTATGTGCTAGCTGTACCATGTTTTGTTCTGCATAAAGGTAAGTGTTTTGTTTTTTACAAATTATGACGTCAGAAGTGATAATCATTTTTTCGTCATTGCATTGCATTTAAACATCTTTCTTTGATCTTGTATTTGATGCATAATCTGGTGTATGATGTCTCTTTGTAAAAGAACTTATTTATTTTTGATAATTGTAAGGAACTCGATCTTAAGAATATATATCATTTTTGCTATTGCACTTTGCAGAGCATTGGAGTCAAAATGATCTTTACGGATAGCATATATGAAATATGATATTAGGAGAAAATAGCCCACGAAAAATTGGACTAAGAAGAAATGCCTCATGATAGAAAAGGAAAAGTATGACACATGGAAAATTTGACCCAAACAAATCTTTGTATATAACGACCAAAAGTAAGAAATAATTTATTTATCATAGCTAAAATATTATTATTTTTAGCCTTTATTTACTCAATTTATATGAGAGATAATATACTTAGTTGTATTTCACTCAAAGTCGTACCTACCCATGTTTTTGAGGCATTCTTTCCAATAATCATCCTTTTTCTTTTCTATCTTGGGTCATTTCTTCAGAAAAACATGATCCATTTTTGTCTTGGCCGATCTTTCCTGGATCATTTCTTCTGAACATCATGGAATATGTATATAATGACCGTTTATAAAATTGTTTATAGATTTGTATTCGCTATAAATATATATTTAATATCATTGACTTTTGAAGAAGAAGAGTATTTTTTTAGATCGTAATCCCTTTTCCCGTACACATATAGGTTTATTTAATGAGAAACTAAAAGTCCCCTTGAGTTAGTCGATCATAACAGGTACAGTTATCATTCTTACAATTATTATTATTATCATTATTATTAGTTCCCAGTCCCTTGCCAAGAAAGAAAATAACATGTTACATTTTGTAGGATTAGGATAATCGTTTTATTATTTTTTACATACATAGAGCTATAAATACATATATACACTAGATACTGGGTAATATATATGTATATACGTACTATTGGGCACTGCCTTGACTACCAGAGATTGTATTATAACCCTTAATTGCATGTACGAAGGATAAGGAATTAAAGATAAATGGACCTCTACAGAATTATGAGCCATTAAAGGAGGTACTACACCTGCCTCCAGGGGGGAAGTTATTTCATGATAATACCATAGTTAAGACTTGAAGGAACAAGTAAATGTATTATTATAATACTCCATAATGCCCTTATAAACACATTTCACACTCAATAAACTCCTTTATTGCTTTAAGTTTCCCTTACATGAGATTCATCGCATGTTGGAAGAGAATTCAATATTCGCGGGTTAAAATTTTATTTAGCTTTCTCCTTATCAAAGTATGTACTGATTGGATCAAGTAAATTTAAACTATTATTCGTATAAGGATTGTAGAAAAAGTGTGTTTAAAATAATATAAATAAACATTGAAGTGTTTATAATTCATTAAATATCGAAAACATTCTTCAAATATAAATATTATATTACTGGAACAATCTTAAAATAGAGGAAATTGTCAAATACATACAGTTTTAAAATACAAAATGAAACAATCACATATTAAAGAATCATAATTCTTTAATGTTCATTTCTGGTCTTCTTGAATGTCTTATATACCTAAAGAAGAAAATTGAGTGTCGTTGCAAACTTAGGTAATGTAGATGGGGCATCAGGTCATATTTTTTTTGTTTGGGGGGGGGGGGATAAAAATAACTACAATTTTTTAAAATAAGGAAGTCTATAACTGCAGAATATGTTCTAGAACAGGAATGGGCAAACTTTTTGCCGTGTGGGCCACTATGGGTTATAAAATTTGAAAAAGGGGCTACAACAGTACATTGACTGTCCACTTTCCTTTGGTCCGCTCATTTTTTACAGAAAGGCTCAAATGACAATGAGAAAACTCAAGAGAGAAATAAAGAGTAAGGCGCGGCCTAAATGTCAGCGCGCCATCTATTGGTGAAACGCCGTAATGTATGGACAAGACGTAATGAATGATTTATGAAGCAATATTATTTTATTTACTGGGCAAGCTCGACGGGCGTATACGGCCCGTGGGCCTTAGTTTGCCCATGTATGTTCTAGAATGATCTTTTTGCTTAGCGGCTGATGCGTTAGACTAAACAATAAGAGTTGTATTCTTGATCCAAGGGTACTGGCTTTCGGCAACCGTTTAGGGCAGGGGTCGGCAACTCACGGATCTAGAGCCGCATGCGGCTCTTTAGAGCTGCCCTAGTGGCTCCCTGGAAATGTTAGAAACTTTTTAAAAGATGGGGGAGGAAAATATATAGTACTCTAAGTTGCACCGAATGAATTTATTTATAACTTTTTTGGTCCATTATGGCTCTTTCAACATATTGGGTTGCCCACCCCTGGTGTTTTAGGGCCATAGAAACTGAAATCTATCCAGCTACCCTCATTTTAAAACTATAATCCCTTTATCAAGGCCGGAGATTATCTCGAATTTCTTAACAATGAGAATACTTTAGAAAAACAACTTTAATAGTATTAAAAACGTATATTTAGTCTAGCTGACGTCACGATATAACGGTCATTTACGTCTCCGTCATTTGAATATATATGGTTCCCGCAGTTTTTGTTTAAAGAAAGTGTAACAAGAGTTCGAACCGTGAACTGGACCGGTTCATCACTCTGGGCTGTCTCATCACTAGGAGGGAGTATATATATATATATATATATATATATATATATTGGCGGCATTATGAATAAGTGAGAATATAGTTATTAAGTGTTAACACGTCCGTAGTTTTATTATGCCTAAGAGTACGACACAGAAAGAAGAGGTAACTGTTGACCGTTTTCTGAATAAACACTTAAATCCCACAGTAGTTGGAGTGGGAAAGTATTTACATATCTTTAAAAAGAAAGAAGTTGAAGGAGATACGTGTTGAATGGCGTGTTTACATAGCTCTCCCATGTAACAAACTCTTGTCTTGAATCCCCCTAATTGAATTGCTTGTTGTTCACACATAGAGACCACCTTGATACCATACAGAACAAGTGTGCATAAACTGGTTAATGGTCATGAAGTAGTAGAGATCCTTGAGCAATGTAGGTAGTCGTCAATCATTAAGATATTATTTTACCTTAAAAAGGGATTCTTTTCTCAAAAAAAATTATGTATTTAATTAAGATTTTTGCTTTGACATTTTTATAAAGCTTCCAAAGCTAAAGGACGACTCTTAGGGGATTTTAATGGCCAATATTTGTCGATAATTTTTTCATAGAAAAAACGATAGTCGATTAACCGGCCTACAGTTGCAGGAAACATAATTGTACATAAAACCATATTGACTCTCGATTTTTACACATTTAACTATAGCTCTATCATCCTGAATGGAATCAAATGAAATAATAAATATATAAAAATATAGTTCTTCAGCTATTTTTGGAAGCTTTATATAAAGTATTAAACAAAGATTTTTGCTTTGATACTTTATATAAAGCTTTCAAAAACAGCTTAAGAATTATATTTTTTAGATTTTTATTATCTATCTAATTAATGGACTATCGGGTTTTTCTAGAAAAAAAACTATCGATAAAATATTAGCTCTTAGAATCCACTAAGAGTCGTCCTTTAGCTTGTACGTATCAGGAGAAGAGAAACATGAGCTACTTCTGAACGTTTAAATGCACCTTATATATATATATATATATATATATATATATATATATATATATATATATATATATATATATATATATATATTTGCATATTATATAATTTATTTAAAAAAACCATGATAATAAATGGATTATTTTTTAGATCTTGGCATTCCAGTGAGTGTGGTTGGGTGGTTTTAATATTATTACCATCCTCAATTATTTTCTTGGAATGCCTAGCAAAACTGAAGCTATTGATTTATGACTTGAGAGAGAAAAGACCATTAGCTTTCATGACATGCGGTGCTCATATCTATTTACATAAAAGGGGAAAGAGAGAAAGCTTCTAGTTTTGGATATTTGAGTAAAATAAATTCTCCAAGGGATAAGACTCTTGAGGATTTAAGTTGAAAATAAGTCCAGTCAAGTAATTTTAGGATAATGTGTTGAAGCAAGGAACTTTTTAACCTCTACGGATTTATAGAATATTCCTCCTGACAAGTCTCCTGATGAGGAATGGAAAAGGATGTCCTCAAAGAGAACAAAACATATACAAGGAGACAACGGGTCGTTGGACCTTAATAAACGATGGAAATGGAAGACTTTTGTGCCCTCTGTAGAGAATAAAGATGAAGTTCCGTATGAGGGATCTACTATCAAGCATATTGATATATATGATGTGGCATTAAATTCGGCTTTTTAGCAGGTGCAAATCCAAGTTTGAGACAGGGGCAGGCATGCTTCTACTATAAATTCCCTTTGGATATAAGAGAGAAGCTTCATGATTTAAAAAAAAACTCACGTAGTTGAGATAAACATTCGGACGGCTCGCTTGAGAAGTTAAATTTCAAACTTAAAGGAGTAGACAAAATAAGTGTTGACCTTAAAATGAAGTTTACCTTGATCCATACTTTTAAACGCATTGATGAACAGAGCCTTGTGGAGTGGATGAAACATTTTGGCACCATCACAGAGCACAACCCTAAGAAGAACCCTCATATTTATGCAGCAGAAGAAAAATATAAAACTATCGTGATGTCTGGTGAGATAGTAACTATGTCATAGAGATTATAGCTGATTATGCCTAAAATCCTGCCTTAGTGACACCTAAAGCAATATTGTACTCCAAGATTTTTTATTATGAGCGTGCTCTTAAAAATTCCTTAGCAGTGCAGGACTCTTCAGTGGCTAATGTGAAGAGGTCAGCTAATTGTGGAACGGACGAGGCTGAGCATAACCATGCTTCTGAACCGTCTCTTCAAGGGGATTGTATTACAGTGCCTACTTCCGGAGAGCAGTTAATTGCAAGGAATGCAACCTCTAGAGCCGATAGAGATGGGGATTCTCATGAAAATAAGTTGCAGGAGGACTCACTTCCTTTGGTGGAGTCTCTTGCAGATAATTCAACTCAAAATGCTGGCGCTAGAAGTCAAGAGTTATGTTTAAGGCCTCGAAGTATCTCGAGTGATTTTACGAACAAAGACGTTATGGAGAAACAAACAAGAAGAGTTAGCACCATCTTCTCAGAATAAAGATCACACAGGTGGTCAGAGTATCTTACCATCGGAGGGTGGAGAATTGAGTGATGATCAACAAAGACTGCAAAGAGATACTTCTTCGCCGGAAATAGACTCAACAGTAAAAAATATCCCTCTCATTTAGACGCTGGCTTTTTTCAGGCGTCGTACTATTTCCCAGTCCGTAGGAAAGAGGAACAAATCAGAATCCCATGACTCCCCAGACAAAAACGATAACTCCGCCAAGTTCCCAAAGACTTAGTTCAGGCTTAATTATCTTTTAGGTGCTAAGCGATAAATGAGCTAAATTTATGTAGTTTTTATTACATTTTTATACTGTTCTTTTGTAATGATTTCCCTTTTTCAAGGGTAATAAGTAGAATAGGTCTTACGTCATTGAGAGGCCCTTTACGAGGTAGATGAATAATAATATTATGAGAAAGGAATTTCTAATATATTTTTATGAATTAATAAACGTTTATTTTACATCATTCTATGTGCCCTAAGGACATTGAAAAAACGTAATTATTATTTATCATCTGAGGGAGGGATGATTGAATTTATTTTTTGCTCTCATAGGAACCTCTCTTCCTCCCTCCTTTTTTGACAAACAACCCAATGAAAAGAAGGATATGAAGAAATGGCGATAGTCATTTTGTTATGAGCAGAAAAAAGGGATTCATTTTCACAATTATTGATTAATAGGGTGTCCAGAAGAAATGGACCATTAGGAGGATATGACCTTAGATAGAAAAGGAAACCCCTATCACATGGTAAAAATAGCCCCAAATAAATATTTGCTTATAATAACAACAATTTATCTATGTATAACTGCTAATATGAAATTATTGTTGTCATTATTTAATCAACTTACATGTGAAAAAGATTTTGATCAATACATCATTGTATCCAACTCAAATAGTTGTCATGTATTTGGGGGATTTTTTCCCATGAGTATTCATTTTCTTTTTCTATATTGGTCATTGCTTCCTTGGCCATCCTAAGCCATATTTTATTATTCCATTTCTTCTGGACATCATATAAAACACATAATAATAGTAACAAAAAGAAAGCACGAAAGCCAGTGGCAATCCTAAGCAATTATGTAATGATATGATGCAAACTCATGATAACAAAACAAATAAGGATGCTTTCTTATGTATTTCTACGTGATAGCATAAATATATATATATATATCTTTAAAAATGACAATTGGCTCATCCTATTTATAGTTTGTTATTGTCATGAGAATATGTAAAGTATACATAACTGACTAACATATGAAAATAAAGGAAATCAATTGCAGCTCCACCATCTAATGCAGACATGGGCAAACTAAGGCCCACGGGCCGTATACGGCCCGTTAGACAATTTAATCCGCCTGCCGAGCTTGTCCAGTAAATAATATAATAATGATTCACAAATCTTTCATTACGTCTTGTTCATACAATACTGCGTTTCACCAATAGATGGTGCGCTGACATTTAGGCTCGCAAATCAAAAAGTTTGCCCTTCCCTGATCTAAAAAATAGTTCTTGTAATAGAGAATCAACGTTCAAATTATTTTCGTCGATTATGAAAAGGTAATATTTTTTTGTGAAATGTATTGCTAGATGTATACATATTATTGAATGACCATTTTCTAAAACATAAAAGATTGTTCTTTTAAGAAGAAGTTCTTTCTTTCATCGGAATAAAAGCTTTGTAGAGCTGATGACTGCCACATACCTCTATGTTCTAAGTCCCATTAAATACACTATGAACAACTTATTACACAAATAACAAGGGACATTTTGGAAGTCTTCCAAGAGAGTATGTGTGTTTGTGTGTGTTTGTGTTTGTCCTTAGTTTGATTCATGGAGGATATAATCCAACACCATCTCCTCCTCCTACAACTCAGATTACAATCACTTAAAAACCCTAACTACCATTATATTGAATGCCAAATTATATAATTATATGAGAAGAAATATCATTTAAGAAGCAAAGTAATTGATATTTTGGCTCCAAAAAATTTATTGTGCCTTCTTTGGTTCAATATTTGTCTGTTTATCTTCTACATAGATTGTACGTAGCTAAGAGGAACTTCATCTCGTATTAATAGAGCTATTTCGAAGCTATTCCATTGGTCTATTTGGTTCAATGGATTCCAATGAAATATAAAATCGCGTTGTAGTATAAAAATGAGTATTTTTTAAAGCTAGACTCTATATCTTTGTTGAGTAACTTGATACTGAAAAAGATCCTTTGGGTGATATCAACATTGAGAGCCGAGCTCTGTTTGTAAACACCCGAAAAAGTGTTCAATCTCATGATGACTTTCGTTAGCTAATAACTTAGGAGATTCAAATAATGGAATTTGTATTTGAAGAAGATAAAGTGTTTTAAACATATAATAGTATATAACCAACAAATCATAATGCTTAAGAAAAGGAGATTGATGATATTTTTTGTTGCTCTATACTATTGTCATACTTTATTCCTTTTTTTAAAAGACATCAATTAAATTAGAAGCTCAATAAATAAACTTAAAAGTAACCTATCAACTTTGTAACAAAACACATCAACAATTAATATAAGAGATACATAATACATAATAAAAGTGCTCCTCTAAAAGTCACATTAGATTCAATTATTCTTCTTCAAAATAATTTGACGTTATTTTGATGCGTTCCAATCAAACAAAGTTTGAAAGGATATATGATATAATATGTGTGGGTAAGAATCGTAATCCCAACCAGAGTATTTACTAATAGGAGATCAAACTATTGTATTTTAAGAATGGATATTGTTTGGCAGTAGTGTCTACACATTATATATATACATATATATATATAGTTATATGGTTGTAAAAATAACTGTAGATATGTACAAAGGGTTAATTGCCATTTATTGACCCTATCATGGTTTCAGTGAAAGTATTTTAACATGGAAGTCTATTTTTTTTTTTTTAACTGGGTTGTCGGAGCATAAATATGTATCTCTTTGATCTAATTTATGATATTTATATACTCTCTTTTTGGCGAGTTTCATCGCAGTCAGTTAAGATGTTTGATAATAACTTGAGTAAGTTGTTTTTCTTCTGTGTTGACGTATATTTTGTTACTTGAAAAAATCGATGCTAATCGCTTACTGAAAAAAAAACTAGATACATAAATATTTCTTATTCATATTGCGAATGTTTAATGGTATTTACTTTCTGAAATGGCATTTACAGCCGGATGATACCGGATTAAGTTCCGTTCAGATGGGTCTATTCTAAGCAAACATTTATTAGATTTGCTTGGCAACTAGTTTTTCTCGTTTTTAAGCAGATTTTATATCTTAAAAATCTATTACATTCAATCATGGAAAAATCTTTGGAAATACAAATATGACCGACTTTCTTATTGGGCATATTAAATAGCCTTGGAATTCCTTACCTCCTTGGGTATGATTCCAGATCCTGAGGGGTCAAACTTGGAGAATGCTTCCTTGCAGAGCTCTCTTTCCGCCTCTCGGAATATATTTCCGGAGTCATCAACTTCCTCCCCAAAGTTCCGGCCTCCCTTGTCCTCCTCCGCCCCTGGATTCCCTTTCTCTTCGTCATCGGAAGTCATTGTTACTGAAAAAAGAAAAAACGCCAATAGTTTTTTGCTAAAATCCGAGAAATTAAAGATGGCGCTTTTCCACGTGAGAGGAAATGTTACAAATATGTCGAATAAATATGCAGTCGAACTTGACATTAGGGACGACTTAAGGGAACCCAAAGAAGTGTCCATTAGAGACAGGTGGTCGCAGTAAAACAAAGGTTTTAGTTCTATTATTTCTTCTTTGGGTGGTCACTATGAACGAGTGATCGTTAATACAGGTCGGACTTTATTTGTTCCTTTGATTTATTCTAAAATGTACAACTTTATTACCTCAACATATGTAGTCTGCTATATAATTTTATGGTCTAATAATGAAAATGCGAATATTCACCGATGAAAAATGTTTTTTTTAAATTTTGAAAGTATTCTCGAGCATGATTAATACCCATCCGATAGATTAACTTTATTTCTATAATACTTATCCGCAACTAAATAGGGCGAAAAAAGGGAACTTGTAAGCTATGTGTTCTCAAACAAGGAATGCAAGAAACTACCATAGTGTCTCGTATTCCCTGATTCAACTGTGAATATTAAAGATACACGTTTGTCTCCCTGGAGGGGATGGTCGTTTCGCTCAACCTCATGGAATAAATCTTAAGTTGGATTGGTTTATTACGATGCGTATTTAAATGCATCTAAATGAACACAACTCAATGAGAATCATTTGAGATAGAGAGAGAGAAAATAGATTTTAAGTCAAATAGATGCTTTTATAAGCACAAATAAAAATATTAGAGACATATGAAATTACATTTTTTTTCCTTAAACATCCCACATTAATTTATTTATACATTTCCAAGTTTTATTTGTATTTAAATGAGTGTATTGCTATACACTTCTCTTTCGTTTTATTTCCATACACCCGTTTTCTTTACTTTACATGACGTCATGCATCGCTGGTCTTCACCGGCGAGCCTCTGGCCAGCCGGATTAACATATGAAAATACTATCCATCTATCTTAGTTTGAATAACACATTTGTACAGTGAAGAAGAATGAAAGAATTATATTATAATTGCTTTTGCATATAAATACATATATATTATACTTAAAGGGGGAAAGAGTAAGTACGAAGGTTGAAGTATGATCCCCTGGATATATATTTAAGAGTATTTTAATATGTTTTTTGAAGGCTTATATTGATTAAAATACCTTATTTTGAAGAAGGATAAATACATCCCCCTTAATGCGAAAATTAGAAAAAGGATTAAATATACAATTTGGATTATTTTATTAAAGGATTCAAATCGGATTCTCATAGGATATGAGAATAATTTAACATATTTAATTAAACTCTTGGCTAATGCAGTCTACTTAGGCATGTAATGTATCCTCAGTTTAAAAAGGAGATCATAAAGAAAGCTTTATTGAGAGTAATTCATCATGTCCATTGGAATGTGACTTTATTTGGACAGAGGATGATGTTCTTCTGATAAGTAATGAAAGGATATACAAAATAGATAAACGAAAAGTGATACCTATTGGATCAGTTGGAGAAAAAACAAAGTATTTTGTGAATTTTGCTAGCATATAGGCAGGAGAAATTATTTAGATAAAAATATGTTTTCCCCCATCAACGATCGTTCTATTTGCTATAATTAATATATCAAAATATGTAGCGATTCAGACAGTCTAGTTTTTACTAGTTTAAGTTAAATAATATAAATATTATTATGCTGAATGCATTTACATTTTGAAAAATGTATTTTTTTGTTTATAAATCAAGTTTGCTGAACTTAAAATTCATGACTAAGAATTTTTCCTAATTTTTTATCATATATATGAACAAAAAGAAATATGTCAAAAGAAAATATTTATGAAGGAATGATTAAACAAATTTCCTTAAGCGGATTGTTTTAGCAAATATTTCAATCATTGTCCTTATAGACAATTGAGAATAAAACAATTACATTATTAGAAGTACCAATATATATGTACATAGTTTAAAATGTCAAAAATCAAACTTCATTCAGCAACATCGGTATGGATTATAAAACATTTTCAAATGTAGAGTATAAAGTGAATGTTTAAAAACTCATATTTAAAAAATATAATGATAATTTTTAAGTATAATTATGATAAAGATTGACATTATACGTAAACTTAATGTATACATATATATGTATACATTTAATAGATATCTATATTTTTCTTAAAATGTCAAAAGGTAGCCTTGAAAAGGGAAGTCAAATAAATACATGATTCTTTATGTTGGTGAGTTTCTTTGGATTATATAAAAAATATATTCATTAATGTAAGCAAACTGACAAAAGAAGACAATCACTATTCAACACTCTTCTCTTTTTTCTTACAATGAAGATATATTCGCTATTAGAAACATGCGTCTCTTTAGTTCGTGCTAAATCGCAACCTCTCTCCATCAAGAGGGACACAAGAGTCTCAAATAGTTTAGTGATGTGAAGGCATCGAGTCCCTCAAAAAAGACCCAAAATATAACATGAGAAATAACAACTCAACAGTATATTTCACACTTTTCTCTACCAATATAAGCTCTGATATGTAATTTAATGCCATATATATATATATATAGTTATTTCTCTTTAACTTTAAGGGAGGATCTGACATTATTTTTTTATTCATAACATTTTCTTTCTAGAAGAGGAATGAAAATTTATATTTAAAAATGTTATATACTGTTATAAATATTTTGTATGTATTAAATTCGAAGCATATATGAATACAATGCAAACAACATTATTGATGTCCCAAACTCATTTGTTCTCTATATCTGATAATCAGGGGATATTAACTCTAACTACCTATATATTTCATGTTCCCATGCAATATAAACATTATGTGAAAAGTAGGAGCTCCGATGGACCCTGAAGTCTTCATGAAACCATAAAAATCATAAAACGCATAAGATAAAGATCCACGAACTATCTCATCTATTGTACATAACGCTTAACATTTGTCTTATATTAATCCAATTATTTTTTCCTATTAGCTCTTTTGTTGGTTAATTCGATCAGTTATTAAAAAAAGGAAAATAGGCGGGAAATTCAAATCATATAATTGCTTTCTGAATATATGTGAGGGTAATAAAAGGAAAAGAATACTGTGGTGTATTCCATAATCATAATTCTAGGAACGTGTTGGAAATATTTCCAATATATTTAATGGCGTCGATAGCTGTCTTATAAATGGGATATTTCAGGGACTACATGGCATATTTAATCATCCAAAAGATATCGACCAATCTACATACTCTCATCTAATTGAAAAACAAGGGAATAATCCGGATTGCCCTGTGGTGTCCATTTTAAAGACATTTCTAGTTATGTTAAGAGATTGAAAAGTGTCCATTTTAACAGTTATTGTATTCTTTGGCTTCCTCCCCCCAAAAAATCGATCAGATGGGTCTAAAGAGATTGCATTTACAATCTTAAATGCTAAGTCAGTAATTACAAAAAGGTTGATATCAAAGGAATACATCAGATCCGAGGAACTTAGAGCCATAATGCTCTCAGCGGCGGCAATTTATGGAGGAGGGCTTTCTCTATGGACACCGCAGCGTCTGGAAAGCTCCAGGAGCGTCGCTCCGAAAGAAATCAAGGTCTTCTCATCAGGGTCAAAGCATCTTTTAACAGTAATCAAAAAGTAATTGAAGCTTTACTAATATTTTAGAATAATAGAAGTTATTGGTTTTATGATTGTAAAATGCTTTTTAGTTTGAGACTATTATGTTTATTTATACATTTATGCACACAATCACTTCATTTCAATATCTTTTTTAGGGGGGGGGGGCTTAAAAGCCTAACCATTATATATACAAAACATGGGGGTTATGGAAGAAATAGTCATGAAGAAGTGTACATACTCTGGAAAGGTATTTATATGAAATGTAAATACACTGGGAGGCATACAACACACATACAAACCTGTATTTGTTTAGTCATCCATTTAATAAAAAAACATAGGACTGCATGTAAACTACCTAATGATATTAAATGAACTAGTTAATGCAGAGATTCTGATGAGGAAATGGTGCATGGAAGAGGTCGAAATGCATTTAGTTCACATAGATGTTGTTTTGTATACTTTATAATACTTGAAACAGAGTCAGGCTGTATTATTTCATGAGGTTATTTAAGTTAATTAAAGTCATTCCCGTGTACTTTTTGACCCAAGAAATTCAACAGAAAGGTTTAAATTGCCAAAAGTAAAAGTTGTCTTTTAAAACACTTGGTACGGGCATGACGTGACAAAGACTTGACGCTGAATGAAGAATTTTATTATTTAAATAAAAGATGAAAAGCGAGCATAAAAGGGTTCGTTTATTTTGATAAATGGACACCAGATAAATAGATGATGGTGACTTATGAAAGCAAGAAGGGAAGCTTTCATCATTATTCAAAAAACTTTCATTTATATTGATTCACTGAACTTTTTACTTACAAGAACCATACTTTTCATAACTTGTTCTCTTGCGATTGAACAAATATGCTTAAGCATTCCAAAAAGCAAAAATATTTTCCAGTATTGAGTCCAATATCACATATGTAGCTTAGGTTGTCCCTGTATAATTTTGCCTAAGATGTCCTTCAATTCATATCCCTTTTTTTTACTTTGCAATCTTTAATTGTGGGCATTTATTCCATGGTTTTTACCTTTATTAGGGAGACAGAAAGGTCTTCTTTTGATCAAAGAGAGTCTCTATTTTGATACACTGAGCGATTTAATTAACTACAGTGTTTAAAAGAACAATAGAATTCATATTAAGCAATATTTAAATTTAAAAAAATCATACTTTTGTCGAAAAAAGTGTCATAGAAGCAAGCAAGGGTGCCATGTACGGCATTAACAGTGATAGATGCATTGTATTCTATGCAAGAACATTTTTGAGAATATTTTCAATTACTCAAAGTGTTTCGATGACGTAATTGAAGGATTTAAAAAAATATATGAATGAATGAAATTGACTAACCAAAAATAAGTTTATCTTATATTTGTAAGCAATATCTTTCTATTTGAATTAATTCGATTTCTTTGCCCACCATTTTGTAGTCTAGAAATAATGAAAAGGTGCTTGTAAAAACCCCGTGACGCCGGTAATAAACAGTCATCGTTTGCTAAAAATGTCAAAAATTATAGTTTGATAGTGTTTTGATAGGTAAGTCAAATGGATTTGTTTTATCAGTATGAATTTAATGTTTTGTAATATTTTAATTATTAATGTACATAAAGAAAAAAAAGTCTAGTCCTACTATAGTTTATAAAAATCTTTCTGAACTGCCCTGTCCATGACTTTCTTTTTAACAATTGTAAGCCAAATGTATCAAATTAAATATGAATACAGGTTTAATAAAAACAATTTATACTACTTCATAATAAATAGTCTTTCTTGTCAGTTTAATTGACTTTCCAAACAAGTTCAAAGCATTCTATTCATTCTCCGATTCAAATGAATAAATATTTAAACCTCCTGGATTTTATATTCAGTTTTATTGCCAATAATGTATAAAGCAATCATCTCGAATAACATGGGCAATTGTTGTTGTTTTTCAAAAAGAATAAACAATTCAGAGTCAGGCTGTATTATTTCATGAGGCTATTTAAGTTAATAAAAGGCATTCCCGTGTACTTTTTGACCCAGAAATTCAACAGAAAGGTTTAAACTACATACATGAAAGGCTTATCTGAACTATAGCGTTCATGCATGTTTTGTTTTAAGTAACTGTTTGGTTTTTATTTTATGTTTATATTTGTTCTATAAGTGTCTTTTTTATTACACTACTTGCTGTAGCGGAGTTGAAAGATTTTATGACCGATAAAAAAGCTTTAAAAATAATAATAATAATACACCTTCTTATAATATTATATAATGTATAATCTCGATGATATTAGAGAAGAAAAATTGTTTTTTGAAAGTCAATACAAAAGATTTCAAAGAATTCGAATAAATTGCATGTTTTTTAACGAATATATCCATTCTTAATATAAAAGCCACTTAAAAGAATAGAAGTTCATTTTCTTGGTGTTTTCATCTACTCCAAGAGAGGTCCTTAGAATTAAAAATGTCATTACATTGATCACAAAGGGTAAGAAACTAAAGATAGTGGAAGACCTCATATATCATCTAGAGTCCTCATAATAAAGCAGTAAATAACATTTAATATACCGCAGATAAGTGTAAATATATTCTAAAGACAGAGGGGGAACACTTCCTTGGCTTCCACATTCCTTAGAATAAAACAGTAAATTACAATTTAAGCTAAAACGCTTATTTATATCGTTTTTGCTATTATTTTTTATATACATTTTTATTTAGAATTGTATCTTTGTACATTTTCTGAATTGTACATAAGATAAATTAAAAAAAATACATTATAATAGAACAAAAGAAAGTGAAAGCATGTTAATAAAAACAGTGGAATCTCTCATTTAGCTTATATAATCCTTAGAATACGTAAATGACATATATATATATGTATAACAAAAGAGTGAAAGCATGTTCTAAAAACGGTGGGAATACTCCTATAGCTTTTATATATGTAATGATATACATATATAATATACAAAAAACAAACACGTTTCCCCCTAATTAACCATGACATTCAAATACAACAACGAATAAATAACTTCCCACCTGACCTTTGACCTTAACCTCATCTCCAACAATCAACAAAGTATACAAATATATTCAAGAACGTACCAGGTAATATCCTTCTCTAAAAAAGCCTCAGGAAAAAGTGTAGGTTTCCTCCGTGCTTCTCTTGCTAAATGAAGTCCTTTCAAAGGCCTACTGATCTTCTTTTTTATATTTTTTCATTTCATTTCTTCCTTCATCCCATCGTGAGAATAAAAAAAAGGACTTGTTTTTTTAATATATATATATACTCTTGCCTTTTTCTCAGGCGAACCAAGAGTAGTGTTGTTCAAAGAAGGAGAGGGAGCTACACACGCACTCAGACAGAGACACACACACAGACACACACACAGGAGAAGCGTGAAGGCGGTTTAGAGGGAGAGAGTGAACAAAGAAAAAAGGAGGGAAGCAAAAGGGGTTACAGCAACCAAAATTACTACAACTACTACCTCCTCCAACAGCAGATCTGGAAGGCAAAAGGAGAAGGAATATTTTAAGGCATATTTACCTTTGCTTGATTGTTGGAATATATAAGTATGCATCTAATAAATTACGGGGCTAATATATTTCTTTCTTTCTTTGCTCCTTTGAGTTCATCTCCTTTTTTATTTATTCTCTAAGTATCTTCTTCTCTCTCTCTCTCGCTCTCTATGCTTATTTTTTTGAAAATTACCGCCATACCTATGGGAATATATACGAAAAAAAGGAGGGGGGGAATTATAGGTGAAAGTTTGTAGGAGTTAAGGCTCTTCGTCGGGACCAAATGGAATGTTTGGCAATGTACCTCTGTCGAGGCATACAATTGTTTCTTGAATTAAAAAATAATAAACTGAAGCCTATATACCTAAAGAGTATATATCCTTTATTATAAGTTATGCAAGATAAAATAAGTGGTAAATGGTGCTAAGGTCAATTAGGTCCTGTTGTTTCAATTCATGCCTTCAAATATGGTTCTTACTGACAATAATTATCATATTTTTAGCTCTCATATATCAATGAAGAGGGCTTATAGAAGGGGTCTCTGATCAATTGTCAATCAACAACGAATTGAGTTAAGAGAAACGTAAAGGATTTAGAATCTGTGGCTTCCAACTGGATCAGGGGTCTCTAACTGGTCCAGTCCGTATCGCATACAAGTTCAGATATATAACCATGAAAAAAAAATAGGGATTTAAAAACATTATGTTTTGTTTGTTTAGCTCCTAGATTGGACCCACCTCACCGGAACTTAATCCGGTATCAGCCGGTAGAAAAACATTATATTTTTACATACATATTTGTATAGTCATCTTTTAAGTGATAATAAATACTGCTGCATTTTTCGCAACGTGCTTTATTCGATTTGAAAGATAGATGAATTTACAACCCTAAATCACAAAGACAAGGCTACGTCAGTGTATTTTGACATTAAAATCATAACACATAACACAGGCAATTACGATGTTTTTAAATTGGGCCTCTATGAACTTTAATTGAATACCTTTGTACAAGATGTGAATTTACATTATTAGGCTCTAAGATAAAGCGAGAGTTACACCATTATTAGATAAATATGTATCAGTCCTCAGCTGTTGTTCAATATGTATAATTAATCCTTCAAATGTCTTCTTAAGTTCAAATTCATGCTCTAAAGTATGGTTCTTAATGTTATATCTTTAACACTATTTTTCTGCCATAGCTCACTGAGTCAAGAGGGACGTGCTTTGAAATTTCCCCTAAAGTATTTTATCGTCAATTTATGGAGCAATTTTTTGGGGACCGATAGAATTGCAGCTTCTGACAGGATATAAATAAGCATTATAGCATGTAAATTGGTCACTCGAACCTAGGATCTTATCAATGAAGTAGAACAAAAATGACCATCCCCTCTCGGGAGTATTCGAACCTGCGCACCCAACATTGAGAGTTGAACCCGCCTTAACGCACACGGCTATCGCACTCCATAATTTTTTGGGGCCTATTTGATTCGATGGAATTGCATCCGTTTCGATATAGCTTTAGCTCATCGATCTTATTAATGATGTTGACCACAATTGACCTTCCCCTCTGGGGAGTATTCGAACCTGTACCCTCAAGAGTCGAGTACTCTTCTTTTCATTGAAGAATTAATCCATTTCAAAATACTATTCCACCCAACACCCCGCCGTTTCATAATGTATAAACTTAGCTTCCGAAATATTTTTCGTGTGACGTCACGTATGCCAGAAAACATAAACAAATCACTTTTACTATATATAATAAGTATTAAATCCCTACTCAAATTATCATTAGTGCATCTTATTCTTACAACAAATGGCTTCAATTAATTAAAAAAAGCTAAAAAAATTTAAGAGGCAATGAGGAAATGTGAACATTTTTTTTTTCAAATAATTTTATAGTAAATGGAAGGGTTAAGAGAACGACAACCTTGTAAAAAGAGTTTTAAAATCAATGTCAAATGTACTGTCGGTTCCATTGGAAGCTATTAATAAATTTGCTAAAAGTTGTTTATTTCTCCGAATAAAATATAAAAAAACCGCCTTCAAGAGCAAAAAGCTAGTCATAGAAAAAGTTTAAGAGAGAGGCGAAAAATAAAACAGTGGATTAATTAAATTCTCCAATAAATTATATACTTTTTCTAAATATGTCTTTCTAATAATATTTATGTTATATATGATTATAAGCAGTATTTTGTTTTGTTATAATTTATGAATTATATACTTTTTTCTAAATAGGTCTTTGTAATAATATTTATGTAATATATGATTATAACAGTATTTTGTTTGTAATAGTTTATAAATTATATACTTTTATTCTAAATAAGTATTTGTAATATTATTTGTGTAATATATTGTTATAAACAGTATTTTTTAATATTTTATTTCGTTGTTTTTTATGTGTTTTATCATATAATGTTTGAAGATTTTGCTTTTTAATGAAATATTTTGGATAGTTTCAGCATATTTAAATCATCAAAAAAATTGAGTACCCACAAAATTTAATTTTATTCCATTTTCTAATAGAATTATGATAATTAATTCTTGTATGATCTAATTAAAGGCTAAATTTGATTATATTTAACTTATAAAATAGACCCCCTTTTGGCATATGTGACGTCATGCTCATGAGGTAGGTTGCGTGGTGTGTATTTTTTTTTACTTTCGTTGGTTAAAATGACTCTACCTTACTTTTAACTACCTTGATTCTACCGAATAGGCTTCATATGTAAAGTACGTATATTTACTATAAATTTAATGGAACCAATTGGGTTAAAAATAAATGAAACCTAACGACCATTTCTAATAACAAAACTCGATAAAAAACTATCCAATATCAAAAGGTCTATAGATTGTATATGGATATATAGTACAACCGTTGAAAATACTAATACGATCAACTCATTATAATTCATATAATTCTCAAGTTGGACTGTATCCCAACAATTTCTTTTGTGATCCCTTTACAAAAACTATGAGGTAAAGATTATAAAAAACATTCAGAAGAATATTCTAGCGCTAGTCATAAAAGATTTTGTATAAATATTCGAAGAACCTAATCTAATGGATGTTTATTAATGTTTTAATTTAACGAAATCGAAAAAGACTTGTTATCTCATTGGGATCCCTGCCATGAGTTACAGGAAATTATAAGAAATAAAAAAATGCTAATTTGTCCGAATATTGATTTGGTGATATATTATTTTATATTTACTTTAAATTTAAACTAACACCATGATTTGTTAAACTCATTTACAGGGTTTTTATTTAAAATATTTTCAAATATTAATCAATGAAAAATTAATGTATAAAATTATGTCGTACATAGCTTGCATTGACACCAAGAAAACATCAGAAAATTACATTTTTAAAGAGTTTGATGCAGTTTGTGAAATGATAATGCAAAATTATTTGTGTGGATAAATAAATTATTGATCAATTTTTTCCATCAACATGAACACCTTGTCTCAATAAAAGGTTTGTTATTGTTGATATCACAAATAATCTGACATTCACTTAAAAGAAGGCTAGTGTTGATTGAGGCAAAAATATATATATGTAGAATCGCCACATACGTCGTATCATGCACATATGTGTATGAGCCCAGATGAAAAATCGCAG
Organism: Caligus rogercresseyi; assembly: GCA_013387185.1. NCBI lineage: Eukaryota > Metazoa > Arthropoda > Copepoda > Siphonostomatoida > Caligidae > Caligus > Caligus rogercresseyi. The sequence continues at coordinate 12,805,241 of CP045905.1, read as the reverse complement.
GTCTTTGAAAACGAGCAAACCCCATGTTGTACGTTGAAGAAGCACTTCGAAGCAAATGATCGCCGGTTTCTTCTACAAAACTTGTCATGCGGCCACATTTGCATTATAGCGTCATAGGACAGTCATTTTGGATAGACACCAGTTTGTTTGACCAAAGTTTGAGGAAAGGAACACGTTGATATTATTTTTTATCGCAAGCTTTCATACATTAGCTCCAACCTGACGAATTAAGATATCAAATTGACTATTCATTCGCCATGATTTATATTTATTGCCAGAAATCAAGAAAAATACTTGGTCAACTATTTTCATCGTCAACATGAGTTGACAATTGGTTTTAGAGCGTAACGAAGCATAAATATTCGTTTTTCCCTGCTACAAAAGTAAAAAAATAACAATCTACATAGATATATATAAACTCTATTGGTTATCTACCGACTCTTTTTTTAAATGGCAGATTTAAAGCAACCTTCAGGAAAAAGCTTAAGCACTTGAATATAATAGCTAGGAAGTCAACAACTTTTGAACATGACTAATATTATAAAAGCTACCTCTGACAGTTCCAATAACTTACATGCATTTATATTTTTGATAGGACTTCCAAGAAATCGACATTAAATCATCAGTAAATCAGATTGGCTGTCATATGTAAAAATTATATTAATGTTACGAATACATATAATAATAATACTAAAAGATTATCAATATTAGATGAAAAAAAAACAACGGAGTTAAATTACTAGAGAAAGCAGTTACAAAATAGTGAAAAATGGCGGTCTATAATAATAATGTTAAATGTCACTAAACAGACCTATACGTTTTAAACTGTATTTATACTTTTAAAAACCAATTAATAAAAATCTATGGTATTACATTTCACCAATAATTCAATTCTTTTTCTTTATAAACCCCATTCAACAAAACTTACATTGATAATTATGTTTTTGGTTATACAACTGAAGCTTTAAAAAAAAATTCATTCGTGGGGCTTATAGGTTTCGACTTTTTTCTATTTGACCTTTGACCTTTGAAAGAAAAATGGTTCATAAATAAGACCACCAGTATGGCAAAAATATGATAATTGAATGGTATAAAATGATATTGCTTTCTACATATATGCGATGACACAAAGTGTCACATTATACCCTTTTTCACTCTTTTTTAGAAAAACCTACATACTCATGGTTTTTTATTTGTCGAAGGCTTCTGAAGCCTTAATAGGAGATATTTTATTTGCCCCCCTGACATGCCTGTCGCATGGTTTTTTTACGTTAAACCAATAAAAATTGAGTTACATCTAAATAAAACTGTCTAAATGACATTTTGAAAAACTGATTTTATAATATAATTTTTTTACGAGGTTATTTTAAAATTATTTTTCTAAATTAAATATTGACATTTAAATCCATATAAACTAGTGTTTTCATTGGTACCGTCCAAAATGGCTCATGCAGTAAGCTTCCAGGCGCTCAAATAATAAAATATTTTTCGTATCGATTTTTATTCCTTGGGGAATCAAATCCTTATGAATTCGAATGATTTAAAAAGAGAAGAGGGATGTTCTTAAACGCAGTTATTTTTAAATAATTTCCAGGCTGATTCATTTCTTATATGGTAAGGTTACATACATATATAAATAAGATGATGCAAAGTCTTCTCTTTTGTTTTTAAAGTAATCGGACTAAGGGTTCCCAAGTAATGGCCTTTCAAACTTTGTCCCAATTGTAGCTCTGCACAGTGTATTATATATATATATATATATGTACAGAATTTATTAAATAAGTGCAGAACTTGATCTTGATGGGGCAAACAACAGGTGTCCTTGTTGTTTGTGGCCGCACCTCGTACAGCATGCTGCTCCAAAGACAACCCCAAAGAATTATGCATTATTCTTATTATATAAGAAAATGGGACTTACACGCAAATGAATTTATGTTTTCTCTTTGCAAATGTCTATGAAATTTACATAATGATAAGAATATGCATTACCATATATCATATGCCTAATATAATCATAATATATAGGTAGAATAATACCTCTTTCAGCTCGGTGTTATATATGTAAATAAGTCCTCCTTGAGGCTGAATATCAAACACATTCAAAAGTATTTTTGTATCCGTGATGCTTTAAGGTAATTAATCCTTGATTGGTTTAATTATGATAATCAACTCATAATAAATATGACTTGAATTGCCTTAGTAAGAACTCATCACGATTGAAAGCCGGAAGGCAAGATTTTATTCGGTGCCCAAGGCGGGGTCACATCTACCCGTTCTCGGACTAGCGGCTTCATCCGATCTCCTCTCCTTAATTAATTGGGTACATTCGTTGTCATCAGTGCAGCAGCTATTTGGAATAGTAGGCCTACACTTTTGCATCGCCAAAACCATAGGAGAAGCGTCTGAAGTTGCGAGGTTTATGGCAAAATGTGCGCCATATAGTCAGTAGTAGACGGTAATGTTTTTATATAAGGGGTTTCTCAATATATACATATATATGTGTGTATATATATATATATATATATATATATATATATAATATATATATATATATATATATATATATATATATATATATATATAATATAGATATATATATATATATGTTAAATATAATATTATATATATGACTTGTTGATTTGTCGTTCATTTGTTATCGTTCACGAACAACAAACGATAAACGAAGACCGACAAAATTTTGGATGAACGGCGACAAAAAAATTATTATCGTTTGTTGTTCGTTTTTAGGGAAAAAATAGACAAAGATCTATCTAAAAAAACATCCTCACTTTTAAAATGACGAAGGAACGAATATATAAAAGCCCCTGCCCGGTTTTGTCCCGGCTTAAAAAATGTAAGTTCCGGCCCGGCTCCCGGCGAAAAAAAGTGTCCTGGTCGTTTCCTGATATATATACCTATATATATATATATATTATATTTATATATATATATATATATATATATATATATATTGTATTTTTAAAATTACTGACATCTCAGACTAGCCGAAGGGCTAGGATGTTTCTTGAGAAAAATATGAAGGATTATGAAGACACTGAAGTCTCATTTCCCCTCATCAGCAGGGTATTTAAAGAATAAAAATAAGTTAAACCCCATAAATAAACCTTTTTGCCTATTTGATTCTATATAATTGCAGTATTCGTGGGGATATAATTAAGCATACTAGCGTGTAAAATAGTCTATCGAACCTAGAATCTCATCAATGATGTTGACCAAAATGATATTCCCCTCTCGGGATTCAAACCTACGCCCCTAACACTGAGATCATTTCATTTTTAAAGCCTGAAATATCCAAGTATTAAATATTCTAGAAATAAGTATAAACTCATTTATGCTGAAGGTATCAAAGATCCTAAAACTAAGGTCCTCTGCAATCAGATGGGATTAAGTACTTTGTTTCAACTCTATTGAAATCGTTTGTAATTACATATTTAAATAATTATGAACTTCCAAAAAGACCCCAGCAAAAACTCAGCCTATAATGAAGAATTTGAATAGAAAAAGCAACGCTTACATCCTTTAAAAATGGTTTCTAGGAGTCGTATTAGTTTTTAAAGGACCAAATATTTTTTTGCATTTTTATAGAGAACTATAATTTTTAGACAGAGATTGGCTTTATAATTTTCAATGATGTGCAGAACCCTCATCAATATATATTTTTCAATACTATTTATTTGTCGTGCACTATTTTTACAGTTTTTCCCCAATGAATATTTTCTGAACATTTCCCCATGAACCATTTTGCATTCCAACTCTTTTCTTCCCCCCTGTGCTTCATGTTCATTTTTACTTCGCCTATGGTGCTATGAGGTGAGTGCGACCCTACTTTTTGAATTTGAACATTACGCGGGAAAGAGTGGGTGGTTATTCTTTTTATATATCGTTTCATCATCAACAGCACTACCTTCAATTAAGATAACACCTCACCCTATATCTGCCGTGTGTTTTATTTAAGGTATTCTATACTTTGGGTTGTCACTCAGAGTGGTTGTCTGAAGGTCTTATTGAGTTTATACAGTCCACTTGTCTCGGTGTTTTATTGCAGGATTCCCCATCTTCTATTCCCTAATATTCTATGTCAATGTAGATTATTAATTTACCACCTTGCGTGACAACCATTTTAACTACTTACTGACGTCTTCAAGTTGATGACATACTTTTTCTCAGTTAAGTATCCACTTATTATTAGCGGTTGGTGGTGTGAGTAGTTACTTATTTCAATTAGTATGTGGGAAATGGAGGAGTCATTCAAGGATTCGCCAATGACGTCATGGATGCAGGCCCAATAAGAATGTACAGTTTCTAAAGATGCATACAAATTAAATATCCGTGTTCTCCTCAACGGTGAATCTTAATAACACTTGCCAACTTCTATTTTTTACCTATCCATTTTCCGCTTCTTTCAACCAATCAGGATTCAAAGAAACCCACTTTTCTCTGTTAACCAATCAGATTCAAAGAATACCACATTTTCTCATTCTCTATACATATGTCTGCAACACAAAGTTCTATAAGAAAGCATTATTATTATTATTAGCTTCCTTTCGTTCGATGAATAAGTTTGGGATCTCTTGAGAGAAGGAGAAAAGAATACGGAGGTGGGGGGGGGGGGGGGTTGGAAGAAAGTAGTCTGC
>CP045905.1:12748745-12800486 GCA_013387185.1 Caligus rogercresseyi | reverse complement strand
TATATATATATAAAGCAGATAATGAACTTGCATTATTAAATAAATATATATTTTATGTTCAAGAAACACTACAAAACATCGTTTTCAAGGCATTTTTCCTCTCCTTTTGTACCTATTGGTCCTTTTTGGCATAAATAAGCATTATGCGTGTAAATTAGTCTATAAACACCTAGTATCATATCAATGAGGTTAACAAAATGACCTTCCCCTCTCGGGAGTAGTGCTGCACCCTCTACATTGAAGAGTAACTACGCCTTAACCAAGGAATACTAGGAACTACATGAAAGGTCACGACTCTTTAACTAAGAGGATACTTTCTTTTCAGATGTTATTTATTCTTTATTAAACATGGCGTATTTCAACGTCTACTATTATTTTTCTCAAATTGATCTCAATAAGAGTAAATTGGTTCAGATTAGTTGAAGTATCATATTGGAATTTATTAAGCATATAAGCACTAAAACAGTTAAAGTATATATACATATTAACATATATAATAAATATAATTTATATGTCCTGTTTACGTATTACGGCGCGCGAAAAAGGACGTCACCCTTCCATGTTGTTTTAGTATTCCTTGCTTTAACGCACTCCCCATTTTTACATCTTCAGCTGTTTAAAGGAAATAAATTCGTATTTTTTAAAAAGTATATTCCGTTAAATACGTAATGATTAGCTTAAGAACTTGAATAAATGTTATTAAAAAACGCGAATGAGGGAATCCTTGAAGCCATTCTAAAAATATAACACTTCACCCTAATGTTAATGCAACACCATATGGTTTATTTCACCAAGGATGTTGAGGAATTATACATATGCCATCATCATCATAATATGTCATTTTAAGCTTTTGCACAAAGGATTTAGTTGGTATTTACAAACAAATCCCCATCTTTTATAAGCGGGAAAAACAAGAGTCCTTACTTATTAAATATTCATGTATTTTGCTTCACAAGGCAATGAATTATTATATTATTTTATTCAACAGATGGATTTATGAGAGGAAAAGGAAAGGATATATACAGAGGGAATTTAAAAATGGATTCCCAAGACGAAGGACTATTGAAAAACAAGGACCGTTCATATTGCTAAGAACCTGACTTTTCACATGCGATTATTTTTAATGACGTCACACTGGTGGCAAGCTGGAAGCATAAGCGTAGGAGACAGGGGGCAAGGGGGTCAACTGCCTCCCCAAAATTCGGGTGAGTTATCAAATTTGGGCAAATTGGTTGAGGTATTCGGGCATTTAAGTTGAAGAAAAAATATGAAATTATGAAAGCAACCGGATTTTTAATCATAATCAAATAAATTGAATGTAATAGTATATAATTACTATCAACAAAATATAATCTACATAGCTTTCTTTATTCGATTATTTTTTCACCGATTTAACAGTTCTTGTTTAAATTCAGGCAAATTAAATGCTGCCCCCCCAAACCAAACATCTCCCCTACGCCTATGGCTGGAAGAATCATATTCCTGCTGTCGTTATCAAAAATATATTGCTACAATATACTTATGATACGTTAAATATATTAGGCTGAATCATCATAACGAATGAGTTTATTATCTCGAAATGTAAAAAAGATAGCTCGAAAATTCCAACAAATTTTTTTGTGAGGGAAGCGACTCATATTTCAAATAATTATTGGGCAATTAAATTATTTGTTGGAATTAGTCTTTTGTCTGAATAAGGAATGCCAAGCGATAGGCCCAGTTCTAATTCTAATATCAATTGTATATAATTTATTATTTCAAAATGGAAGCAATTAATGTTTTTTTCTAATTATCAGTTCCCAATAAAATGGCAAAGGCAGAAGAAATAAATGTTTCGATTATTGCCCTAAGCTTATTCATACTAACAAATTTTAATATTGACAATTTTTTACTTTAAACAATAAAGCAGCCTAATAGAGTCAACAAAATAATCAATATGAGGGTTTCGTTAAAAGGCAGTAGCGATCCCCTCAACGACTTTCTTAAGTAATAGAGTCCCCCAAATTTTATTTATTTATATCTTTGAGCTCTTAACTTAGATTACAACCTAAGATAATTCACGGTCTAATATATATGGACAATATGTTTACAACCAATCGCTGCTGACTTTAGTTCTAAAATCAGTTTGCCACCAATTTTACTCAAGATAATGATGAAATCAATCCTTACATTGTTGACTATAACAATTCAGAGTAGATCATTCCATTCGGATCTTCCAAATTGTTCGTCAAACGAATAAGTGCTACATTAGTTTTAATCATTGGCTAAAGAAGCCTTTGCAAAATTAATCCATATTCTTTAATTAAATTTCCTGCCTACAGAAGAAACAACATTCACATACAAACAGATTTCTTAGCCAAAGGCATATACACTTGTATATTTGAATAACGTGAAAAAACTTTATTTTGAGTCTGATGTAATTTATCTTCTTTTTATATAAATTGCTTTTGCGCTGAAGTATGTGACTACAATATGCAAAAATAATGTTTTGTGTATTTAAAATAGAATATTTCAACATAGCGTATATACATATGGATATATTAAACTGACTCCGTATGACTAAGGAATTATATAGTCACGTAAAACGATAGTCTCTTTGGGTGGTATTCCAAAAGATGTACCTATATGGACAGCTATAGGAGAGGTTAGGTGTAAAATGGACACTTATACTTACTTCATTCGTTATTTATTTCTTCCCCAGGATTGAGAGGCGATTGATAGGATTCTAACACGAGGGGATCCAAATATTAGAGTGTAGGATATATTTAATCATCGATACCTCCAGTTGTCTCCGTACCGACTCCCCTTTTCCAGCCCAGTCATGCTGATCCTTCAGGGAAAGGTATTCTCAAGATTTCTTTTACGCAGTGACGATTTTATGAGCAGATCATAACAAACAATGAACCAATGTTATTCAGTTGCGCAACGCGTTTCAATCTTGGAAAAAGTAAATAAAGAATGAAGTGAATATGAGTGTCCATATGGTTTTACCAAACCTCTTCTATAGCTGTCCCTGTTTTGGAAGAACCCGTCTTTTTTAGTTCTATATTCTTCGCTGGAGTCTCTGGCGTAGATCCTGCATATTGGTGTTGAGTGCTGAGTACGGAGCTGAAGAGGTCACCAAGTCTATTATCAGATTCCCTCAACCATCTTTGAAATGTCTTATTTGATCATATCATGATATATTTTTTTGTTTATGGTTTGGAGTAGTATTTCGGTGCCTAATATCAATACACCCACGTAGTTTATCTACACACACAACATCCTGCCAATATTAAAGTTTGGAAAACCGCCAAAAAGTTGTATCCTTCCTTGGAAAAAAGAGTGATCCATTTTCCGAAAATATATTTGAATATTTTAAGACTTTTATTTATGATTTATTCAAATTTTATCGGAAAAAGTTTTTTTCTTTTATTTCCTTTTTCTTATAAAAGGTAATATAAATGTAGCCAGTGTTCATTCATCATATAGGAAGTCTCCAAGAACTTTTTTTTTGTTGTTGTTGGTTGAAACTCGATACAAAAGTGGAAGGGGGGATATGAAGGACATCATATATCATATGCATACTTTCTTCTAGGATAAATGGAGATCAATATCGGAGAGGGTGTGTTGAGCCCATTGATATTTGGTCTTCTATGGGCATCTAGACCTGAGATATTTGTTTTTTGAAAGGAACCTTTTTCCCAAAAAAACATTTGTGTGTTCCATCTGAAATGTAATTTTTAAATTATGAATTAGAAGTACTTAAAATACGTAAAATTCCGTCCTAGATACATCATTTTAAAGGAAAGTATGTATTTTTATGATTATTACATAAATTGTCTTATATCATAAGAGGCACATCTTCTGACACCTTACAAAAGTTGCTGGAAATGGTCCCCTCCATCCTGAAGACAGAACGACGCAGGCTTTAGGACATTCTTGCAAACGTTTATGATCGTCTCCTGGCTATGTCCTTCAGCGAAGGTTCGGACACATTGTATGAGAGACTCAATGGAATCTAGTTTTCCATTTAAACTCGAGTTTGTGCTTAAGTCCCGAAGTGGAAGTCCAAAGGGTAGAGATCTTGATTGTGAGCTGGCCAGGGATTTTACATTTTTCTGCTGATAACTCCGTCTCCAAACTTTTCATTTAGAAATGTTAAAGCTGCATTTGTGCAATATGGTGGAGCGCCGTCTTGTACCCACAAAAGTGAAGAACGAGTTGCAGTTTGGTGCAGCCTGGGCCAAATTATGTGCTGGAGCAATTTGAGGTATGCATCACCACTACCCGATTACAAATGGCCATCATCGTCAAGGAATGCATGAACGTTTTGAACCATTCCATTAATAATGACAACGAAGATTAACCCTAAAATCCTATCATTTGTTTTGCAGATATTTCAAGGATTTTCATATGCCCATACTCTGTCGTATTTTCGTTGCTATTTTGATGTGCACAAAATAACTTCTCGTCAATCCAATAATTATATCCACAATGTTGGATGGTTGCTGCAGAATCCACTGACAAAACTGCCTTCTTCATGCTTTTTTGGGAATCAGTAAATGGTTGAACTGAAGAATAATATATAAAACGGAATTGAAGATTATGTCTAGCGATCCTCCACAACATTGTTTTGGTGGGTGAAATTTGCTGAGAAGCATTTCTGGGGATTCTTTAAATAAACTTTTCCCCTCCTGAATCACTGCTTCGGTTCTTTTTATTATGTTTTCATTTTTTTTCTTGTGTATATAACCAGTCTCATTGAATTGATACAAAGCTCTTGTGAACTGATCAATTTTTTGATCTGTCGCCGCCCTTTCACTGATCTTGAAGTGAAGTATAAATTACACAGGTCTGCGAATTTTTTTTTGCCAACTGCATGAGGTATTTTTACTGAATTATATGTTTTAAAGTAGGCTGATTTCAAAAGTGATGACCATTTGTTCCTATCACATAAGGATTTTTTGCAATTCAAACACAAAAAATTAGTTAAAGCACTCCTTTATTTAAAGTTTTTAAACAATTAGTATTTTTTTAAAGCAAACGTATCATTTTTTTGATACATATACTTATTCATGTTCTTTATGAAGCCTCTTCTTCTTTTCCTTCATACTTTGACGAGTCCTTTTCCGATTTTCATCTTCAGTTTCTCGCTTAAGCAGCCAACAGTAGTCAGCAAGCATAGTGACATCCCATCGCCCTTGGTACCTTCTCTCGATATCACGGACATCTTGATGAAATCGCTCCCCCTGCTCTTCACTGTAAGCTCCCAGATTTTCGGTAAAATAGTCTATGTGAGAGTGTAAGAAATGAACCTTCAAACTCATCTTGCAGCCTTGAGCTTCGTATGCTGCTAGCATCCGTTGCACAATGGGTTTATAGTTAGGATTCTTTGTGTTTCCCAAAAACTTTCGCACTACGTCCTTGAACGATACCCAAGCTTCTTTTTCCTTCTCATTCATAGTTTCCACAAATGAAGGGTCCGTTAAAAGTTTTCTTATGTCGGGCGGTGAAAACTCCCTCTTTCAACTTTGCTTCTGACAGCTTCGGGAATTTTGTACATAAATATTTGAAACAGTCTCCATCCTTTTGCAACGATTTTACGAATTGTTTCATGAACCCCAATTTGATATGGAGAGGGGGCAACAAAACCTTCTCTGGTGGTACCAAGGTAGTGTTTATAACATTTTTCTCTCCAGGTTTTAAAGTTTCTCGGGATGGCCAATCACTTTTTTTCCAGTGCTGTTCTCTGGCTCTACTATCCCACAAGCATAAGAAGCATGGGTATTTGGTATAGCCTGCCTGTTGACCCAAAAACACTGTCAGTATTTTGAAGTCCCCACAAATCATCCATTGATGGTCTTGACGAAGGAGTAAAATCACTTTTTGCCCCCCCCCCCCATTTCTGAAATGAATCCGGCGCCGCTGTTCTCCATTATCAAATAAAATCATATAGGTTTAGTATCAATGAACATAGATACTGCAATATGCAAAAAAACTTATGTGATATAATAATTTGAATGTTTTTCTGTTTTTGAGAGGTCAAAATCTGTAAGAAAATGTAAAAAAATCCTATGCAGTTTTTTGGTCGCAGATAATTATCGGCGTACTGCGGAAGGAGAAGGTGTTTTGACAAACTGCAGGATGATCCAATTTTTTCAAGTCTTTAAAACATTTTTCAGGTGGAAGATGGTCGACAATCAATGCAAATTTTATATGTTGATAAAAATATGCTCTTTATGAACCAAATGGTGTATTCAAAATATGATTTGAATTACTTTTAATTTGCAATTTAAAAATTACATTTCTAATGGAACACACTGTATTGTGCTCTTTTCTCCCATTTTACATTAATATGTACCAAAACACTTGTATATCTCATGTTTTAAAGACTTAATTGGTTTATAGGAGTTGACAAATTAAGCACTGGATTTCAAAGTGAATTTGTTTATTTTTTTATTTATCCAATTGGTTCAATACAATTGCATCCGACGTGATATAAATGAGCATACTAGCATTCAAATTAGGATCTTTATCAATGAGGTTGTTGACCGAAAACCACCATCCCCTCTCGGGAGTATTCGAACCTACACCCTCAACATGCCCCAACACACACAATCTGAGCCCTCGTGTTCCACTGTTATTTAATGTTTGAATCGCAATTAACAATATAAATATCATAAAGTTGAGTTCAAATAAGTTTATTGAATAACTATTAAAAAACATTAAAAAGTTGTGAATGTGTAGAAGACTTCTAAGAATAAATGTTACTTGCATAAGAGGACCAACATTCGGATAATATCGTCTGCGTATTTCCCACACCCTAAACTAATAACTGAATGCATCATAGACTAAATAAAAGTGTGAATATCACTGTTCGTGTCAACAGCTGATGAAACAAAGAGGAAGGATTACTTATTATTATACCTCTAGCAGTCTAAGTCTAGAGTCTTAAGGAGTAATGGAAAAGGGAGAAATGACAAATAAACCAATGACGTCATTTTAAGGAACTACTTATTTATGAAGCACAATATAGTGTGACGACATAGCTGGACATTTATATCAGGCTTTCCTTTTACAATCCCCAAGACCATTTCAGTGTATCATCAACATGTATCAACATTTTAATTCCTTGTATGTAATGCTCTTTTTGATAGACATATTCTGTTAAGTAGGTATCTAGTTATTATAGTGGTTGGTGGTATATCCACATTTGGAATTCCATGTCCGATTAATATCATCTAACTTTTTATTATGCCATTGTATAAGTATAATAAACTATTAAAAACGATAAAGAGCGAACATCGTCAGCTCATCCACGGAATTATTCTCCTTATTCCTATAAATAGGTTTACTATAATTTCCCATGAGACACCCGGTTAAAGTAGGCGCATTCCGTTAGATTAGGGTCTACGAAAGTCTTAAGCGGACTAAGCCCGCAAGATTAGGTCTACAAAGTAAAAAATAAATAGCGCGAAAATGCCTCACTACAAATAACTTCGTGACAAAAATACCCAGAAGAAAAAAAAGAAGAACGAGGTAAATACTTCACTAAAAAAAAAGCTTCGTGACAAAAATACCCACAAGAAAAAGAAGAACGAGGAAATTGACTGACTATAAAAGGCGTGTTCAACTCTCAATGTTGGGGGTGCAGGTTCAAATACTCCCGAGAGGGGATGGTTATTTTTGGTATACCTCATTGATAAGATCCTAGGTTCGAGTGACTAATTTACATGCTAGTATGCTTATTTAAATCCTGTCGGATACTGCAATTCTATCGAACCATATAGGCACCAATAAAGGGAGTGCGATAGCCGTGTTAATTAAGGCGTGTTCAACTCTCAATGTTGGGGGCGCAGGTTCAAATACTCCGAGAGGGGATGGTTATTTTTGGTATACCTCATTGATAAGATACTAGGTTCGAGTGACTAATTTACATGCTATAATGCCTATATATATCCAGTCGGATACTGCAATTCTATCGAACCAAATAAACAAAAAAAAACCTTTTATCTATGTTCAATGAAGCTGGCATGCTGTTTTTGAATGTATGAGAAAACTAAGGATTGCTTTGTTTTTTTTTAAAATAAATAAAATGAAATAAAGGGAAAACTACCCTACAATAAACATGTTACCAACAATAGGGAAAAATGTAATCAAAGGATCAAGGGTATTTGAAATATTTCAAATATTTGATTCAAAACGGGAAATATTTAAACATATGTAATGGAGGTATAGATTGAGATGATATAAGAATTCCTTTCCATTTTTAAACTCCAAAAACCTCCTCCAATCCATTTCCTCCTTTCTCATATAATAATATGTGCACAACATCATATTTGGTCCTTGAAAAACAATGCTGCATTATATATGAGTCGCCTTCCAAAATATCCAAAAGTGATTGAAAAACAAATAATATTATAGCTTATAGCCATGACAAATATGTAGTATCTCCCCTCTGTAGCTGGAAAGAATATCCCTTATGCTATGCAAGGAAATGAAACAAAAACGCGGGCTTAAAGATTCTCATTCATTTTTAAGTATTTGTACTTGATTACACTTACGTTTTCAAACTAAAGTAAAGAAATCGAACCACGCTATCACTGAATCAAAATAATTGTTTCGCTCTACAAGGGTCAACTGATGTTGCTTAGGAAGTAATTCCGAATACGGTTCTACATGCAGAAGGCGGACATTTTGTTTTTGTTGTTTATGTTGAACCCTTTCACTTTCTCTCAGTCTATATGAGCCTCTGACAGGCTACATGTAAATATGTTATAGGTACTTTCATTATTATAGATGATCCTAACCGATAAGAACATGAAATATGCTCCAATAGTGCTTTGAGATAAGCTTACCCTAATTTAATCTTTAAAAAACACTAATGGAATTGAAGTACATACATATATATATATATATATATATATATATATATATATATATATATATATATATATATATATATATATATATTAGGGTTGTTCTTATTTTTCAAATGTTTGAAATGTTAGCAACATTGTGGATTTTCTGTTTCTTGGTGATAAAAGAAGACGATATACAAAGTTTGAACAAAATCGGTCAACATTACGAGGTCGCGAAACGAGGTCAAAGTTTTAAAAATTTAGTAAAAATATAGTTTTCCGCAAATTTCTTCAAAATGGTGGACGTTACAGACTTCAATAATAATTATTAATTTAAAGGAAATCTAATTTACTACCAGACGTATGTTTGATGTTTAAAAAAACAAAGTTTTCAGTAAAAACAAAGAAAAAAATAGAGTGTGTATTGTTAGCTTATTTCATAGCTTTTTTGTGTCAATTAACTTCACTCGCCTGTAGAAGATGACTTGTTCGCTTCAGAGTAAAATAGTACTTTTAAGTTTAGTAAAACTTTAGATGATAAATCCAAAAATGACCTTGGTTGCATTCTATCAATTCAGAATTCAGTACAATCTGAGTTTACATCATATGATTCAGAGCCTGTATTGACCTATAAGAAATCGATTATGAAAAAAATAAATCATAATATGTTTCTTAGATCTGCGTCAAGGTATCCTCTCAAAATTTTACTTTGTCTCTGACGCATTTATAATCCATTATATGCGTCATTTTGTACGCAAGATAGGCTTTTTTTAATGTACATATAACTCTCTACTTATTAAATTGACATGATTTAGTATACCAAAATATTAAAGCTGGTTAACCAAGCTTTCATTTGATATATTTTGTTTTCTAAAAATCGCTATACTTTAAGAGATATAAGCAAATACGTACTCGCCCCCAAAAATTGATCTTTTGATATGAGAATATACGATTACCATCTGGTAACTGCTGTTAGTGTTACCTGGATAGAAAGAGAAGAGGGGAGGGAGTATTTTGCCTCACTTCTCTCCCTTCAAGGCCAATCTGGGGACGCCCATGTCCATCTTTGCCAAGAAGCGTGGGGTCCACCTGCATCGTCCCCAGGATGGACTCTGTGGCCCCTGGACCCCGTACACATTCCAGCAGGACTCGCCGCCCACCGAAAAGGCCAAACTTGTGCAGTCCTGGCTGAAGAAGAATGTGCCCAACTTCTGGGACTTCAACACCTGGCCCCCAACAGCCCCGACCTGAACCCATGCGACTACTATTTGAAGGGGAAGTTGGAGAGGGAAGTGTGCGCCACACATCACTGCTATGTGACGTCCCTGAAGGCCTCCATGAAGTCGGAGATAAACAAGCTGGATCCTGCGGAGGTTTCCACGGCCTGTGGGAGGTTCAGGCGTCGTTTGGAGGCTGAGGGCGGCCATATTGAATAGTAATCTTGTATTATGTCTAATAAACAACTTTCTTATTCGTAATAGGTATAATTTTTGTTCCCATTTTGGATCTGGAGGATATTGAACTTTGTGCGGATTTACCTGCAAGACCCTGTATATACATATAATGAAGTTGAACCTTTCTCTACAACACTTTTTATATCCTCATTATCCAATGAAGAGTAAAAGTCTTAAGTCCCAATGGAGTAGATAAGGGGACAAATTGTAAAAAAATGGTGACATAACGGCAAAAACATCTCAAGAATCGACATAGCCTGACAAGATTGGCTTTTATTGTAGGATTTTCAATCTTGTATTCTCTAGTTATCTACGCCAATGTCGATCATATTTAGCTTGCATTGCAGCCATAGTTACCATTTAACGGATGTCCTCAAGCTGGTGAAATGTTTCTTCTCAGCTGATTAATCAGTTAATACAGTGATCGTTGAAGAGAAATATTAATACATTAGCTAGACGGGTTTATTTCTTAGCTCTCTAATTGTGAGACTAACGATTAGTTATTAGAATTTTTGATATAACCTTAGATGATTAACAACTTAAGATAGTTTTCCCTTCTAGTCTTATGTATATATATATTAGACCTCCCAAAAAACCCCACTTTTTTAGTTCTTTTACATATCCCAATGATTCTGGTTCATTTTTTGATGCTGAAAACGATATCTAATTAAAAAATTCTAGCATTGTAAGAAATCAGACGTCACTGGTTCAAAAATATGAATTTTTAATTTAGATATTCGTTTTCAGCATCAAAAAATGAACCAGAATCATTGGGTATATGTAAAGAACTAAAAAAGTGGTTTTTTGGGAGGTCTATATATATATATATATATATCTATTTATTTAGAGGTTTTAAACAACATTAATAAATTGAATGGTTAAGGGCTTTCTAAGTTTTTTCTCTCTCGCTTTTAGAGTTATATCTGTGTTCTATACGATTATTTTAAATCAAACATAATTTTCTTTTCTTTAATATCTTTAACTCTCTTTTTATTTATTTATAAATAAAGAAAACGGTTATACACAAATGGGAATCTTAAAATATGAAATATCAAAACCTTGCAAAAGTTCATGCATGAATGGCCCAAGGGTTTGAAATCATGATAAAATGAACACAATTTCATGTTTGGAATTGATTGGCATTATTTGAATGATTTAATACCTTCAACATCAAGGGGATCACTCAAGCATAAATAATAAATCAATTTCTCTTTGGATGTCAAAAGATACTGAGGGAGGAAAAAATATTTTTAGAATGGAGGAATTCATAGAAAATGTTTGTCATGTTGTGTCTACAATTGTGCATAATTTTGAGGGAGACTGATTATAAAATCAAGAAATATAGTTCGATAAATTAAGTAATAAAAAATTGACTGCGATCTGAGATATTTGAAATCATTTATCTGATTAATCTTATTGCGATTATATTCAAGTTGATAATCCCTTGAAATTCAATTAATTAATTCAAATTTCATTCAATATTAGTTTATTATATATTTCGGGAAGGCTTTACAGGGAAAAAATCAGATCTATATCATGTTCATTTATGTATTATTTTTATTCACAATTCTACTGCCCTTTTTACTTTGTATCTCCTGTTACAATTGAAATAAAGACCTTAAAAAATCAGATCCAAATTTATTCTTGAACTCATGGACTCCCATCATGAACGCCCCAAGTTAGGACTACCAACCCCTAGACAATCACCCCCCGGCATTTACCCCCCGTTACTAATATTTCTTATCTCTTAAAAGTTCACCTATGAAGTTAAGCATGTTTTCTTTTTGACAAAAATGCATGTGTGTTTAAAACTTATGTTCCTAATATCGATCATATGTTTATATGACCGAAGTTAGGAATATAGTTTTCAAACACTAATGCAAAAGAAAACGTAGTTGACTTCATAAGTGTACTTTAAGGGATAATAAATATTAGTAAAATACACGAGGGGTGACTGTCCAGGAGATGATTATCTGGGGGGGAGGGGGGGTGGTAGTCCTGTTACGGAATATCCCACGGAAGCGACGGCGCTAATGTTAAAAACTTTAATATCAATACTAGTAACTGCATTTAAAAATAACAAACGCTATGTAACCGATGTAAATGATTATAAATATTGGTTTTAAATGAATATTTAGTTGTAAAGACATTAATATATTTTTAAATTTCTATTGACTAATATATTTATTAAACTTTGTTAATTAGTAAGTAGTAAAATACTAAATTAAATGACATCACTTTTATGAAAAATGAAAAGGCTTTATTTTGTAATATTATTAATTAATATTTTTTTAAACCATATTTTGTTAAAATAAAGGGTCTTGCAGGTAAATCCGCGCAAACTTCAACTTTGTCCAGATCCATAAGGAGTATACGTAGAGCTTAGATATTGCACATGTGGGAGGTTTCGTGAATATACTGTCGAATTGCACCCGAAAAAAAAAATACACTGGAAAGGAGATGGAGCAGACCCGGAGGGACACGGTCATCGAGTTGCTGTGTGCAGGGCACCGTCCTGCAGCCATCATCAAGTTGCTCAAGTACCCGAAAGGACGGTCTACGACATCACCAAGAAGTGGGTGGAGTCAGGATGTCCAAGAGGAAGGAGCACAAGCCCAGGAGTGACCGGATTTGCACGCCCACATTTGTGGCTGGTCTCAAGAGGTCCATCAAGGCCAATCCGGGGACGCCCATGTCCATCCTCGCCAGGAAGCGTGGGGTCCACTTGTCGTCGTCCCCTGGATGGACTCTGCGGCCTCCGGGACCCCGTACACATTCTAGCAGGACTCGGCGCCCGCCCACAAGGCCAAACTTGTGCAGTCCTGGCTAAAGAAGAATGTGCCCAACTTCTGTGACTTCAACACCTGGCCACCCCACAGCCCCGACCTGAACCCATGCGACTACTACTTGGAGGGGAAGTTGGAGAGGGAGGTGCGCGCCACACACCACAGCAATGTGGCGTCCCTGAAGGCCTCCATCAAGTTGGAGATGAACAAGCTGGATCATGATATTTATAACCTAAGGAGCATTCATAACTTTTGATTGAATATTTAAATGAATGTAGTCGATTTTTCAATTTAGTAAGAAATCGAATATTCTGTTCTTGTGTTCCTTTATTTCTATAATAGTTCCCAATTTGGCAATTTTTTGAAATTATATTCGTAGTAATCTTCTAATTGATATATTTTTTATATTATTTTTTTGGAGGACATCAACCTTTGCGTCCCTCTTATTATATTTTTCCGTGGAATTTATTGAGTAGGGCATCTAATTTCTTGATGGCTACGACAAATTCTTCCGAGGGTTGTATCAAGCCACCTTTGGCGGAGACACATTGAAGCCAAGGAGATACATGAAAAGGAAATTGACTTTCGCCTCGTGATGCCTTTATTTTCCAAAGCGCTCTGCATTATCATAACCAGAGTTGAAGAAAAAAATTGAATAAACCTAGCCACATGCTACATTTTTTTAATACATGCAACAAAGTCAGCAATATTGAAGAAAACTAAGGAAATGCTTTATTTTATATATTTACTCACTAAACCTAAACACTAACAATCTTTGCAATGTTATTTTAGAATAATAATCCTTATGCTTCTTATTGTTATGATAATAATAAATAGTGTTAGTTCATAGCAACAAAATATAAATGTGAAGTCAAATCCTAGGAAGAATGTTTACTTTTCTGGGATCCTATGAATCCTACTCCGTTTATATTTAGGATCCTCTACGTTAAGAATTCGTGTTCCACCTTGAAGTTTCCGGAGCTTCAAGAGCTATGCCCTGAACTCGAGCTCGGGGAGAATCCGGATCAATTACGGGAAAGAAGAAGGCAAACCTGACTGGATGGATCCGGAACAGGCCCGGCGGGATGGGCGGGCCTGAGGGGGCCAGGCCCGCCCACCCACTGAGTGACGTGGGCCCGATTTTTTTATGAATGTGCCAACTGTGCCCCCCATAACATCTGTAGGGCCCTCCCAAAAGCCTGGGCCTGATCCGGAACTTTCTGTTTTACTGTGGAGTTCCAGCACATATAAGTTCGTAGAGGCCGAGGAGCCTCTAGTCATGGAAGAGTTCGAGGAAATCTTTAAGGCTGAGCCTATCGACGATTTCCTTACCCATCGGATGAGGGTTGGACACTACTAGTGTGGCAATACGATACATCACTCGATTATTGTTGGCTTCATTACAATGCCGCTCGACAGTCTTCTAATAGGGAAACTCAACCCTAGGGAAGTCATCAAGCTCGAGCGAACAATGGAGTCGGAGATGGTAGGGAAGGATTCAGCTCTCTTATCGAAGTAAAGAAGATCCAAGGCGTGGAGTCGCCCCAAGAAGTTCAAAGACCCAAAGGCATCCCCAAGACACGTGACCACAAGTGTTCTACATTTGAATGGAACCAAGGAGGATAAAAATGCCCAGATGCGGGTGGAAGTGCAACTATAGAGGAGAGGTGGGTCTCTTCGCTTTCTATTGAGAGGAACCGAAGCCGACGACTGCAGCTGTTTCTTTCAGCCTCGTTGGTGATGAGGGCGACATAATTTTCATCGAATTCGTTGTTGATGGTTGTATAATTAAATTCATTATCGACCTCGAGTTGTATGAAGAAAACTAGACAATAGGGCAGTCTTCCCCCAACTTCTGGGGGTCTTAACCTCTCGACTCCTTTACATACGCCTTCATGATGAGACTGTCTGTTTCGGAACCTGATGGGATTTCTCCAAATTCAATATAAATTACTAGGAGGACAAAGCTACTGCCGAGGAAAAAAAGAGAGGCAAAAGTATAATGGAACCCTGAAGAAGTAATGAAATCACGATGTTTATTACAATATGAAGAGTTATTTATAGCACCATATAATTTAAATTGTTTACCATTTAATATCATATATATATATATATATATATATCTTCTGACATGAATGGCTTATACGTAGACTGATGCAACATATTCAGTTTATACCCATATATGAATTTTAGATTAATTGTTCTCAGAGTTGTATCCATTGGTTTTTATTGTGTTATGATTTAATATATTTTTTTGCAAATAAATAGTAAAATCAAGTGAAGGTTGTATATTTCAAGAAACTCAATACTCCTTATTGACACGCATTCCGGTCCCTTTCTAATCGACACAACCTACCTTTACAAACATTTTCATTATGAGCCTGTCTGTTTTGGATCCTCATGGGATGAAGAAGTGCAGCTACAAATTTTAATACAGTGTAAAGGGTCATTTAAATTACTGTTTATTTAATAAAATACTTAAATAAAATTTTCTTCATAAATATATATATTTTAATATCTTATATTTTATGTAAACGATTATAAATAAAACTAAATAAGTATTCCTTTCAAAGAAAAATTTGACAAACATGAATATTGGTTGAATTTATAACCGTACATGCCTTTTAGATGTATTGTTTTCAATTTATATTAGTTTATTACTTGAGTAATATTTTTTTTCGCAAATCAATGAAAATAATAATCAGATAATTCAATTAAATGTTGCCTAGAGAAATTATCAGTTCTCCTTCTTGACTAACAAAAATTACATCATACCAAGGATATATTAAGGGATGTTCATTTAGAATATACGGATCCGTAGATGAATCGAGGTATTGGATATTAGATGAGACATTAAGAAGTTGAAGGAATGAATTTGGCTTTCCTTTTTTGAGTTTAAACACCTACTACGAGAAAGAATCCAGTAAGTACTCGCATAGTATGTTTGTTTCATTATTTACATATACTATACAAAATAACACATTTTGATTTACTGATTAATGAGAATACTTTTATATCAATTATATAAAGATAAGACAAAAAAATATAAAAGGAATATAAGAATAGATAAATTGATTCTTTGTTGACCCCTCAATTTTGCGATCAAAGATTTTTTAGGAAGACATTTATTATAAAAACATTGTGTTGTCATTTTTTATGACAGTAAGTGACTACTAAGTTCTACGCGCCAACTACTTTCAAATAACAGTACATACTATAAATAAAATGGTTTAATTCTGGATTATTTTAGAAAATTTATTGGCATTTTTAAAATAAATTACCGAAAAATATGCCTTGTATTGCCATGAATAAATAATTTCTTAAAAATGAAAAGGTAAAACTATTTGTGTAAATTGGTTAGAAGTGATAGTTTGGGATGTGAACATTTATTAACATTTTTTATATGCCGCTTACTATTTCTGAACGCAGAGTTGTTTCCATTTTAATCCTTTAAGAGTTAATCATAGAAATCCTTAAATGAAATTATAGCTCAAAACTATTTGAATGTTACTTTTTTAAATTGTCGATTACATTTAATGGCTATTAAGTAAGTATATATATATATATATATATATATATATATATATATATTTGTGCATATATATAAATGAATAATATATATATATATAATAAATTTCTTTTTCGAGAGTCATAGTAGTAGTCACTTGAAAAATTAACTTTGCGTTCACTTACTGTCGCAAAAAATAGCACCAAGATTTTTGAAAATATTATATTCCTAAGTTTTTCTAAAATCATTATTAACTAAAACGTTTTGTTACATATCAGAACATAAGGTCGCAAAATGAGGGAGGGAACAATTTTTCTATCATCATTTATTCAAACGTCTGATCCGAAAAATCCTTTGATGGTCATGGAACGATATTATCAAATGAGTTTGCCATTCCAACGAATGAATAAAATATCTTCAAGATGAGCCTCCGTTAATCTTCCTCTCTTTGGAGAGTTAACATCCTTTAGGACAGAGAAAAGTCTTTCCACGTCGCATGTCACCATCGGAGCATTGGTCATCAAGAAGGTATTGACATCATATTCTTCATTTCCTTTAGCACTATGCAAGGAACTTGCTGTTTCCATCATTGTCCTATATCCAGGATTCTTATCCAGCAACTCTTTCAACTTGTTGGCAAAAGGCTGCAGTGTGAGAGTGGTCTGGACCTCTTCTATTAATTTGAAGCTCTCGACCAGAGGAAGCCTCTCTTGCAAAGCCTTAATTGCCTTCACAAGTATTGGGAAGTTGTCTTTGATGACTTCAAGCTGAGTAAGGATCTCTTCATCTTCAAAGATTTCTTTGGCTTCAATTATTGCAGCACTGTCGTTCTTCAATTCCTCCACAAATTTCTTGACATTAAGAAAATTTATTTCATAATAGAAGGCAGCTTCCAACCAAGTTCCCTAACGACTAATCACCGGTTCGGGCGGCAGCGGAATTTTGAAGGAAGCTGCGAAGTGGCGCTTTCTAATTGATGACTTCACAAAAAATTTCTTGACTTCCGAGATGAGATGGTTTACTTTCAGAAATTGCGTCCTAGCGAGGTCAGCAACACGATTGAGAGCGTGAGCTATACAGGTAACGTGTATTAAATTAGGAAACTGCTGCCTCAGTCCACGACCAGCCTTGAGACAATAACTGGCTCCATCAGTGAGAAAAAGACGTAGCTTCTTATTAGCCAATTCACTTCCAAGGACTTTGCGTAAAGCCCTGATAACCGCTAACTGGAGACTCTGATTATTGATGGTAGTAACATCGCTCAGACCAATCAAGAACGGACGTTCCAGGGTGACTCCATTCAAAGTTCCAGCCATGATTGCGGTCATGGCCCGTCCTTGCGAATCAGTCGTCTCGTCAGCTGTACAAAATATCCTTCTCCTTCAATTGCTCTTTAATCTTGGAGCAAATTGTTTCACATTCCTCCTCCATACACTTTGTTAGCGTTGTCCGGCTTGGAAGTCTCTTGCCGCAATGCTTCTCGAAGAAGTTGATGAACTCAGGTTGTTCCACCTTGGCCAAAGGGATGTTGCAGGCGATCATCATTCTTGTCAGATCCATGGTAAAAGTAGGGCGTGTAACCGATGAAGTCTGTTCCTCCAACTCAATAGTCTGTGTTTTGTTGAAGAGATCAAGATGTTTCTGGTGTTTATTGGATCGGACATGATGGAAGAGGTTGCTCCTAATTTTAATATTGAAGGATTTTGAACACAGCCTACAGCATAGAGATTCTTTTTGTGAGTCGTAAACCCACACTCTGTTCCCGCCGAGCTCGTGGATGAGACGGATCGGATCTATAACTTTGGGCATCTCGAATATCTGAAAGTAATAAAAACGTTAGTGATATAGATGTTTTTTGATAACAAATTAATTTGAAGCTATGAAACAGTATGATGATATAAAATTACATAGTCTTTTGTTTTAAAGTTCTTTAAATGGAGAATCATCAATTAAAAGATTATTTTCCATTCAAACAAGATAAAAAATAAACCAGCCAATAATCAAAACTACATTAAGTGCAATTCCATGTAAGGTCAATTTAATATTATTTAAGGGTCACTACATTAAATAAGGAAAGGTTCTGCAGACATATTTGCTCAACCAAATCGGCCCATTACACTTAAGGTATCATTCCCTCCTCCAGTCTCCAGGAATGCCTTTACATGGAACATTCAATCATTTGCGGAGGCCAGTGCCCTTCCAGGAGGAAGGACTTGACTCTGTCCCTGCCTGAGGAGGAATGACTTGGACTCTATTGCTACAACACGCTACATGAGACCACAAGGAGCAATCCTAAATTGATGACAGATTTTCTTGAGGGCAGCCAAGAGCCTGGGTCCCTCTTCTGGTCACTTTTGGGTTGTGCTGAGACCTGCTGGAATCTTCCTCCCTCGCTTCTTCGAAACAATGCTTGAGCTGGACTTGAGGAGCCTCAAGATAATCTCTTGTTCAGCTCGAGACCCATGTGTCTTAGAAAATCTACCAAAGTTGCGCATCCCTCCTAGCAGATCTCATGTTCTTTGCCTTCACTCATTCTTTCTGCGCCCTGGGCCTCGGACATTGAATTAATCGAGAATGATAACAGGAGCAACAAAAAAATATTTTTTGAAAATAGAAGGGAAATGAAAAATTCTGAAATTCTGATGTGGATCCCAAAATGCACGTGTTAGATTTATATAGAAAAATCACCAAATCTTTTTTTCCGTCCAGAAATTTTTAAAAAATTTTTTTTTGTAATAAAAAAAATTCAGTGACATCAGATCATGGGAGAAACCCCTGACGATTTTTTCCCATTTCCTCATAAATAAAAATCAAATAGCAAATTTATCAGTTTGTATTTAGTCATCAAATTTATTAGCACAATTATCATAATATTAGTATCTAAGAATGTGCATTACATGACACAGAAGTTCAGAAATTCACGGCAAAATCGGCGTTTCTTCATTCAGTGTGTGAGCAGCTGCTGTTGTTGATCTCGCTTCAGCGACCAGGCAGTAGTCCGCCATCATGACTTGCGTCCATTCCTGGTACCTCTACTCTATTTGGGCATGTCTGATGGAACCTTTCTCCCTGTCGTCGCTATCGCCCGAGATTTTCAGGAAACTTCTCATGTGGAGCAACAGGAAGTGCATCTTTATACTATCAAACAACCGAGTTTTGGAAGGCTCTATCATGGTGCTAATGAGTCTGGCGTGGTTTGCTGCCTTCGTGTTCCCCAGGAAGTTGTTCACCACTGCACAAACGATTTCCACGCGGCGCACTCTAGCCGTGTTCATGGAGTTTTGAACTCTGTGTCCTTTATAAGCTTCCGTATCTGTGGACCATTGAAATGCCGGCCTTCACCTTCTCACTGGTCAGTCGAGGAAAGGCTCGGCAAGGTAGTGAAGCACTCCATCCTTGTCGAGAGCGCGCGTGAACTGTTTCATTAACCAAAGCTTAAAAGGTAGCGGTGGGATCAATATCTTCTCCCGGTCAACAAAAGGTTCGTGTATGATGTTTCTCGCCCAGGTACTAACTGATCCGCGCCGGCACTCTTCTTTACATAGTGCTGGACATAGTGAAGGCAATGAAATATAAAGGTAAGTGAAATAGAGAGAGAGAATCTAAGAGGCAATATGTCACTACGGAGTCCTTGGGAAGAATGAGACTGAAATTGCTAAAGTATTAACCTTCGTCGGCTTAAATTCACACAAACCTATATTAAATATTAAATAAATTCTACACATATTATGCACATAAATTTATGATAAACACAAAAATAAATTATTTATAATATTATTCGTGTCTGTGAATGTAATTCGATATATTTTCACGAATAATATGATTGAACTCAAAACCGTGATATTAGAATATGTATAGATCGTCAGGTAGGCTATGGCTGTATCTCAAAAAGTTGGACTGATGGAGCAAAATCAATGTGATATTAGGGATTCAGAACACAAAAATTAGTCTAAATCAGCTGAAGAAACCCCAGACTTTTTTTGGCTGTTGACCAGTGTAATTAGTAGCGAGTAATTACATATATGGGACGAAATAGAAGAGAAATGAAAAATCTCTGAAAGTCTCTGTGGATCCCAAACTGCACGTGTTAGATTTATATAGAATAAATTAACAAAATCTTCATTTTTCCGTCCAGATTTTTATTTAGTTCATATAACTTTTTTCTTCTCCTCAAATGAAAACAAACAGTGACAGAAGATCATGGGTAGAAACTGTTTCGTTCTTCCTTTCTTGTTTGCATTTAATACTACATACTTCATAAAAATAATAGCAAAATATTATAATCAGTACATGAAGAAAAAGAACGGCCAAAAGCAACAATATTTACAACTCGTTCAACAGCATCATTTGAAACCCATTGAAGCAAAAAATAGA
The DNA here is from genome assembly GCA_013387185.1 of Caligus rogercresseyi. Classification (NCBI taxonomy): domain Eukaryota; kingdom Metazoa; phylum Arthropoda; class Copepoda; order Siphonostomatoida; family Caligidae; genus Caligus; species Caligus rogercresseyi. The sequence goes on along the minus strand of CP045905.1, from coordinate 12,779,521 downwards.
TGGAGGTTTGGTGTTTCCAATTGAATTTAAGCCTTTTTTCTAGCACTATTTCATTTTGTTTTGGCCGGAAGGATAATAAATTACACTGTTAGGGCTATACCAATGTTTTTGTCCATGTTTGATCATAACTTCTTTTCTTTTTTTTCTTTCGAGCTTAAGTGCCATACTAGTCTCTGAATAAGATCCTTATAATTGGCAATTACTTGTATTCCCATTTAGGCTCAGGCGGATATTCTGTTGGAGAGTCGGGCAATATATCATTACTGTCAGAAAGGCTTGATTTTTGAATAGTTCTTTAGTTAAAAAGATAAATGTTTTCTATTGTATCTCCTTAGCTTTCGTAGTTTTCACAAGCGCAGGATATGAGGATATCCCATACTCCTTTAGTTGTTATCTCAAGCCATTTATTCATGGGAATGCATCGAAAGAACTTCAGTAGGTTCTAAATTACTTGACCATATCCTTCCTTGTTGTTTCCTCATACTCGTATCTAAGGCCTCTAGCAGATAGCTGAGAATATATATTTGTAAGATCACACTTGGAATAAAAACATGGATTAGTCTTCTTTTTATTTTGTATGTGACATCAACTTAATTGCAAAGTTGATTAATGAAAGCACCTTCTGGAAAATGGTTACTGATATGCATTATTGATGTCCCAGGTTGAATTTATTTCCTCGTCTGCAAAGTTTATGACAAAGTTTTCTTAAACGATGACTCGATGGGGAAAAATGATGTGACCGGACTGGCAAATTTCCTATTTTGGATGTTTTGGATTTTTTGCGAGGGTAATTGTGAATACATACATTAACATCGTCTTAGATGAATATTTGAAAGCAACTTCAAGGGGTAATTATTTCATTCATTTAGTTCTTCTTGAAACATACACAGACATAAAACAAAACACTCCTGAATGAAGTTCTTCTTACATCTTCATTTATTGTTTATTAGTTAAGGAGGTTGCGTTGAGATTGTGTTAATTACTGCCTCCTAGAAGTGAAGATAAAATAGTTTTCCTCCAAATAAGGTCCTATTAATATTCTACATACATCTATTTGTCATGTTTTTCAAAAAAGAATATTTATGAAGAAATGACTTTATTTACCAACTCTTATCACCATTTATAATATATGAGCATATTTGTGACGTCACAATCCCCTCTCTGCCCTTACAGGCCTCGCTCCTCTCTCTGATATACTTGTCTCTATGTATCTTGAGTTAATTCATCACAATTTGAACACCACTTCCTATATACCTAGAGCAATAGAGTCTGGGAGTCTGTTTGATATAATGTCCTCGTTGTCCTGGGGCTGACCAGAGGCCGTCAAGGCTTTGCAGGAACTGATTGAATCCCTCTGATCACCACCATAGGTTGTAGATCATTTAGTCCCATTTTTTAATATATTTTGCTAAATAATAAAAACTAGCATCATTTATGGTAACCATTGATAAAGAGAGGATAATATTTTTAGGTCCATAAAATCGACTGAGTGGTTCTCCTTCTTGTATTTATCAAAATAATTTTTCTTTTGATCTTCCCAAAGAAATATTTGTTCTTAACAAGCGAGAAATGTAAGCATTTTTCTAACAAATTTAAAACGACTCTTATGCACTTGAATAAAAAAAAAATTCACAGTTCCTTCATTTCAGTTGCTACCAATAGGATATTTTAAAAACCGATGCAAATGTGTAAAATATACATAAACAAGCACTTTATGGAGGTTTTTAGCGCCTAGTGCAAGCAATTTGTATATGCTTACTTCCGTCTGAAGATCTGAATCATCCTAATAGGCATGCTCGACATGAATATGCTTTCATTTTTATGTGAACATTTTTTTTCCAAACATATGTTTCCATCAAAATGTATATACATAAATCGATAAGTAATTCCGTATAATATATATGCAAATTAGGATTTAACGATTTTAATATTAAAAAAAGTAGAATATTGCGTAATTCCAATCGTATTTTCTTCCTATGCTACATATGATATTTTAAGGTTATACAATATTTAATGGAATATTTTTCTCAAGTGGATTTGCTGATAGCGTATGCAAATATTCTGTTCCGATGTAAGGATATATGTGCATAAAAGTTTGGAATCTTTGAGTACTTTATATAGTCATAAATGAAAAAGAAATAGTTAATTACAAAAAAACAACTTAAGGACAACTTAATAAACATAAGTTTCTTTAAGGTTTGTGGTTGGAAATATAATAAATCAATTACAGACAAATAAAAACGATGTGTTGTAAGTAATATATTTTTTTAAAATGGGTTGGAGCTCGAAAGTCAGATTTTATATGACTTTTCAAGATGTTCAGTTAAAAAAGTTAAGTTTATATCATCAACCTACAAACAAGGTCCACCGCTGTCTAAATGGTTAAAGTGAAAGCCTGTAGGATCCCTGCGACGCCATCGTAACCCATTAGCTAAGGTGTATCCGTCCAGTCCTAAAAAAATAACTTATATGCCAAATAATGAGTCCCACGTTTATGACGATTCGTATCGACCGTCAGACGATACGAATGTCAATGTTTGTAATAATAAATTGAGTCAGCACATAGACAGTCAAGTGGGCGATGAGGCTGATCTGCAGTGAAACTCCTATAAGCTGTGGAAGAAGATGCTCTAGATCCCTAAGATGAATGACGCAAAGTTGAATGAGAGTCGTAAATTATTGAACCCCTCGATCAAACACGGGACACGTTCTACTTTTTACTCCTCTTTCATGTTTTAAGGGACTACCGGCACGTATTTTATTATTTAATTTTTCACCAATAGGGGAAGGAAAAAAAGAAAGAAAGGAGAGAGTTAGACTGATAGAAGGAAAGAGAAACATAGAGAGAGATAGAGAGTGTTGAGTAACTAGATAACTCCGCCCGAAGAGTCCGGAGTAAGAAGGTGGTGCACTTATCAATGTGTAGCCATTGTTGTCCTTTATTTATGAAAAACTGCCAGAGCTGGGACTACCGATGTAAATCGGTATTCGATACTACGACGGTAGATTTAAAATACGAACCGATTATACAATATTCGGTAGAAACTACCAAAATACCGTACCAATTGACAATCAGTACGGTATGTTTGAAAGTATGACTTTTGTGACATTCACATAGAGACATAAAGATAAAGAAAGCTTATTCCTTCAATAGCAGAGAAACATCGTTCAACTGTCGCTTTGCCCAACATAAACAAAGTAATTTGTGAAGTGCTCACTTGTGTGAGAACTTGAACTTTGCAAATAAAATAAATAACTACAACCTATAGTATATAGAGTAGATACATAAATATACATTCAATATAAGCAATGTTATGCATTGAATATTAAAGTACCTGAAAGTGCATTTAATATTGGACATAAGAGACAGTAAATGAAAAAAAATAGCCTTCCATTTCCTACAAATCCAAGTACATATATAATTTACTATAAGAGTAGTAAGTATTTTTTTTTTTTTGTACCCAGGGTACAACAAACTTTATTTCACTTATATTATATCAACATTACATCAAACATTTAAAAAACCAAAAAAACTACATATTATTAACAACGTCCTCAATAAAAGGTTCAAAGTTTACTGGTAAGGGGGTTCTCGAACATCTAAATTTATAGAGAATTACTTGAATCTTTGTAACTATATAATTGATTTGTTCATAATTGGGCCAATATAAAAATACACAAATTCTTTTGGTGATAGAATTAAATTGTGATTTAAAAGAATAGTATTCCCACTTCTTCCCAAATTCTCACTATAGGCGGACACTCAACTAAAAAATGCTTTAGGTTTCAAAATCATTTTCACAAAAATAGCAGATTCTTTCAGATTTAGTCTTCCCGAATATATTTCCTAAAGTTAGAGTATTTGTGACGATCCTATATTTTAACCAGTACATGGAGTGGTCAAAAACTTTGGAATTCAGAATTTCTAATATTTTAGAGGTAGGTACATTTAAAAAAAATCTTTTCTTCTTGAAATTTGTTGGATAAAACATTTGTTTGATTGCTTGTTGGTTAAAAGTTTCCTAAAATTGTTATTAGAAAAGGAACATAAAAATTATAAAACAGTCACGTGGGCCTATGTCTCGTTTCTTAAAGTTAGTTTATATAAAATTCCTTGTTTTTCTAAAATTTCACTCGAACTAAAACTCATATTGTCATTAAAAATCTCACCTAAAAAACTTAGTTTCCCTTTAATGGAAGTGGTGGATATAAAAGATAACCGCCCATTGTCAGTTCTTGCCATTTCATTTTTTCAAGGACTTATAAATTATGTCTACACTACTTTCGACCGTTTTTTTCCAAAAAGAGTTAATACTCTTTGCCAATTCAAAAATGATGTCCGGTCCATTGCCTTTTACACTGTCAATTTCTTAATTTTTAAAACCACTAACTGACCATTTATTATTCCCTCCATACTGATCCTTTAGTAAGTATTCTCTTACACCAAGAAAATAGTAAGGCCTTCCAAAAGTTCTTGAAATTTATTAATCCGAGTCCGCCCCATTTTTTGGCCGATGTTATACGTTTCCATGAAATCAACTTACTGTCCCTTCTGGAAATAAAAAGTTGTCGCAAATTGCTTCAACCTTTAGGGATAAAATCTCAGAAAATGGAGTCAGTTTTAAAATGTGTACGACTTTTGGCATTATAAGAGAGTTCCAAACCCCTATTCTGGACGGTAGGTTTTTTCCTAAAAATGTTGTAAATGTGGAAGCTGATGTCCTTAAGATGTCTTCTATTATTCTTTCATTTTCTAAAAGATCGGAATCATCAATTGTTAAAAAGTGCCGAGTACTCTTAAACGAGGAACAATTTGAATATCTTTATTTCTTAATTCAACGGTGGCAGAAGTAATAATAGATGTTTTTTTTAAATTTATATCTAATCCAGAATATATTCCATATGCTTCAATAAGCTTTAAGGTTTCTTCAATCGACTTATTTATAATACTTTGTGTGCCACCATATGCCATGGTAATGTCGTCAGCAAAAGCTTCAATTTTGATTTCTTTACTACCAATTTCCAAACCTTTGATAGCCATGCAATTACTTATCTGATCAAGTAACGGATTTAATGCTAAAATAAATAACGCCGGGGAGACGGGGTCTCCTTGGCGACATCCTTTTTTCACACTAAATATTATCTGTTCTTTGGTAAAATGTACTTATATTAAAAAAAAAACTGATATCATATTTAAAAAAGTATTGCTAAAACCTTGTATACGAAGACAATCTAAAATCCATTGATGTGAGATGCTGTCGAACGCTTTTTAAAAATCTATTGCCATGACAGCAACATCTAAATATGTTCCCTATTTTGAGATTGCATCCTTGATCCCCCGCACTACATCTTCCATGTAACGGCCCTGCACGAATCCCTTCTGAGCGGGATGTAAAAGTATTGGTAAAAATTTCCTTGATTCTCTGTGCTAAATACCGCTATATATTTTATAAGCTACATTTAGCATTGTGAGAGGACGTAAATTATCAATAAAACGTGGGTCTTTTCCAGTTTTTTGGGATTAAAATAGAGTTTCCCTGTGTTAAGTACGTTTCAAAAGTACCTTTAACTGTTGCTTCTTTAAAAACTTGTTGTAAAAGAGGAGATAGAAGTTCATAATATTTTTTATAAAATTCCATTGGAAAGCCATCGGGCGGCCGGAGCTTTATTGAGTTAAAATTCGATATATATTGTTTCCAATCTCAGCATATGTAATGTCTAGCTCTAATAGTTTAAAGAATGGTTTTGCCTTCTCCAGATTGCAAAAGGTTACCAGTTTCATAAGGAACAGTTCTACTAGTCTATATAATTTATATAAGATTAGTAAGTATTAAATTTCAAACAAATCTAATAAATTATAACAAATGATGTATTTAATTGTCCTTTGTAATAAATTGTCCGATATTAAATGCATATGAATAAGTCACAAAGCAGATACATAATAAATTTCTCTCTCTCTCGTTCTAATCTACTGTACCGAACATCGATCGATACTGTAGATATATAATACAATCTACCGAATACCGATATCGATCGGTAGAAGATATATAACCAATACCGAACAGGCGGTAGATTTTTCTACCGAATCCCAGCTCTGAAAACTGCGTTTAATATACAGAGACGGAGAGAGAGTCTGACAGAGAGAGAGAAAGAGACAGGCATACAGAGAGTGAAAAAGAGAAACAGACAGATAGAGAGAGAAAGAGATATTGAGCATTAGGGATTGTTCGGATCGACTGACAAATTCGTAGTAATATCAGTAGTATCATTAATAGTAGATCTATGTTGCCTTGTGGTTACTGAGCCTGCTTATTCTAATCCAATAGCTAATGCTATTTAATCATTTTCATATAATATGCGTCGTTACTATTATAACTAAATATTTACTAATCATATGACTTAGTAATGAGGTTATGGTTAACCACTAGTTCTTCCATATTCTATAATAAAACGATGATTGTCGATGGCTGGGTTGTTTTTGTGGGGATATATGATCGCCATAGGCTTTTATTGCTTCGCAAGAAAAAAGCCTATTATCTCTCAACGGCCCCAGACGCTTGCCTCTCCATTCATAAACACCCAAGCACCTCAACTGTCCTCATAAATAGGTTATTTTAATTATTATATTGATTTGAAATATATCAATGACACACAAAAGATGTATTTTTTATTATTATAAGTATTCAATATTTTGCACAATGACATGCCAATAAAGTTATGAAACGCTACTTGATGAATTCAGCTTGAAACTGAACATTAAATTACTTTTAATTTATACATTAGAAATTTGTCCTATGGATTTATGACTTAGAAAAATATGTATCTTTTTTGTTTAATTCCAAGATTTGAATTATCTCTCTCTCTATCTGTGCCTTTAAAGCAGTACATGGTCCATCATTAATAAGTGACAGCGCAACCTCCAAAGTATACTATATCTAATAAGTGTCGAAAAGGGACTTCATGTCTCTAAAGAGTCCAAAAGCTCCCTTCCTCACATGAAGTCTTTTCTTCGTCTTTCTCTCCTTCTATCTCCCTCTCTTCCCTCCCCCTTTTGGCAAAAAATAATAATAATACTTACCGTTGGTCCAAAAAAACAAACATAAAAGAGAACTAAAGAATTGGCTCCTATTCCAGGGACTCCTTTATTCACTTTAAAAGTCCATAGTGATAAAGGAGGCTATACTCAAGTAAAAGAGAGAGAAAAGAGGGAAGGAGAAGGATGAAGAGAGAGGGAAATAATAATTATTCATATTGCCCGGGCAGTGTGAATAGGGTCCTAATATCGGTCAATTGAATTAATAATAATATAATTGATGTTCTACCAGCCTAATGTACTTTATTTTCTATTCGAAACATAAAATTAATAAAATCAAAAACTCAAATGCAGTTTGAGTCCTCTTTAAGTTAATTATATGCTTTTTTGCTGAAAAAAGTCAGTTGTGCATTAATATGCGATGCACGGTAATTGATACCATTATATTTATGTATCTCTGTTGATCTTCACTGTTTGTTTATGCTTAAGTTCGTCTTTACGCTGACTCCTGAGCGTTGAGACTCCTGACTCCTCCCTCCCTTGACGTTCCACCACTCCCGTGGGACAATTTTGGTTCCATCTATAGGAAGGAGCTCCCGCTCCTCAACGTCTGGACACCCTTCATCACTCTCTGGACCCCCTTTCGGTAGAGATATCGGCCCTTGGACTTCACTTCAAAGGGACACCTTCCCTTTACTCCGGGATCTTTTGGCCGTTGGATCTTTCCTTTATCTCAACTCGTTGGGAACACGTCTGCCGTCTTCTGTGGGACTTAGGGACATCATCGTTGGGGCATCATCCGACTTCCCTGGACGGACTGATATTTTTTTTTTGGAGGATCCGCTAACATTCTTTTGAGCATTTTTGGACTCTTTTTACCACTATTTTCATTCTCCGAAATGATCTTTTATTACAAATGAATTGAAATATATTACAACTATTAAAGCTCAACAATTCGATCTGTTTCATTATTTATTTAACTGAATTTTAATACAAAATAATTATCAAATAATATCACTTATTAAGACACGTATTACTATTGTGGCATTTACTATTGCAAAGCAGTCCGGTTTTTTGCAAATACATCTATTTGTACTACAAAGGGTCGACTGTGTAGACAACAACTACTACTATTATTATAGTATAATAAAACGTCATTTCACTCAAGGATAATTGTTTTAATAGCTAGAAAAACCAAAAACAGCCCTGCCCTCGACGACCAACGTTTCATGTAGAACGTAGAACATGATTCAATACATTCAATTCAAATAAATATAGCAGTCAACAATTTTAATATTTTCTTTTATTGAGTTAATATATACATAAACATAATAAATTTAATCATAAATATAAAACTCTGCGATACATTAAATAAATTGTCAAAGGCGTCGTTCACATTCTTGCCCCATCTCTCTCGCCATAAAAATTCATTCAAGTGCCCAGAGAGCATAGTATCATGGACACCGGCCATTAACTTGAGCCTCTGCTTCGCGTTTTTCCAAAAACACTCAACATTGTTAGTGTGAGCGCCTGTCAAAGGGTCCACAAAGTTCCTGGAGTGGTTGACCACCTCATGCTCATAGCGAGGATGAACGGGCATTTGACGGATTCCATTATATGCAGCCTAACCATCGCTGTATATAATGGAACCCGCCTCAATGTTATCCATGATTAAAGGCAGGAGAGTAGCGGCTCTCCTATCATTAACCATTAGGAGGAATCCTTCCTTTGTGTCTGGGCAATATCCGCCAAACACCACCTCTCAGGCACGAGGTGGCCTCTATTATATTTACGTTTGGCCATGAGGGATTCATCTATTTGGACCACCACGCCCGGGCCTCCAATCTTGCGCAAGCTGGAACTCAATTTTCGTGAACATATCTCCCAGAAAATTGAATACCAGCGCACAGCTGATACAGAGCTTATGTCCAACACCTGGGGAACGGTTTTGACTGGCATTTTTTGGGCCCACGCCCAAGCCAAGCGGATCGTGTCGGGAAATGACAGATTGGAACTTGTCCATAAGGAACCACTCCTCTCGTTAAGAGTTTTGTCCTGGTGGGTGCCACACTTCCACCGCTTTGCTCCTCCCCGGTACTTGGACAGAGACATTGGTCGATGGCATGTCCCACAGGTGGGCGGGAAAATCTTAGGCAGCCTCTTATTTGGAGGAACTGCCTAGAAGATTCGATGTCACTCGTTACTTCAATTATTTCCTTCATGGACATGATTGTTTTGAATGATGAGCTCCTTTTTCTCTTCTTCTCCTTCCCTCTTTTCTCTCTCTTTTACTTGAGTATAGCCTCCTTTATCACTATGGACTTTTAAAGTGAATAAAGGAGTCCCTGGAATAGGAGCCAATTCTTAAATATAGAACGCGCCCGAAATATGGGTATCAATTGGCTATAAATATTTTTGACGTGACGTCATAATATGACAAATATTAATGTACTCTTTGGTGGATGCTAGATTTTAATAAAAAGCCCGCGTATAATTTAATCTTAAATGAAGTTTTACACAATAGGAGCTACGACAGCAAATATATTCATCACATTGGCGTTACATAGATTCATGCATTGCCAAAGACTATTCGATTCATGGCTATTTTTATAAATAGATGGTACATTTAATACAATATACCTTTGGTCAATTCCCTCCTTAATGCTTTGCTTTATTTCCCATCAATCTCCATATGCTGCTTTTATCCCATTAAGTGTAAATGGCCTTTATTGCTTTGCCCATTATCCCATTATCCTTTCAAATAATTTATCCTAACAACTCTCATCTTTTGTTTAATTGAAAGTCACCAAGCGTAATTGGCCTTAGCGAATCAGGAGGCATTTGCTTATTACTCTTCCTTATTAATGGCTTTTATGGATGCATATATATTAAGAATAATATGGATTTTATATGAAAATATATTCTTAAAAATAAGTTATGCAAATTTGTAAATGATTTTTTAAATCATAATTATTTTGAGCTTTCCACAACGACAAACAATCCGAAATCCAACTTGGTACTTGAAATAAATGATAAAACCAAAACAATATGAATATTATTATACGATAAACGATTACATACGTATGCTTTAATCGCACGCGTTAACGTCGTATGCTTTTGTTCGTATGTTCCTTTAGCGCACGCCTTTAACATTGCACTCTTTTTTATAGCGAGTATACTAACGCGTTGCTCTATTGTCGTTCCTGCTTATAATCGCACGCTTAAACGTCGTGAGCTTTATCGTCGCAGTCTTACTTCAAAAGACTAAAAAAATATAAAAAAGCATTTTCGACAAATATTCGGCAGATACATCAATAAAAGTGTTCACCAAAACTATTCAAACCACGACAACTTCTTTTTTTAAAGAACGGAGGGATTCTTTGAAAGTGCGGTCACAGGATATAGTATGCGTTTTTTGTTCTTCTTCTATATTTGCCCAGTCCTTAATGGCTGACACAATCAACGTCTTCAGGATTTCAGAAGTCGCGGAGGCTGAAATGGAGAATAAGTCTCTTTAGAGAGTAGTGCCTCGAAAAGACTAAAAATATCTCAAAATACGAACAGCGTCCATCTCCTACTGTTAATAGAATTATTAATGGTGGTAAAGTGATGTATACCCCAATGGACATTCTACGATATTTCCATGATATATTTCAGTCAATTGTGGGAGTGCCAAGAACTAACTTTCCTAAGCGGAAAAATGTCAAAAATCAGAGGAAATAAAATCTTCACTCGGGATTCTATCACAAATTATATCCAGAATAACCTAAACTGTAAAAAAGCAGCTGGCCCGATGGTATAATTGGTGATATTTATGCTCTCTTTTTGGAGGAAATCATTCCATATCTTTTGAAGGTGGGTGAGTCCATGGAATTGAAGGGGACAATGCCTGTGGATCTAACGAAGGTAGGATCGCATTAATCCCAAAGAAAGGGGATGGGTCAGACTTTAGTCATTGGAGGCCCATCACCATTCTCAATTATTCTTACAGAATATTATCGGGAGTGCTTGCCCAAAAGATAGAAGCAATTCTCAATAACAAGATTGGCTGTCAACAGAAGGGCTTTCTTAAAAAAGAAAAATCTTCGACGTCTCCAGAAACATTCAGGCATGCATCGACTCGGTGGAAGAAAAGAAAACATTTGGAGCAATAATAGCAATTGACTTTCAAAAAGCTTTCGATTCCATATCGCATGTTCATATTATGAATGCAATAAGGAAGCTCTTACCAAGGGAGTATTTTAATCCTATTCGGGCACTACTGCGAAATGGCACTTCAACCATATCATTAAATGAAATTGAAAGTGATCCTATCAACCTCACTAGAAGTTGCAGACAAGGATGCCCATCTGCTCCTCTACTCTTTGTAGCAGCAGTTGACGACTTAGCTCGAATGACAATGAAAAAATATAAAGGTTTTGGTATAGACATCAAGGGCTCTAAGCATTAATAGACCTTTATGCAGACGATGTGACTCTTATGATAGAAGGACACTCTGAACTTCAACTAACTAAGAGAGTGGAGATAGTTCTGATTTTTTTGCAAATTATGAGAAAATATCAGGCCTTGCAATCAATGCATCCAAAACAACGATATTACCTCTAGGTCAATAGAACCCTCAAACAAGTATAATTGCCTCCTTCCAAATTAAAAATCAAGTGGACATTCTTGGAGTTACTTGGAATTGTAAAGGAATCGACGAGAAAAGCTGGAAGAGTGTGTTTTCAGTAATCCCTTATAATATAACGAAATGGAGGAGTTTCAACATTCAGAGAAGAATCGACTTGTATAATTTAAAGGTAGTCCCTCTTTTATTATACAAGGCGTCTTCTCATCCCATAATTGCCGTGAAAGCCATTCTCGAGGAGGAAAAATGGCTACGAACCCTTTTCCATCAGCACTACCTTCCTTCTGTTCAAAGACCTAAGCGTTCTCTCGGAGGAGGTCTTACTCGACTGTGCCATATAATACCAAAGGTGTATGTGATAATTTTCAATGAAATAACTACAAATCCTTCTATCGAGTGGAGGAGATCAATAGCATATAATGAAATTTACTGGTGGCTGATGTTCGGCTCTGACCTGACAAATCATATAACGTCAAGACTCTCTCGGGTTTGGGGTGCCGCTCAGCGTATTTTATGGAAATTAAAACCAATTTACGACACCAATACAACTGTTGACGTCATTAGACAGAACGCGAACAAGAATTTTTACTTTCGAAATCTACCACGACCAGAGAGTTTGGAGGAAGAAGCCATCAAATTTAGAATCCTTACAATTCATGACCTCCACAAAGAAAATATATTTTCGGATGGACGATTTAAGTATCTTTTGACAAGGACATCTCAACAACAAATTTTATTTACACCTTGGCATTTGAAAATGTCTCCTCCATCTCATAAAGGAGAGGTGGACAAAATTTGCAAAAAATATTTGAATCTCCTTGGCCTCCCCTCAAAATGGAACAATCGGATTCTTGAATCATTACTTGGCATTCATGATGGAAGGAAATTCACTTCTCAATTGATGATTTCGGCCGATCTTTTGTTTTACAAGACCATGTAAAGATTGTGGGTGTTTATTCAACTCGACACTTCATGTATTTGTGGAGTGTCGTGTGGTGAAAATTCTCAAAGATTTTATTCTTTTAAACTCACCTAATCTCCGTTGTGAATCTTCAAATGCTTGGAAAGGCATTGTTCTCTTCGGCCTCGGAAAGAACAACAAATCACCGGAGTCTAAGGCACTGACCTTTAGTATTTTAAACTCAAAGGCCCTGATATGTCAAAAGCTGTCCTTCAACGAACCCTTGCATCCCTTCGAGCTGAGGAACATATTTTTGTCGGCAGCAGCAAGATATGCAGCTTTATCTTTGAAAATCCCCTCGCTGGAAGAAAGAGCAACGTGGACGTCTGCCGGAAGAATCATTAAATACTTCCCAAGTCTCTCCCTCCAACATAAAAACTGATTGTTTATTGAAAAATTATTTCAAAAGTTATGCTAATATATAGCCATCTGAATATTTCTATGTTTTATTTTTAACATTTTTGTTCAGAGTTTTAAAATATTTAATAGTTCTGTAATTGATTGTTAAATGATTTAAAAAATGATTTGTTTTGTTTTTTAATTTATATAATATTTTATTGTTTGTGTTCTTCCCCAGAGCAAAAAATTTAAACTATAATGTTTATTTATTTTTTTATAACACATTTGCTTTGGGTTTTATGTAAATGTCTCATTTTTTATTTATTTACATAATAAACGAACTGGTTAATTAAAAAAAGGGGCTGAAGGGAATTAATAATCAAAAGCACGATACATAGAATATTGTTTATCAGATATTTATATGAAGCCTTTTCGTATATAATAATAAAAATTGCCAGATTGAGGACATTTATCAGACTAAGGGACCTGAAGAATCAAATGAGAAGTCCAACTGCTCCGATGCAAATGAAAAGTTTATACTTTTCCTTCGTTACTACACCAAGATCAAGAAGATGATCTGCAGTGATCATATAAGTAGATCTAGACAATCGAATCGTCAGTTTGCTAGCGTCGTTAGCATGCTTCAAACCGAAAGGGAAAAGAGAGAGAGATAAACTATAAATGTCGGTCAGTACATATTCAACACTTCATGTTTTATAGTCTTTTTATTAAAGAAGCAAGGGATTTTCGTGGATCTTGAGGAGTCAAACGTGACATAATTATGTTACTTATTCGTTTGCTGAATTAGATTTAAAAATATCTAATAATCCTTTTCATTTTTAGAATGGAGTGTTTGTAGAGAAAGAAGAGCTATCGATATTACATCAATATCTAATTTAAAATAACCAGAGCTGCGACTACCGAATGTAAATCGGTATTTAGAACTGGAATCCTTGTTAACTTGTGTGAAGAAGTTGAACTTTGCAAAATAAATAAACAACTCCGGAGCTGAAAGCGTATTATATATCGACAACGACTAACAAAAGACAGTTAAAGAAATGATTTGTTTGCCTTTGCCTCCCATTTCAGTCAAATTCGAGTGATATATGATTTATATTAAAAAAACATCGAAGTTAACAAAAATGAGTTGCTTCCACCCACTAAATAGACCACGTACCATAGCTATTTGCATTTTTTTGAGGGGTCCCATAATTTGTTTGAGTCTAGCTGAGATTTCAAAGGTTTTTCGCACCTCCATTTCGTTAAATGAAAGTATGGCCATTCGTTCATGAGGGTCTGATAAGGTCATGTTTTCAGAAAGCAATCTGATGCTGTCATCAAGAAATCCAGGCTCACATTTAAAATCTTCAAGAAAAAGTTATTGAGTCTGGCGACTCGGTACAGGAAGGAATTTCTTAGAGCGCAAGTATTCAAAAGCCCGAGAACGTATACTTCTTAGAATAAGGCCAGTAGTCACATCTTCTTTCGAGTACCCGCGATTGAATCTCTTTGAAGGATTCAAAAAAATTCTTAAGATAATTTTGGAGTGCTTCTCTTCAAGAGTTGTTTTGATTAAGTTATGTTTATACTTTTTAGAACTTAAGAACTTGACTTTTGCCTTGTATTGAGATAGTTCCTTTTTGTCGAAGTAAGCTCTCTCTGCAATTTTCTGCATTTTGTTCCCACAACTGAGAACCATCCACTTCCCAACATTGGACTCCTTTTTTATCTATAAACATCTGCCTGCGTGAACCAAGTCTCAGTTAGAGGCCCTTTTTCAGACTTAATGTCCTCAGAGCTACAGTCCACGAGGCCTTCGTTCCCAGATGTAGATTCAAAAATCGTATTAGATTCGGATAGGAAATTGTGTTCTTGAAGTAGTTTGTGTACTAAATATTTTCACTTACGGTTTTCCATGCGACGCTCCCTCGAAGATTCATTCAAACATGGTGATGCGGAAGGAATATTACAAGATGGGAATGCTCCCACCTTTAACTTCTTCTTACTATTCAAATTAAGGAGTTAGCCTTAAGATTTCGTTTAAAGTCATCACAAGTGAAATGTCGTTCACAGACCTTCGCATTAATGGGGTTGATTTTATCTCCCATCTTGCATTTCGAAATCCAAAGACGCTGGAGCACCAAATCTTTCCGAGGAAAAGCGAAATATTGCACATCCGATGGACTTGGGCAATTAGAAACTGCACAAACACGCACTGTACCTTTAGGCATTTTTCAATAATTGATAGCAATGAATGGTTCCTTTTAAATAATTCCTTTTTAAATGAATGAATAATAATATGCATATTTCATCAATGACGTCATACAATAGTTGAGTCAACTAACGTCAACCTGCCTGCCTTAGAGAGTTCCTTGTTGACACACCTTTTTATATTCTCCTTGGTAATTATAATAATAATATTCTGTTATTATGAGAGGTATTCCGTTCGATAGATATGAGGTTCGTGGGTCTCTCTTATATTCAAATATCCCTCCTTCCAACCCATTGTATTGAACAAACAATGCCTCAAAACCATAATAAACAATTACATACCCGGGCACTCTGATTACTTAATGGAATACTTGAAGCATACATTTATATTATTTTTATTATGGTAATGCAATCTGAAATGCAATGCTTGTTTGATGAGGCTCTTTCATGCATTTTTTAAGTTGAAATTTATAAGGAGATGGATATGAAAGGCCGCAAATATTGCAATAAGATGCATTGAGCATGGAGAAAATAGAACATAGATTAAATCTGTTCAATAACAGGACCCAGCCCTCCTTCTTCTTTGTCCAGTATTTGATATTTGAAAGATGCATCAATTAAAAAGGAGGGGGAAAATATAGATTTTTTCAATTGCAATAATTTACAATACAAATAAAAAGGATTTTTTAAATATTTAATTACAAAGATAAAGTGGAAATCTCTTTTTTATCAAGTGTACATGTATTAATTAAGTTTTATTTTGAAGTTGGGATAATGTTATTGACTGATTAATGTAATAAAAATGAATGACGGATTCAGGAGTGCCAACGTAACATAATTGAATATATGCCATCAAGAATTGTTTATTGGTTGAAGAACATAAGAAGTCTCTAAAAAGACATTGCGGTAAAACAAATGTAAACATGGATGTATCCTTTTATATAAGGTGTTCCTTCAGGTCAGCCATCGTGCAATTGTCCTTGATACTTTGTCTCATACTTATCTTAGTGTGTTTTATTTTTTATTACTGTATGATTTTCAAAGATTACTGAACAAAAATAAAATCTTTGGATCTTATGTCGATTGTGATATATCGATATTATATACATAGTTGACCGTAAGATGAGAGAAATCAGGATCTTTTTATATAATAATAGATAAATACCAATTATATCAGAAGAAATTGAACTAAGAAGTTGTGACGATTATATATATATTTACTTCTTGTTTCTTATAATTTTGTTACGAGTTATAATTTCTTCTCACTTTAATATTTTAGTATCTGTGAAAAAACCCTCTATCTATTGGTATCTGCTTTTTGGCCAAGACAAATTCAACTGCAATCAGTTTTTTTTCTCCTTTATTGTTTAGATGTTAAATAAAATTATATAAAAATAATATGTAATGAAAATAAACATTATAGTTTATAATAAAAATCTAAACAAGAGGTAAAACTATAAACAAAATATCTAATGGGTAACTATTTAAAATATTTCAATATTTTTTGTATAATTTTAGAATATGTATTTTTTGTTGCCAATTTGGTTCAACGGAATCTCATCTGTGTGGATATGAATAACCATTATGGCATTAGAATTAGTCTATCGAAACAAGGACATTCTCAATCAAGCTGACTAAAATTGGCCTTCCCCTCGCGAGAGGCGCTCTCAGTACAGAGAGTTGAGCACGCCTTTACGCTCTGAGCTCTCGTGCAACCATTAAAACGAATTTATAGAATATTTAATAATGTAATTATTAGTTTATCTTCTACCCGTAACTTTTAATAGGTATCGGGTATAAATAAGAGTTTCTATACCATAGGAATATGTATGCAGTGCTATAATCATTTTTAAAAGTTTCCTTGCAATGATGATATACATTCTTAAAGGTGATTACGTGTCATTGACCCCGCAAGAGACATTTAGTCAAATATATTTCTTCGGAAGTATTTGTATTATATGTAATTGAATGGGGGCATAACATAATTAGAACTATCAATGTGTATTGATAATAATGAATTGAAAGCAATATATAGATATTTTTTACTCCCGCGAACTATTCGCATAAACTTAGAAAATGACACTTTACAGCAAAAGTATCTTGCTCAGAAGTTCTTATTAATCTTAAAGACTTATTTTATTTATCCTTTGTACATATATACTTAATTATGATATCTACCCTATCATATTAATCTCTCACAACCCTCTGTTTAAGAGCCTCATATCTTATCTATATGAGAGTAAATGTCCATTTATTTTTTGACAAATAATGTCACAATTTAATGAAGACTGAGGGGGATTGATGATTGACAAGGACCTGACAAAGTAATAAATGAATTAAGGATTTTTGTTATATTGTATATATCATTTTCTTGTCTTTTCCTTTTGGGTGTTCGAAACATTGAGCAACATGCCTCGATTCCTAAGCCAACCGAATCTTGGGGCTCAGGAGGACTATGAAGAAGTATTAATTTTCCCTATTAAAAATATTGGAAAAAATGGTTTTTATTGTCGTCATCTGACTTCATTACGTTTTGTACAATATGAAGAAGGGGTTCTTAATCACACTTTTATCTCTTATTAGGAGGGGGCTTTTAATGACGTCACGGGGAAGGCAAGGGAGCTCGATAGCCGTGCGTGTTAAGGCGTGTTCAACTCTCAATGTGGGGGCGCAGGTTCGAATCCCGAGAGGGGATGGCATTTTTGGTCTACCTCATTGATAAGATCCTAGGTTCGAATGACTAACTTTAATGCTATAATGCTTATTTATATCCTATCGGATGCAATTCTATCGAACCATATAGGCAAAAAAAAAATGACGTCACGGGGGTTTATAGTGCTTTGCGAAATATAAAGAAGGGTTTATGATTCACACTTTTATCAAATATCTAGACGGGCTTTTTAATTACGTCATAAGGGTGTATTAAGGTTTTTATACAGTGAAAACAGAGTTTTTATTCACTCTTTTAACTTATACACTGGCGGTCTTTTTAATGACGTCATACAGGTATATTACACTTTCCTTGAAGGCTAGGAGGGATTACTTTATACCCGACATGAAATAGAAAAAGAAAAACTACTGTCGATTATAAAACATAGAGACATCTGGCATCTCTTAGATTATAGTATCAGATTAATCATCAAACCTCTCTCTTTTTCTATTATTGATAAGCTGTTGGTGTGTTACTACTATTATTCAAGGAATACTAGATACAGAAGCGACAGTAAATGTCCTAACCAACATGCCATTGGAACCCATATTTAAAACAATCTAATATGAGGTGGTTCAGCAAGAAAGCATATTCCTTTCGTACAGCAAATGGAAGCCCTCTCATCACGTCAGGGAAGTACTCAATAACATTCTCAATAAATAAATGAATTTACTCACCCTGTATTCTGTTTCACAAACCTAGCGCAGATGTCATACTCGGCACGGACTTCCACTCCAAACACGACGTCTGCATCCACGGCTCAGAGGTGAAATTCCACAAGGACGTACATTCAATAGGACACGGAGGCACAATTAGGGCACGGAGAGCGCAAACCATACCAGCATACTCCGTCAAAATACTTGAAGTAACCGTCAAGAATGGAAGCCAATCAATGATGGCCACCGAAAGAACCAGGAATGGAGTATGCATTATCAACTCCATTTGTTTCTACGACGAGAAAGGACACGGACGTATATTGGTAATAAACACAACTCTTCAGTAATTAAATTCGATCGGAACAAAGAAATCGGCGAAGCCTTCCTATACAAAGACCCCGAGCAATGTAACCTTGGTATCATAAACAACATCACAAACTTAAAAACAAAACAAAATACTGCAGCAAACATATCTTTAAATGAATTACAAATATCGGCACCCCCACAGTGGGAAAATCAATATAAACATTTGCTTACCAAAAACTTACATATCTTCTCAAAAACTGACACAGATATAGGATGGACAGACACAGTAAGCCACAGAATATAATTGTCAACAAACAACTTTGTTTATACAAAGCAATTTCCCATACCTATAATGCATCAAGACATCATACAAGAATATGTAAATAAAACTACTAGACACTGAGTTAATAGAAGCAGCAAGATCAAGATAGACCTCACCAATATTCTGCGTCAAGAAAAAGAACGGCAAATGGAGACCCGTAATAGAAATACAAAAGAAAATATACCCCCAGGTCTAGGGCAACACTATGTCAAATAAAAAATGGCAAACTATATGTCATAGGCTACGCCTCAAAAACTCCCTGTAACTCAGAATGCAATGCCAAAGATGCTTCAACTTTGGTCAAATGAAGTAATTGTACTCAAAAACGATTGAAAACTTTGATTATGAAAAGCTTTCAAGAACAGCATTGAAGAGATCAGTGACTAAAAGAAAATAAAAACTCTTAACCTAAGGAATTAAATACCGAGGCAGAAGAATAACCAATTGATATAGAAGAAGAGCAAACCATCGCCATATCAATAATATATCAAATGACTCTCCGCATGACTTACATGAAATAACTGAAAATGAAACTCAAATTAATGTTTCAAATGAAAAATCGCAATACAACGTTCAAGATCAAAACAATGACAATGTTTCAGATCCTGAAAGTCAACCTTGCAAAATGAGAATGCATCGTTTATAATAGAAGATCCTAAATCGATATCAAACTCAAACAGCCCTCCACCAAAGATTGTTCCACCAAATGAAGCAATTGCTGCCGCAAATCAAGAAGATAATCTGAAATCAAATGCATCAATACCAGATAATAATTCTTTGCAATCTTCTCTTGCCAAAAGTATGATTTTAAGAGACAGGACTCGCTCCCAATCTGCCAAAATAATACATAAAGATACAAGCGACTCTCCTGAAAATTTGAAAAACCCTTCCCAATTTCAGAAGAAACTAAAATGAATTTGAAACTAAGAATAATAATATCCCTTAATACAAGAGGAGGCAAGGATAGGAATAGAAGCTATGCTTTATTAAAATATCTGTTCGCAATAAAACCTGACGTGCTTTGTCTACAAGATGTCAAATGTGAAGTCTATGCTACATGCCCTAAGGACTGCTTAGTATACAAGCCATTCAATTACCACTCATTCTTCACAGGTTTAAATTCAAAAAGAGGAGTACTGACATTCGTAACCAAGAAAATAAGAGTGGTCGATTTAATCGAAGATTATTCGGTTAATAGTTAATGGCATAAGATTTATCTGTCCTCGAATAATATAAGTTTCTGTTTAATTATATATATGGTCCAAATGAAAAGTCTCCATCCTTCTTCCATTCAATCATAGACTCTAACTGTGCAACTCCCTTCCAATTATACTTATCGGCTATCTAAATATGGATCTAGATAAGTGGAACTAACCGAAATATCTGCACTTGAACATGGAGAAATTATCCACTTTAAGCAAAGGAGCTCATAGAAGCCCAGAAAAATGACAATAAATGGGGACCAATTTACAATAACCTGCTGACAAACAATACCAAGGAACAACACTTTACCTTATAAAATAATATACTTATGATCAAATCAACAAACCAACTCACAATCGTGGTCCCAGAAAGTCTTAGACAAAAAGTCATGCAGATTTATCAAGATAACCCCGTGTTGGGAGGTCATAGAGGATATTTACCCACACTAAAAAAGATCAGAGAATACTTCCATACACCTAAGAGACGCAAAACACGTCGCAGATTATATAAAAACTTGTAGACAATGTCAGTTTAACAAGAAAGGGCCAACCACAAAAATGATCTAAAACCATTATGGATCCCATGCAAATTTAACGAAAGAATCCACTCAGACTAATAGTCCTAATATCAACACCCTCAAATGGCTTTAGATACATAATGAATATAACCGACACATATACTAATAAGCCGTCTTCGTACCGTTAAAAACAAAAGCAGCCACAGAAATAGTGGACGCATTATTAAATAACTGGATTAAAAATTTCGGACCCCCCAATTTTTTCGTTACCGACAACGGTACAAAATATACCAATCAACTAATAGAACTGACAAACAAGGCTATGGGAATTCAACACCCTACCACCCTCAAACAAACAGGCTCTCAGAAAGACTAAACCAGACAATATACCCCTTCATCAGAAATATTATCAATGGTGCAAAATCAGAATGGGCCAATTCACTACCATTTGCTCAACTGGCCTACAATACAACATGGCAAAGATCCACCAGCTGCTCACCGTATTATGTGGTATTTTATAACTGTTCGAACTCATCTTTCGATTATCTTGTAGACTTTGCGAAGAAGTCAACAAACGACAAACAAAACACGCAAATGATGAGACTAATATGGGCCTCAAGGCTGCACAAGAATAGTGTATTATAAAAAGAGGATGATCGAGCTAAAATAAAAGACGAAAAAAAAATTGAGATGGAGCAAGACCTTCAGAAAAAGATAGATGAACAAGAAATCCAGAGAAGGGCGAAAGAGCAAGAACTTCAAAGAAAGATGGAGGAAGAAAGACAAATGGAAACCGCAATGATGAAGGAACAGGAAAAAGAGAAGTTGAAAGAACAATTCGAAGAGAGGGAAACGGATCGAAGCTGAAGAAAAGAAGAAGCTAGCGGTTGAGAAGCAAAAGAAGCTCGGAAAAAGGAGGAAGAAAAGAAGAAGCTAGCGGTTGAGAAGCAAAAGAAGCTCGAAAAGAAAGGAGGAAGAAAGAAGATTAAGCTAGAAGAAAAAAGATGAAGAAAGAAAAATAAATTGGAGGACAAAAAGAAAATAGAAGATGAGAAGAAAAATAAATTGGAGGACAAAAAGAAAAAGAAGATGAAGAGCTAAAGGCTAAGAACAGAAACAAAAGGCTCAAGACGAAGCTAAAATAAACAACGATGATTCCAAGGACTGATTCGTCAAGTCAACGGGAGAAGCAATGTTTTGATGGTAGCACAAGTGAAGTTTCTCCTCTAGAGACCGAAAAAAAATCTATTTAAATGAAAACGAAACAGAGAATAATGAAAAAATACAAGGTGTAGATGATAAAGAAGAAGCTGCCACGAGCGATGGTAATATAAAGGGTCAAGACGTTCTACATCGCGAGAAACTAAGAATACTGATACAGAGCCACCTAAATCAATAAAAGGTCTACTTCTCGGTCGCAATCACAAGAAAATAAGTCCATTGGTGCCAAAGATAAGGAATCTACTAATGAAGTAATCAAATCCAAGAAACCGAAGATAATAATGAAATTAGTTTCTCCTCAGGATGGCAGTGTTTTTATACAAAAGCCTGCCAGATCACGCTCAAAATCAAGATCCTATGCAAAGGAATCAATGATATATTGCTCCCTAATGACAATTTAAAAGTATCAGAGTTACAAGAGGCAGAAAGTATAGGAGGAGAAATCGAAAAGGCCCCCAAGTCTCAAATGGGTTCACATCTGAAAGAGACAATCAATGAAACACTAGGACCAAAACTAGAATCAGAGTGGGCAGGGCCATATATCAATACACAAACAGACAACAAATCCCAAACCTGTATAATACAAATATCCCCCTCCTCAAAAGAAATAAAAAAGAAAATAGTTAACGTAAACACTTTTTTCAAGGATAGAAGAAAAGCCAAACAAAACGACACAGAGTTAGAATTCAGTGGGAACAGAGAAAATGAAAAACTCGAGAACTGTGACTACTAAAATACAGCCGTAACAAATTCTACTATGATCGAGCCAGCCCAGCCACACTAATGCACACAACCTATTCCCATCACCAATACATAGCCCCAAACACGAAAACCGTAACCAGCAAAATACAACCCGCAGTACAACGGCAAAAAATATGAAATAATTATTCAAACAGAACAAGATTAATAATACGAATAATAATAAGAAAATAAATAGATAAATAAATATCGCAAACCAATCACAACCTCATAGGCGATAAACCCTAACACAAATACCTTATTGTTAAACCAAAATCACATTCAAAATAATAATATAAAAAAATGATAATAATACATGTAGATATCTTAAATACCATTACTATATGCAGGCTTGAAACAAATTAAACGCGTCAGCTTACGCACGTCAATGAAAAGCTGAACGGAACGCCACTTTTTTGTGACGATGAACGTTGAACGCAAAAAAAAAGTTTTGAGCGTTCAATTTTCCAAACATTTCTTAAAATCTACACGACGCAATTTCTGAATTATCCAAACACAATACTGCAACTGGAAATTCCTTTTCAAAAAAAGTACGTCATCAATAAGATTACTTTAGAGGAAATTGTTTTCAAAATAACAAAAAAAATCATCTACGCATACTTGGACAAAAAAAAAACGTCATCTCTACGCATTATTTTTTTGGATTAAAAAACAAAAACGTCATCTCTACGCATACTTTTTAAATATTTGACGCTGAAACAGCAACGGAACGCTGAACGCCAAAAATTGAACGGAACTAACGGACGCATTTTTTTGAACGCTGACGCAAGCTGAACGAACTATTAGTAATATGTATATTATCCATATACAACAAATGACATGTCTTCTATACGCTAACATAATCAGTGATAATATTCGTTTAGAAAAGGAATATATCATTTTACGAAAACGACAATCAAAACAAAACCACCATCAACCGGCCGCCGCACGAAACTACATCACGAACCCGACATCAGATGAACGAGCGACATGAAGACGATGCGACATCTTTAGTTTCGAAAATCGATTAATATATAATACACAACTACAATTACCTTATTCTTATAAATGATAAGTAATATCGCCCTGTTTTCCCCATTTTGTCCCACCCCCCACCCCTAAACTACAATGTAATATTTTTTTCAAGCTACGCCAAAACTTATTCAAATAGTTACTTAATACATATTTAAACTATTCATGATAAACGTAAAAAGACTAAAGCCGCTGATTGAATTTGTTCTATGTTGTTAAAGTAAATTTTACTTGAAAATATATCAATTCATAGAGCATGTCATGTTACTCGAAAATTCAAAAGCAGAGGATGTTTCATGGTCCTTGTTCAGATTAGATGTCCAGAAAGTATATATTGATAGCGAAAGAAAGATGCATCCCTTTTAATAACGTTAGAATTATTGTTCTAAAAACATCAAAATAATACAGCTTGGATTGAACAGCGAAAATACAGTTCATTAGTCCAAATCGTTAATATAAACATTCATGAGTCTGAGTATCCAAGTCCTCACAGAAGGATCACAAGCCTTCGAACTAATATCAGAGTCATTAAAGTGGACGAATCCGAGAGTCCGGATCCGAGTCCTTAGCCGTTAGCACGAATGACATGGCATATAGTCTTATTCATCATAGGAAGCGCCTTCTTTGATGATCACAGAGACCTGGTTCAGTCCTTAAAAGAAATGACTTGAAGAGAAATGCTGGATTCTCCACGTATCAGCATCCTTATTTGTAACCCGGAGCACTACATTTTTTCTGCAATTTCGAAATGTTTATTTGCACTCAAAACTTATCATGATCAGGTGACTTATTTATTTTGAAACGTCAAGATATTTGCTACAAAAAAAAATTTCGTTATGTAGTAATTTTGATTAGCATCAATTATCGGATGTTGAGCGTACGCTTTATTCTTCCTTTTTGCTTCATATTAAAACGCGCGAAATCCATATATGCAGAGGAGGAATACCGGCCACTCACATTCACGCGCGAGAACGGAAACATTCAAAACAGAAACATCAAAAGCGGGCACGGCCACTCCACCTAGCATGCCTTACCATACCCCGTGTTGCACCCCAGCTGCACCCCCTTCTATCCCCTCCTATTGTATATAAAGATAAAGTCACTCTAATAAAGCAGTTGCAAACTAGACTCCTCTCCCTACGGTCTAATATAATGAAGGTTCTACAGAAATATAAAATGTTAAAAGTGCCATTATACTTTTTACGACTCCATAACCTGAAATAGAATAATTTAAGGGCTTTTAAAAACAAGAACTCTACAATAATATAATGGACTCATATTGTTAATGGGATATGAATAACGTAATTATGATTTGAATAAAGTTGTTTTCTCGAATAAAAATCTGTTAAATTGTATATTGGGTTAGTTAGTTAGAAATTTATTGCCGATTACAATAGTACATACAATCAATAAACACTAAGGTAAAGACACAACCACACAATGGGGTATCTGTGTTACAACAGCAAAATGAATTCCCTTCTTAAGTACTGAAATTATTTACAATAATATTTTTCATTTTTTTGCATTTAAGAAATTTAGAATTTGGATGTCCGCGTCTTCTTCTTTAGACATCATGCCTTTCAAGGGACAGAGCAGGGCATCTGTTGATTAGGTGGTCTGCAGTCTGTGGCTCTTCCTTGGAAAGATCACAGGTTGCACTTGTTTTCTTCCATTTGCTTAGGTGGGAGAGAAAGGTCCATGTCCTGTGTAGGCTTGAATAAGTTGTTTCAGGTCTTCACGGTGAAGTTTGACAACCTTTGATCTTTTTTTTTTTTTTAAACATAAGATGTGTGTGTTTCATGTGAAGACTATCTTTATATCGTTCACACCATCGTTTATAAAAATAATCATTTATGTTTTCTTGATATAACTTGGGGGCACACCAACAAATTTTCGGTTGTTGCTTTGTGCGCCACTTTTTGCAAGGTAGTCTGCAAATTCATTTCCTGTGATGTCATTGTGTCCTCTGCACCATTCAATATATATGTTTTTCCTCGTTCTTTCCTCTGCATATGATTTCTTTACACTCCCTGACTTCAGCACTTGAGGTAAGTGGATTGAGAGAGCAGCAATTGCGGATTGGGAATCAGATCGAATTAAAACTTTTTTCCCAATTTTCTGAGATCTTCGACTGCTTGCTTGATGGCAAAAACCTCAGCTTGAAATACTGATGCTTCTCTATTCAAAGATACCATTGAGTGATGAATGCAGAGATCACCAATAGTGATTGCCCATCCAGCACCAGTATTACCCTTTTCATCTTTGGATCCATCAGTGTAAATTATCATATCAGGATTTTCAATTGGAGAATTGTCCATCCAAATAAGTTGCCTTTATATAGTCACTTTGTTGATTAATTTTTGCTTCCTTAAGTATTTTATCGCAGGAGAAGCGGTGACCGCGGCGTTTTGGAAGGTTGCCAATACCATCCCATGTATCTTTTAAGAAATGCCTAGTTCTCCATCGTGATTTTGTTGCTTGTCCTTGTATGAAAAGGTCAAGGGGAATTATGCCAAGAACTGATTCCATTCCGGCTGTTGGAGTTGATCTTAGTGTGTGGCACATTGATAACAGTGCTTTTCTTTGTATGGAGTTTAGTATCTTTATGGTACTTTTCTTGTTATTAATGGAATGGCCCCATATTAAGCATCCATAGGCTATATTGGTCTGACCATTGCTTCATATAGCCACAGAACTTTGTCAGACGTTAAGCCCCATTTCTGTCCTATGACTGCCTTAGCCATATTCCATAGTCGACTACATTTGGCAGCTTTTTCTTTCAGGTGGCCCGTCCAAGTAAGTCCTTGGTCAAATAAAATGCCCAAGTATCTCATTTGCGTTGAGAACACCATTTCTTTACAATCCATTTTTAATCGTGGAAAATGTTTGGATCTCAACTTGTAGGCTTTTGAGAAAACAATTGCATTAGATTTAGTAGCATTAAAGGTTAGACCATTCGTTTTTCCCCAGTCTAGAACTATTTTATTGCTGATTGCATTATATTGATAAGAGTATGAGGATGATTTCCGTTTGCTAATAAGATGATATCATCCGCGTAGCCTACTGCCTTGATGGTTCCTGTTTTAAATTTGGTCAGAAGGGTATCCATGATCATGTTCCATATAATGGGTGAAAGTACACCTCCTTGTGGACTACCACGTGTTGGCCTGATGCATATCTGCTCTCCTTTAAGATCCGCTTTGACTTTCCGAGTGTTGAGAAGATATCTATACCATGATATAATACTATTAGGTACTCCTAGTTTTTCCATTGCATTGTTTGCTGATGTGTATTGGATGTAATCAAATGCACCAGTGCAATCAAAGCTGACTGCTAGTGTACATTGTTGTTGAAATATAGCCTTTTCGATGGTATCCGTTACCTGTGACAGAGCCGTTTCGGATGATAGACCCTTAGTGTAGGCATGTTGTGAATATAACGTTGGAATAATTTGTTCTATTTTCATCTGAACAATTCTTTCAAGACCTTTGAGAAAGAAATTGGAAAGGGTTATTGCTTTGAAGGATTTTGCTGAGCTATAGTCATCTTTGCCAGGCTTGGGCAAAAATGTAACCTTCATTTCCCTCCAGGAACTTGGGGTATAGCCAGTGCTAAGAATCACCTTATAGAGTTCTACAATGTACGAAGGATGTTTTCTCCAAGCTGCTGCAGTACAATTGGTTTAAGTCCTCTGGTCCGTACTTTTGTAGGCTCCAAAAGAGTTAAAATTCTGGCACTTTGCCATAATCCACAAAGTCGATTTCAAAACTGGTGGTATCTGTGGTTTTTTTCCATGACAGAGTCGACCCTGCAATCTGGGAAGTGAGTTTCCATAAGTATTGTAAGAGATTCGGCTGGTGTTTGTGCTTAGCCTCGATCAGTCTTTAGAAGACCAATTGAGTTGGCATTTGGTTTTTGAATTTTGATAAGTTTTGCAATGTCGTTGGAACCCTCAGTTTTACTGCAAAAATTCCTCCAGGATTCTCTTTGTTCTTTTCTTAGCTCTGCACGATATTCATTTTTTGCAATTAGATAACTCTCTCTGTGAGAACTGAGGGTACGCTTTGGTTCGAGTTTTCTAAGCTTGTGCCTCAGAACAGCAAGGTGTTTAGTCCACCAAGGCACTGATTTTGCTTTAATAGTTTTTCTTAGCGGGCATGCATTATCTAGCACCTTCTTTATGACCTTATAAAGGGACTCAGTGCATAGCTCAATGTTATTGACACAGGAATATATGTATTGCTGGTAATGATGCCGTCTCCGTATTGTGCCTGAAACTTTCCCATTAGCTGTTTTCAGGTTTCTTGGTTGTTCAGCCGTTGGCATGTATTTACCAAAATTGAAAATTATATACCTATGATTAGACATTGATGGTCGAAGATCTACATGCCATCCTTATGTCCAATATTATATATATATATATATATATATATATATATATATATATATGATATATATATATATATATATATATATATATATTATATATATATATATATATATATATATATATATTAATATATATATATAAAGCAGATAATGACGTTATCTTGCATTTTATATAAATATATAATTTTATTTCCAAAAACACTACAAAACATCGTTTGTCCAGGCATTTTTTCTCTCTCCTTTTGTACTATCTGGTTCCTTCTTTTGGCATAAATAAGCATATTGCGTTTTTTTTTGTTTTGTTTTGTGTATTTTGTTATGCGCGGACGTGCTTCTAGTGACTCCCCTGGATATTCATTACTCCTGCCGAAGTAGGAACTTTGGTCAGCGGGTACCTATATTCACGTGTTACGTGTGTACGTGGCTGTGTGTGCAACTTTAAAACTTAAGGATTGGCCTCTTCCTCGTGGAGAAATCGACCTTTAAAACAGAGTGAGGGATCCCGGAGTGGAATGCGGTCTACAGAGTGATTTGAGACTTTTTGTCATTAGAAAAGTCCTCTTAATTACTCAAAGCTTCCCCTCCTAGACATTACTGGGGCATCGGCTACACGGAGGACCCACTTTCGTGAATCGGAGTCCCTTTTTCTTTTTAGGAGTAAGAGTTGACATTGTTTTTATTTGTTCCTTTTTTGCGGAACATTTTATAAGTTATGTCACGTAACCCTCCTGAAAAAACCCCTGATGATATTTCTGAGAGTGAGAGTGCAAATTTAAAAAATGGTACTTATTCTTCTGTGTTAAAGAGGAGTAATGTTGCTCGTAGAGAAGCTTTGGTTCATGTGAACTTGGAAAAAAAATATAAATGGGAGACTTTTGTTCTCATCCTGAATTCAGTTGACGGAGGGGTTTATAGAGGTGATGGCCTTAAACATATACATGTATATGACGTGGCTTTTATGTTTGGCTTTACGGAGCATGAAATTGCTGGGGCCAACCCAAGACTTGGTCTTGCTCAGGCTTGCTTTTACTCAAAGGAGCCTATAGACGTGAGGAAGCGCCTCCGTCATTTAAGAGTTCCTCGAGTTTTAAAGCTAAAAAACTCAGATGGATCGGTAGAGGAGGTTACATTTAAGTTGAAGGGTATAGACAAGGTCCTATTTGACACGAAAAAAAAGATATCTCTGACGCTCATTAATACCTTTAAGCGGGTCAACGAATTTCGTTTGGTGGAATGGATGAAACAGTTTGGAGAAGTTCATGACCACTTCCCAAAAAGAAACCCCACTGATACTTTTGCGGAGGCAAAATATAATAACTACAAGGAAGTATGGCGTGATAGCGATTATGTTGTGAACATGATCGCAGATCCTGCTTCCATTCCTCAAATTTTACCTTTTGAAGGAAATTTAATTAATGTGAATTTTCGGGGGTGAGGCTGCAATGCCAAAAGTGTTTTAGTTTTGGCCATATGAAACATCATTGCATGGAGAAAAGGGTACGAATTGTAGATTATGAGCGTGCTTTGCTTCGTATGATTCAAGAGAAAAAAGCTTTTTCTCATTCTTCCATTGATACTCCAACAGTTACAGACGTTCGAGTAGAAGACCCCTCCGCCTCTTCAGTTGTTCCTGAAGTGGTTAATTCAATGGGTATAGGCTCTGTAATTTGCGAGGATGTATTGGCTGAAAATGATTCTGAGACAGTCCCGGGCATTTGTCAGGATTTACCCTCTACCTCCTCTGGGGATATAGTAGAGGTCATTCAGACTGCCAATGCTACAGGAGGAGACATTCAAATGAAGTCCTGGGTTGCAGCACTTCCGCTATGCCCTTACTCGGTTCCTCGATGATGTTGAGGTAGAAAGTAGTGGTGAAACTCAAAATAACGTTCTTCATAGAGAGGTGGAGGGTAATATTAATGGTGAAGAAACCCTTCTCGTTACAATTGAAGCGTCATCTACAGACACTGTTAGAGGGAGTGGAAACGAATTTACTGCCCCTACTACACCGACTCCATCCGAACAGCAATCTTCGGCAACCACTTCCACCTACGATTGCCATCTCAATAAAAAGTTGAAACCACATCTTGACACCTCTTTAATAATTGAACATCGTACTCGTTCTCACTCCACTGGAAAACGAAACAAACGGATTCCGCAAATTCTCCGGACAGTGATCATAATCCCTCAAGGTAACAAAAGCGTAAACTTATGCTTAGTTCAGGATTAATTATCTTTTAAGTGCTTAGCCAGATATATCTGAATTTATGTGCTTATTTCAAACACTTTTTATTGTTATGCAGTCTAAAATCTCTGAATTCTCCCAGTTGAAGATAATACAGAATGAAGGCCAATATGGGGTTAAGCAAATTGATCTCCCTAAACACAAGGGGTGGAAACAGAAAGAAGAAAAAGACATGCTCTTTTAAAACACTTGCAGACATTCGATCCTGACATTATTTTCTGCATATATCTCAAGCGAGGTGTCAACATCATGTGAGGATGGTTGCC
>CP045905.1:12717742-12740880 GCA_013387185.1 Caligus rogercresseyi | reverse complement strand
CTATTGTAATCGGCAATAAATCTATAATACTAACTATATACATATATTCCCATTATCTTACATGTTGTTATTGGTGAATGAAATAAAAACACTCACAAAGTAGTCTTTGAACAACAGCGCGTTTCAACACAAAAAAAGTCGTAGTTATCTATAATCAAGGATCCCATTGAGTTTTTAAGGATCTAGGGCATCCAATTCAAGTTAAATTATTTGAGAATTTATTATATCGTTTTATTATTATAAGCATGGCTGTAGGAACTGGGAATAAAATAATGTCGTATACAATATGCGGAAAAATTAAATAAATAGGCAGAAAAAATAAGTGGAAAATAAATATATAAATTTGGGGTGATAAGTGACAGCATTTTAAATTAATAAAAATAGTTAAATGCATTTTGTTAATGGTTGATGTCCATAAAAGTGACAGCATAATTTGTTTTACGTCGATCTGTGGATACTTTTCCTTAGAAAATAAGGCTCGACCTCCTCAAAATTTGAAGAAATATGCGAGTAATATGCAAAAAATGCAATATATGCTTTAAAAGTTTTTTCATGTTCAGAAAGTTGATTTCAATTCCCTCACCAAGATATATATCCAAGGCAATTTATTTAGCTGTTATTTCAGGTATTAATGAATATTTTGATTGTTCAAATGTAGGTGGGAATTCCATTTTATTTTAGTAGTAATGTTTGTATTTTGTGTTAGCATATCGGCACCAAAGAGTAATAAATATATAACTTATAAACTATAGATAGATGTCACGATATAGCAAGTGATTTGCCGAACAAACTAACTTGGATCAACGCACCTGACTTTTTGTATTAAAAAAAAATATGATGGCCAAGAAGATAAGCCAGAAACTGGAGAGCCATGAATTTAAATTTCTAAGTAGAAAAAATGCTCTCAATTAGACTACGGTGCTTGTCCTATACAGACTCTCAAATCGAGATGTAACTAGCCATGTAGCAATGTAAGTGTTTTCCTTTGAACTCAATAATGTACTTATTAACTATGATGTTGGCAATATTTAATCAACACCTCGATAGGCACCTTAAGATTCCCCACGAGTGTGATTCAACATGGATATATCTATAATTCTATATTCCCATGATATTTGACTTTATTTATTGAAAATACAGAGCTCTTATTTTTGAGAGGGACTAGAGTAATATATGTATTTGTTTACCAACTAATAGAAATAAATTGAAGTTAAATATATAATATATATATATACAACAAGTAAAATTTCATTAAAAAATTGGAATGACTTACAATTTGGGAATCATAAATTGATCAAACTGTAAGGTCATATTCCCAGCCCACCCCCCTCCCCTTCAATACGTTTATTAATGAATAAAACAATAATTGATATGAGTTGTTTTGAAAAAAATATTGAATAAACTATATGACTACCAAAAACACTTACATACAATTTTTCCAGTTATCTAATATAATAACTCTGCATCTCAAAATGAGATTAAATGAAGGCCAATTATAATTTATAATTTTTTATCATAGAATATCTTACATGCTAGGACATCCTACTGAAGGATCATCAGAATAAAGTGACTAACTTATGTTCCACATAAAGTCCATATTAATATAATTATTAATATTGAATTTGAACCATTCAAATATGTTTATATGTACTTATTAGTCTGAAAATAAAATAGGTTTTTTTAAGGAAGTATAATAATTAGTCTAAATCATCTTATAACGAAGTTTGTTGATCATTGAGGTTTGAAAGAACATCAATCAGTGGAGGAAGTGCTTGGTTGTGTCATGCGTTCATCCGAGGTAAATTCATTCAGTATCGATTCAAGATGTGAGCAATGTGCTCCAAAACGTTAATTTTATCTGTATTTGGGCCAAAATGACTTCCAGAAAAAATTGTGTTTCATACACAGTGAACAATGGGATAAATTTAACCAAGATGACAAGGATTCTGCCACAAGACGCGCCCAAATATATTTCATTAATTTCTATTAATTCCCCCATAAGAGAATTAGAGATAAACGGATATCTCGCATGTTGGGCTTACAGTTATAGTAATACGACGGAAGAATGTCCGATATCTGAGAAATACTTTCTCATAAATAAATAGCAGAGAGAGAGTCTTTTTAAACGTATTAACATTATGTTTTTGTGTTCATTTAAGCAAACACAAAAAAAAAATATATATATTTGTTATTTTTTATGACAAAATATTTAATGAAATATTTTTATGTTTTGTATTTTGTTGTTGCACAAAATACAATTATAAGCATAATAAATGACTTGAGTATACAAAGTTCAATTGTTTATATATTGATATGATAATATAGAAGCATGTTATGACTAATAGGAATAAAAATATTTCAAAATGGCAGTAATACAACTCCTTATTTAGATGCTTGTAGTTTAACTGCATTTTTGTAATTAATATAACATGTTTTGTTTGTTGGGTCGCATCTCCGGATCACACACTTTATAAGTAGATGGCAGCAAAAAAGTGTATGAAATATGTCGAGAAATGTTTTCAAATGGTAAAAAGTACAAAAAAGTTTTTTATCTCAGTGTTATATTGTTTTATTGTTTCCAATTTTTATTAGATGGGAGCTTAGGTTCGAGCAGCAGTCTGGTACGTTAAACATATCCAAACACGTCAAAATAGGAAAATCTTATTGTATTGAATGGAAGGCCAAGTAAGAGGTCATGTAGAAAATATTTTTATATCGATACCACACGCATATGGGCTATGTTGATGAGCATTGGTCCAACGCATCAGACCTTATAAAATAAGAATATGACAATGAAAAGGATGTTGGACAATGGTTTCTATTTGAATTAGTATCACTATGAACCCAAAGATACCATTTATTTAAACAATAATGAACAATTGTGGCTTCATATGATTTCATCTAATATCTGACAATGCATTAATGGATATATTTTGAGTCAAAAATCAATGTAAGAGCGTCAAATGACTTTGATACTGAATAATAATCAAGATATTATGAAAAACTGTACTTTAGATTCTACAGGAACTAAAGTTAGTAAGCCACGTCGTTTATAAGTAGCATCGTTTATTTCTTGTAAATGTTGGTCTTCATCCTATGTTCTTCAATAAACGATCCGTGTTAGAAAAAATATTTAGAAAAATTGGTAATTCAGTATTTCTAAAGCTATTTTATAATGTTGGTCATATTTCTAAGTATGGATGTAAGAATTTAAAGAAAAAACAATGATACAGTTTCTTTATTTTTCATCAGATTGATTTTATATATATATACAGGGGCGGAGTGGCCACCGGGAGTACCGGGACTATTCCCGGAGGCCGCTAGCCTTAAGAAACATAAACGGCCGTTAACAGCCTCCAATGGCCCAGCCCATACCACATTCTTTCTAATGGGCTAATACCTCTCTATACTTCAATTTATACAAGTTACACGCGAACCAACTTATTATATACCATGTGCATGGTATGAATCTAAGGATTAAAAAAGTATTTGCTGATCCGGACTAACTAGTTATTGAAAAATTAGCGAGTCTGACTCCACAGCTCTTTTTTCAATTAAATTATGTATGGAACCAATGGTGTCTGCAAACTAGTAGAAAAGACTCACTTGCAGCCTCATTTAGAGTGTTTTGTTGTGTAGGAAGTGCCACCGACGGAGCGGCCAACATAAAGGGCATCTACAAAGGCTTCTCTGCCCTGCTCTCAGAAGAAGCCCCCAACCAAATACATGCTTGGTGCTATGCACATAGGCTACATCTGGTATTAGCAGACACAACAGGCATTGTAATTCAGAGCACCACACTTTTCAACCTTCTTAATGTCATTGCTGTCATCATTCGGGAGTCATACAAAAGCATGAGACATTGGGAGCAAACTAGAACTGACAGGTGTCACAGAAGGCTGCATCCCAAAGGCCAGACACTGTGGCGGGCAAAACATGCTGCGCTCAAAAAGATATTTGGGTGTTTTGGAAATCCAGACAGGGTCCTATATTCAGACGGGTCTTGACACTGCTGGTTATGCAACAAGACCAGACCATGAAGGCAGCAACTAGAGCACAAAGTTAAAGGCTACATGGAGTGTCTCCTCAAATTTGAGACGGTGCTGATAGCCCAGATTTTTCTGAAGATTTGAACAGACCTCACCACTGTCAAAATATTTTCAAATCAGTGTGATGGACCTCCTGACTGCACATCGTCTGGTGATGGTAACAGGGGATGGTCTTAAGAAATGTGTGCTGGACTTCAGTGGTGTGAAAGAAGCTGCAGACCTGATCGTGAAATGGGATAATTGTGAGGTGCTGGACAAGGAAGAGATGGAGGTTGAAAAAAGACAGAAGAAAGAGAAAAGCAAGCCTGGAGAGCTGCCTGAAGATGAACCCTTGAAAGCAGTTGAGAGGAACTTTGAGGTGAATGCCATAGTGTCATGATGGACACCATCATCCAAAGCATTCATGAGCACTTTACAGCTAGTGGAAAGATTTGCTCTGATTTACCAGCCTCGATCCTAAAAACATCCCTGAAGTAAAGGATAAGGGACTTCT
The DNA here is from genome assembly GCA_013387185.1 of Caligus rogercresseyi. Taxonomy (NCBI): domain Eukaryota; kingdom Metazoa; phylum Arthropoda; class Copepoda; order Siphonostomatoida; family Caligidae; genus Caligus; species Caligus rogercresseyi. Next base: position 12,736,338 of record CP045905.1, on the reverse strand, counting down.
GTCATTTGCAATGCACCATCTTAGCAGCTATTTGATGGCATTTGATGACCAAGCCACCGTTATGTATAAAAAACACAACTGGAAAGCTTAGCCACCCATTGGAAGAGATTAAAGCTGCCCCTGAAGAGTACAAGGTAAAACACTCAGAAGAAGAAGCACCAGAAGGCACAGAAGAAGGAGAAGGGAATGGGCGAGGCAATGTGGAAGGTCCAGAATTGAAAAGTGTCATGTGCAGAAATGTGCAAGAATTATTCCCTCTGTTTTTATTTCATTCTGTCACAGTTCAATTTATTCACAGACGCCTACCACACACTTTGTCTGGCATAAAATTTCTTCGTGGTACAAATTACTATGTTTATTTTGAACACACAGAAACAACAGAAACGCTGTTTCTCTGCAATTGGGGAATCACTAATTCCGAATCTCTCTATATATCTTTATATCTCTATGGTCCACTATAAACAAAGTAATTTGTACTACGTCATCGTAAGCTGATCATAGAGATAGAATCTATCTCTATGATCAGCTTACGATGACGTAGTACAAATACTTTGTTTATAGTGGACACACAGAAACACAGAACGCTGTTTCTCTGCTATTGAAGGGAATCAGCTCTCTATACAGGCCCGGCGGGACGGGCGGGCCTGAGGGGTTCCAGGCCCGCCCACCAAGTGACGTGGGCCGAATTTTTATGAATGTGCCAACTGTAACCCCCCCCCAAAAAAAAAAAAAACTGTAGTTCCCCAAAAGCCTGGGCCTGCTGCCGGGCCTGTCTCTATATCTTTATATCTCTATGGTCCTAGTGATTGATATATTTCAAATCATCAAACTTAATTCCTTTAAACCGGTTTTAAATAGATTGTGACGTAATTTCATGGACTAGCGACATCTGACGTTAAAGAAAATAACCAAAATTTTGGCCAATTTTTTGTTTTTACCTTTTCCTTGCATGCGCTACTTTACTTTAACGCTTTAACAAAAATATGATAGTATACAGTATGTACATTGTACATACTGGGGCAAGTATGAGGCCGGCTGAGGCAAAATACTCCCGGTGGATAAATTCTTCCCATTCCGCCCCTGTATATAATATATACAACTAACAAATATTCTTAGTAAGCTCTACAATCATGAACCAATATCGGAATCCTGACTCGAATCTAAAATAAGACAAAAATATTACGCACCAAAGTATCTAAGCTATAAAAATATATATTGTTATATAATAGCTTTAACTATATGATTTTGCGTTATTTATGTTCTGAAATTTCAAGGGATGTGTTCATACAAGCATATACTAAGCGGGGGAATACACACGAGCAAAGAAAACAAGTGGGAAATGAAAGAGGGGGGGGGGGGCAACAACTTGTTCGTTACCCTGGATGCAGAGAAAGCAATCTAATAATAATAATAAACACGGTTAAAGAATTCACTCCTTTTCAAATGGAAATAAGAAGATATTTCACAAATATTATTACCATTAAATATCAAAAGATTGTGTTTATAAAAAACATGATGTATATATGCCTTTAATGGTAGATATACCATGTATAACTCGGTTTTCATATGTATATATAAGCATATAAGGGATACAGGGACGAAAGAGGGGGTCTCAATGTTTTTCAAAGAGCCCTGCAGAACCAAAAGGAGTGCGCTCGTATATTTTTCTTCTTCTTGTTGTTGTTCTTCTTTGAAGAAAAATCCTCCTTGAAGTCCTCAGTCAAAGCCTTGGACTCTGCCATGAATCATTGAGTTCAGGCTCTTGGGAATCTATTTAATTATTTCATATATTTTGGGGATCCAACATGTGTGACAAGCTTCGACCGGATGAGCTACAGGCCTTTAAGGCGGCCTTTGATATGTTTGATAAGAATCAAGACGGCACTATTTCTACAAAGGTACGAAAGAGATTTACCTTAGTTCTAATACAAATCTTGAGAGGGAGTATTTAATTGCGAGGTACAGGCTTGTGAGCGTTCAGCTTTTTTGCGTTCAGCGTCAAAATAAATAACGTTCCGTTCAGTTCCGTTCAATGTTTTTGCGTTCAGCGTTTCGTTAGCGTTCAGCGTTCAAATATTTTTAAAAAAGTGACACCGGTTTTTTTTAAAAGAATCTCCAGAAAAAGTGATGACGTTTCTTTGTTTAGAAAATAATTTAAAAAAACTAATACGTAGTGATAACGTTTTTTTTAGAAAAGAATTTCCAAAAAAAACTGCGTAGTGATGACTTTTTTTTAGAAAATAATTTCCAAAAAAAGTATGCGTAGTGATGACGTTTTTTTTTTGAAAGTCCAAAGAAATTTTGTAAAAATTGAACGCTGAACGCAAAACTCTTTTTTTTTGCGTTCAACGTTCAGCGTTCAAAAAAAGTTGCGTTCCTTTCCAAGCCTGGCGATATGGGATAGCAAGGAAGTGGATGATCAATTAATTGATTGAATGATGATAAACAATATATAATCGTGTACAAAACTAATTACAGCTTTGATTAAACCTCCTCGAACTTTATTGGCTTTTATGAAACATTTGAGAAAATATTATTGAATAACACTGATATCAGTATTTCGATTCGGTTATTTTGAAACATAATTTCCTTGTTATCTATGCGCACTATATATATTTGATTTTATACAAAATCCCCCCTCAAACACACAACGGCCGTTTTACAAATGGCTTGCATGTTAAGTTATTCTATGAATAACGTGATTTTTTCCAATTGTTTACAAATTACATGCATGAAAAATGAAAGTTTGGAAATATATTACTGAATATTCATTTGTAAAGTTTTGGCTTCATATTAAAATGACAATAATGTTGCAATGAAGTAATGATAAAGAAGCAGTTATAAAAATAATTGTCGGGCATCATTCAAAATATCCTGCCATGATTATTCCAATTGTCGTAATTATCACAATTAACAATGGCTAGCCCTACTTATTCAGCAGTTAGAATAGACTTTCTCTTTCGCATTTAATAATACATCTCACTTCATTATATCCATATGCTTAAGAAAAATTGATGATATAGTATGCTCAAACCTCTGCAATGAGGGATATATATATAAACGACCGGGTACCCGGGCTGGGTCCCGGCTGTTTTTGAACGTCCCGGCCTGGACTTTAATATTTTCGTTTGTTAGTCATTCTAAAGTGACTTTTTTTAGAAAGGAATTTTTGAAATCTTAAAAAATATTGAATGACGAAGGAACAAAAATATATTAAAGTCCCGGCCTGGTTTTGGCCCGGCCCAGCTTGAAAAATTTAAGGCCCGGCCTGGGTCTCGGTGAAAAAAGGTGTCCGTTCGTTTACTGATATATATATATTTCAATTGGAGTTATATGTTTTGTTGATTAAACTGATTATAAAATTTATATTTTGATATTAGAGATTTTATTTCCATTTTCCCTCAAATTAAATTTTGGCTTTTCTTTCAACGAAAGGAGTAGCGATGTTTACAAAAAAAATGTACAAAGTAAATTTATATCCCTATCTATTTTAATTGAATCATTTACATGGTAAACATAAATTAAATCAAGACATAATATCTTTCTAAATTATGATGTTTAAATACTTTCAAAAAGAGTTTCACATAACTGTTGTGCTACCGATGCATACCTCATGGTATGGTCTTGTTCGTGAATATTTTACTTCGTATATATGTATTTGTATCTTCATACATTATTAAAGGTTAAAAAAACGAATAATCCTTTCCAAAGCTAATTTTTCTTATGTTATTAATTTTATTTTCCAAGTTCCAATAAAATATATAGTCAAAACCATGCTAGTACTCATCTTCAAATATTCTGCGTACAGCGGCCACCTGTCTATAAAGGTCCCTTTATGAGCTTCCTTGAGGGGCCCTTACAGCGAGGCTGAACTGGACATTGATTCAATACATAGCTTTTCCAATGTCAATGTTTTACAGAATAGTAGAAACTCTCAATTATATAAATTTCCACTTTGTAGGAATATTTTAATTGAAATCAAATATGACTGGCATAAAGGGATCTTTAAATCATATTTGTGTTCATACTTAATGCATACTTTATTGGTTAGTAGCCCAGAATGCGTGTAAAAACTGCCGGCATGTTTTAACAGAAAAAATATTTGTTTTTAAGGACTTATATCACACAACCTTCCGTTTTACAAATGCAATATCTTTATACTTGAGACAACGTAAATTCATGAAAATTCGTGGTAGTATCGATTAGTAAAAGATAATTTTATCCTAAGAATATGTTTTTACTTATTCATTAAAATAAAGATTTATTCGTCCTCTTTCAGTTGGTTGACTGAAATAAGAATCAACTGTTTAAAAATCTAAATTAATTAACAAGCCGTTCTCCAGTTAGACTATAGGGTAATTTTTGGCTCTCATAAGGTCATTTTCGTTTTTAGTAGAGGTTCACAAGGTTTGATGGGATAAGACAACACTTTAGTTTATTTAAGCCAATCACATTCAACCCCCGATAGTAGTATTTGTAAATCTACTCATTGAGATTATCTTTTGTGTGTGTGTTAGGAAATGTTAGTCCACTGACATTAATCTGAGGGGATACCTTAAGATTGTTTTTATTATATTTAAGCCAATCATATTCACTCTCCCAGATATTAGTATTGGTAAGTCTAATCATTGAGATTTTTTTTGTTGGACTTCTATGAGAGGGGGGGGGAGGGAATGTTCAATGTTTTTTTTTAAGTTTAGGCTGTAGACAAAAAAGAGAAGCGTAAACAAGGATCCAATGACGTAATCATTGTAAGAAGAAAAAAATATATGTATATATATATTGGGGAAAAAGTTAATCCAGTTTAAAATGATATCATTTGAATTTTGAATGGTTTACTGTCTAACTTTGCTTTCAATATCATGTACTTTAATCAGTTAGCTGGAGCACATTCTATGTTGGCATCAATGAATATCAGGTATATTTGCGAGAAAGGATATTATATGATATACGTATTGAAATACTAATTAGCAAGTCAAAAAATAATTTACTGTTTAAAGAGCTGATAAGCCCTAGGTTTTTTGTTCATGATGATCTCGGCGATTTATAAACAGTAAAATAAAACAATTGCGATCTCATCAATTGTGATGGGAACGATCAACGACTTGTCAAAAGGTCAAATGGTCTTTAAATGTCTTTAAAATGCGTTCTTTGGGCGGCATGTTCTTCTAAGTTGGCAAAGTTACATTTGCGGATTCCATATCCAATACTGAAATCAAAACTCTAATGACCTCGACTGCGGCTAGGTACTCAGCCATATCTCTTAAGATCACAAATGAAAAATTGACCCTTGGGTGGTTGCATGCAACATAGTCTGATTTTTCTGTCTTACTCTAAAAAGTATTTTTTAAAGCGCTTAATAAAAGTTGACCAAAAGTTTTTGAAAATATATATAAATAAGATTGTAGTTTAGTTTTTTCCAAAAAATGATTTATCCTTAGAATTTACAAATTTTATATTACATTATTTAGCTTGAATTGAACTGATTTTTAAAGAATAAGTAACTACCGCCTTATGTATTGGACTATGTTTTAATATTAATGAATAACTTATTTAGGAAACTCATTTTAAACTATGTATATTGTTTATTTACACATTTTTTTATATGTAATTTTCTGTATGAATAAAGTTTCAAAAAAAGAGAGAATGGTTCAGCTTATTTGAAGGCATGCTTAGTTCTCATGAGTGTTAGGGAGGAGGCTTCCTTCCCGAATGGGGGAAGATCTCATAGATCAACTTCATTGAAAAGGACCTCGGTTTGGGCCATGGATCAGTTAGTATCATGCATATCCCAAGGGATTTAACTCAACCCAGTCATATTGACAAAGAATAAAGGATTAAGCTTAGTGTTTGGAAGAGGGTCGAGGCTTAAGTCAATAAAGTGGTGTATCTATCCAATATCCATACATCAAAAACTGAATTGAACAATCCTTTGTAAGCTTTCATGTTTATATCTTTCGTGAATTGGACTTTATAACCATATGATAGGGACTCAACTAGAGAGTCAGGGTTCAATATCTTGTCTTGAAATGTACTGGGGGTATTCTATGAGATGACATGAATGTATTCTTCACAAACTCACATAAGAAATAGCATTTCTTCAGTTGGTAACATCATCAGGAAAAACAAAGATCAATCTTCTTACTAAAGATCCAAGATCACGGCATCGATCCCCCAAAAAACGATCTCCGGTCCCGATTTCTCTTATATTCGAATACACTTAGAGAGTTGATGACTTATAACACTTTTAAGTTATTAAAGAAGTCAAAATGCACTATTAAACCTCACTAAAGCAAAACTATTTACAAAGCAACACAAGAGACGTGTTACTCTATTCATAGGTAGGCAAAAATCTTTTTCACAAACTCACATAAGAAATATCATTTTTTCAGTTGGTAATTTTCTCTTATTTTCAACGTCCTGTTACCACAATAGGACAATTAACATTCATTCTTTCCCAAGATTATGGGGAGTTGCTTTATTCAGTTAATGGGGTGGAAGTGGAGGAGATGGAATCCGTTCAAAGGATCCATACATTACATGGACCCAGGCTCATTATAGTAAGAGGGAATTAGTGATCTTCACACCTCAACGGCCTGAGTCAGGAGTCGGCAACCCGCAGCTTTAGAGCCTCATGCGGCTCTTTAGAGCTACCTTTGTGGCTCCCTGGAGCTTTTCCAAAAACGTTAAAAAACGGGAAAATATGGATAGGAAATACCGGGTGTACAAGTCAAACTTTTACACTTAACAAGTCAAACTTTATTGAGATCTTGTACAGCTGCAAGCAGAATCAAGTAAAAAACAATATTACAGTATGAAAGAACATAGAATTATTTCAATCGTTTCATTCGATGTACCCTCCGTTTGCGGCCACGATGGCCATGAGGCGCTTCTGAAAGCCTGGCAGACCTTGACACGAAGTCCTCGTACATGCCGGCCCACTCCTGGTTGACGGCGGCTTTCAGGGCGGCGATGTTTGGGCGATGCTTGGGCGGCGAAGCTTGCAGGCTTTGGACTCAATGTGCGGCCAGAAGGCGTAGTCCAAGGGGTTGGCGTCGGAGCTCTGGGGGGGCCACAAGTCCTTGGCCCAGAAGTCCATCTCCTGCCCCAGGAACGCGTGCGTGGCCCTCACCGCGCTCCATCCTGCTGGAGCACCACATTCCTACCAGGGAAGTTCTCCCAGACCCATGGGGAACTTGGTCCTCAGGATCTCGATGTAGTCGGCCGCAGTAGGCCTGTAGTCGTTCAGGAACCAGATGAGATCCATGGCCTTCCCGTTCGAGGCCACAAAGCCCAAGAACATCACGCTGGCTGGATGCTTGGTGGTGGTGAGGGTCCTCACGTTCTCGTCGCCGTCCCTGAAGCTCAGGTAACGGTCATTGCGCCTGTTTCGCACTGGATCCACAGTCCACGTCTTCCAGAAGCGCGTGGACCCGAATTCGGACATAACGTTCTAGAGACATTTTCTTCGGAGTCGATTGACCGATTTTTATTAACTTTTTTGTTCGAAAGATTATGAGCAAATTTTTTTTTCGTATTTTGTTGGAAAGAAGTGAGAAGATCACGAAACCTAGCATTTAACTAAATACGAGTGTAAAAGTTTCACTTGTACACCTGGTATTTATAGGAGCAAACGTAACAGGACTAGCACCCCCCAGACAATCACCCCCCGGACTAGCACCCCCCGTTAGTAATATTTCTTATCTCTTAAAGTCCACTTATGAAGTTAACTATGTTTTCCAGCTATTAACAAAGTGACGTCACTGGTAAACCACTTTCTTGATCTCCTTTTCCGCTGCTTGCGAAGACTAATGGGGACTTGGATATCTTAAAAAAGCCACAGGAACACGTTTTTGGGTGTGAAGAAATGAATATAATAATTGAGAATAAAATTATATGTCAACTTATTTGAGTAGATGAGTTTTGATTTTCAAATAGTCACTTTCTCTAGTCTTCGATTTAGGACAAGTGGTTCCCTGATGAAATCTTAGAAAATAGATTAGGACCTATATGAGATAAATAAGATACTTTGAGTTGATAAGTTACAAACTGTATGATTGTTTACTTGTACATACATAGATAGCCCAGATATAGGTCTAAGACACGAAATTTGCAAATTTTTTACGTTTAATTTATACAGATTCCATTCTAAATAACTGGGACTGCGTGCTAACCAGTGATGTCACCTTTTTTAATAGCTGGAAAACATAGTTAACTTCATAAGTGGACTTTAAGAGATAAGAAATATTACTAACGGGGGGTAAATGCCCGGGGGGTGCTAGTCCAGGGGGTTGATTGTCTGGGGGGTGATTGCCCTAGAATCAGGATCAAATGTGCACTGTATGAAGGTTTGTTAAGGAATTTTAAAAAAATTAAAGCTCCAGACAAAAAAAAAAATTTGGGTCCGTTATGACTCTTTCAACATTTTGGATTGCCGACCCCTGGCCTAAGTGAAGGGATACTACTTTATTCAATAGTACCAACTGTCGTTTTTATTATTCATTTTTCTTTCAACCAATCACATTCTAGAAAAAGCCTCCCCCTTGGCCTTAGGCGTTTGTGTGCTAAAAAGGCTTTATAATGCCCTTTATGGAACATGAACAAATATATATTGTGTATATGTACATGAATCTTGATACTTCTACTAGTACTACGTCTGCCTGGGAGACTTTGATTGATTGAAGATACTTCCGAGTCGTCCCCCTTGTGTGTGTGTGTGTCCTTAGATGATATAACTCCGAGCACTTTCTGCTAAGAAATATTACTGCAGTGGTTTATAATAATAAACCAATCTATTCTCTTACCTACTCACTCCTCTCAGCTTTAGTAAGTAAAAGCAGCCAAGGTATACATAAAAAGGAGTTGTTAAGATAAGGATTTTTTGTGTCTAATAAATGGGACTCCCTACTTTTATATGTACATATATTTATATGTGTGTTTTCATATGTGTTGAATCAGCTTGAAAGTATTTTTTTTATTCACAGTTCAGAAAAAAATATAATATAAGATTATATATAAAAATCGATGATAATACATAGTAAAACTATATAAATAAGCATTTTAGCTTTAAAATTTTTGCGTCGATGCTGAACACACAAATTAATACAATTAAAAGATCACATGATTACAAAAAGTAAAAACAGTTAGGGGTGTTATTAAAATATTTATATTATATTTCTTCCAACTGGCAGAAAAACTATTAATATGTTTTCTTCATTAAAAGGCTAACCAAATATATATTAGGTATATTGGCAGGGCTCGGGATTACTTTAACCCTGACATGATATAGAAAGAGAAAAACAGCTGTTTTTCTCTTTCTATGTCATATATATATATATATACTTGAAGGCCCATTTAGTTCCCTTTTTCTTCGTTCAATAAGCCAGGTCGGACTTATTTCTTTAAGCAAAAAAAAAGTTTTACCCTCCAGGGCATATACATCCTCTAGAATCCCTTCAAAAATAGTATTTTTGGAGATATAATTCTATTCGTCTGTGCTTATTTTGATAATAAAATAGGCCTACGATTACGAATTAATTTGGATACGCCACATCCATTAGTGTTCGTATCACGTTAAGCAGAAGTTCGCCAAAAATTATCATTTGTCGGTCATTAAAGTTATCGTTCGTCATTTGTTTGTCGTTCGTCATTCTGAATAAAAGTGACGACGTATTTTATAGAAAGAATTTTCTAGAGTAGCACTACTAGTCTGTGGAAAGTACTTTTTTAGCCAGGGGTAGACATTAATGAAGATATTTTGAATATGTACAAACCTGTAAGTTATGATTTTTTTTAGCAAACGATAGGATTTTTTGCTGTTTTTTATTACAAATGAACGACAAATCAAAAAGTCTTACGTCAAGGCTCCAGTATCAACAAAGGTTTTTGGGCTCAACTTAATATGAATCCTTAGTATTATATATATATATAATATATATATATATATATATATATATATATATAATGTCTTTACACTAACGAAGTAAGCCTCAAAACCTCAATTACCTTATTTATCCTGACAAATGCCCAATTTATATGTCAATGAGTTTTTTTTTATCGACATAGCTATAAAATAGATAAAGGTACAAGGCGTTTGTATGGTTGTTGGTGTCCAGGATATTTTTTTGTTATTTTCAGAACTAGGATTCGCTAAATAATAATATACTCTCAGTATCGATAGTCCTTTGCAAATTGCGTCAATCTTTATTTTTAGATCTGCTGATTTTTGTACAAATATTACTATTTAAGGCAATATGCATTTTCAACAGTTTTTTTAAAAAGTTAGGTACTTATTTTTCAATCTACTCACGGGCACCAATCATACAATAGGTAGTGGCATTTATTAGTTTTAATAGTCAAGCTGATTGGCGCCTCTAAGGAAAAGTAATCAGTCATCCGTAACACCACCGATTTACTGAAATAATAATGTGGAATCGATAGTCAAGCCTTGTTAATTATTAATAATTTTTAGTCTCATATCAACTAATTAAATATTTTACAAGGACAATTGGATAAAAGTATGTTGGCAGAGAAAACGCAATAAAACTTTTAAAAATCTTTAAACTATTTTTTAGCTGAAGAGTCACATATGAAGTCGGTATTTGAAGTCACAGAAAAGAATAATCTTAATATTATTATATATAATATATGTCGTGCCATTAAGAAGAAACGTATTACATATTTATTCTTGCTTTCATTTCTTAGTCGTTTTAAAATATATTATATGTATGACTTGAGCATAGTGATAGTTATGCATCGTTACTCTAATGACATTACATACCGCTTATGGAACCAAGGTGTTTCAGCATTTCTTTTTATATTTAGCATTTATATATTATTTATTTCCTTCATGCAAAAAACAATGGTATTAAGGATCTCCCTTACAAAGAGAAAAATGAACATCTTACCCTTGTGACGTCATATATTTTGGGCGGGAAAAGTACAATTAGCATAGTTTGCATTCAGGTATGTGGGATTCCCAGCCGCTATCGCTAGTGGTTAGCAAGTTGTGTCCAATTGATATTTAGTAGATTCGTAAATAGGTGTAATGTCTCTGAAAAAATATTCATGACAAAAGATTAAGTTATATGAACGTTTGAATATTAACATATCTCTGAAGAACTCTCAAGAACTTATTGGCAATCCCATGAGCTTAGGATATTTCTAAGTGCATTTTTTACTGAAAGGGACAGATGGGAATGATTAATGTTTTATATGGTTCCTTTTATGCTAAATTTTGAACGACTTATTTGCATTTTTCATTTTATTGGAGCTGATAATATGTATACAAAAAGCAGCTTTCTTTCATTGTAAATTTAATATATGTCTCTATATTTGAAGGTGGACTTTAAAGATACCATTTTTAAGAAATACATTCAAAATTACACACATATATATATATATATATATATATATATATATATATATATATATATATATATATATATATATCATATACATATATCGGGGTCGCCGGGACTTTAATATATTTGTTCCTTCGTCATTCCAAAAATGACGACGTTTTTTAGAAAATAATTATTCCTATTAATCTTTTTAAATTCAAACATTAATTTCTAAAAACAAGTATGGCAGTTTTTTTAGAAATTAATTTTTAAACATTTGTTTTAAATATTAAAAATTATTTACAAAAAACGTCGTCAATTTCAGAATGACGAACGAACCAATATATATATACATAAGCGTAGGGGAGATGTTTGGTTTGTGGGTCAGCATTCAATTTGTCCGAATTTAAACAAGAACTGTTAAATCGGTGAAAAAATATTCGACTGAAGAAAGCTATGTAGATTTATATTTTCTTTGTAGTCATTACATAATATTCATTATATTATATTATTCGGTTATAGTTAAAAATCCAGTTGCTTTAATAATTTCATAATTTTTATACAACTTAAATGCCCGAATACCTCAATTAATTTGCTTAAATTTGAGAACTCACCCGTATTTTTTTTTGGGGGGGGGGGCAGTTGCCCACTGTCTCTTACGCCTATGTATATATATATATATATATATATATATAATTATATTTTATTAAGATATGTTTCTCACGCCTTACTTATACAATTATTACTATTATAAATTCCTTCAAAGTTCTCTGAGTCTTAAAAACTCATACGGGACACAAAGATGGTAAATCCCTGAGAAAGGAATCATTATTCTAAGGACGTAGAAAGACCTTTCTTTTATTATTATTATAGAATAATAATATATCCCCCTTTTATATATTAAAAAAGAACTTTTCTCTTCTCACCTCCAACTTTGTAATTAAAAGATAATATTTTTGAGGTCATATTTTTTTTCTCCTACAAATTATACATTCTTTCTTTGTCTTTCTTTGCATGTTGGTAGGAGCTTCATGCGGCCATGCGTCGAGCGGGTCAGAATCCCACAGAGGCTGAGGTTCAGGACATGATCAACGAAGTGGATGTGGACGGATCAGGATATCTGGAGTTCCCGGAGTTTTGCATGATGATGCATAAAAAATTAAATGATGGGGATCAAGAAAATGAGTTAAAAGAAGTTTTCGAGTCTTTGGAAAAGATGAAACAGGTAAATGTACAATATTTATAGATTTGGTATATACTTTAAATATATATACATACAGGAGGTTGAAAAAACCTATAAGCAAATGATTATGAGGTTAATTACTTCTTTTAAATTTAAAATATGCAAAAACAACATTTCGTGAGAAGGTCTAAAACAAAGGAAAAGTATTTTGTAGCTACTGATCATTGTTACGATACCTTTGATTTGATGTCTTATGAATTTTGTGGATTTTGTATCAATAGAGGGCTTTCGCATAAACAGACTGTTAGATATGGTGTCCAGTAATTTTATCGTGCGTAAATTCGTCGTGGACTTTTTATAGCCGTTTTTTGTCGTGGGTGCTGGAATTTCTCGAGCCCGCAAGATTAGGTCTACAAAGTAAAAAAAATTAGTACGGAAAATGCTTCACTACAAAAAAGCTTTGCGACAAAAATACTGATGAGAAAAAGAAGAACGATGTAAATGCATCAGTACAAAAAAGCTTCGCGACAAAAATACCCACGAGAAAAAGAAGAACGAGGAAATTGACTGACTATAAAAGAGCAAGCGAGGTAAATACCCACGGCGAAAAAAACGGATATAAAAAGGTCCGTGACGAATTTACACGCGATGAAATTACAGTAAACCGTTAAATATTATTATAGTTTAAAATTAGACTACCTGCCACCAGCCCTGGCTACAATAAGGACGTATCAAGTATAAAAAATAATTATAATTGAACTCGTTTTCAAGGATTATCTCTCCTCCTTAATTATATCTCGTCCATTTACTTATTATGTAGGATGTATCACTGCGGATGAACTCAAATTCGTTCTGACTCATTTACCGGGAAAGGTCACCTACAAGGAAATTGACGAAATGATACGCACCGTGGATCAGAACGGGGACGGTAAAATCAATTATCAGGAGTTCCGAGTCATGATTGGAGCCAAGCCAAATCTCACTTCAGCCATGGCGAATCGAGCCCCTAATGGGAAAAGCGGAGCTCCGGCGAGCGGAAAGGCGACCTCCTAAGGGAGTCCCGTTTCTTTTCATTTTTTCCTTCTTGATCCTTCCTTGCTGACAATCCAGACCAATGTATTCAATTTCCTTTGTACATTACATATTTAGAGTTAAATATTGTCTTGATTTTTAAAAGTATTTATGAATAAAATGCACAAAATCCTTTATTATTAGTTTCAGAAGCGACTGTTAATTATTTATGATTTTTTGGGGATATCCATACTGATTTTTCAATCAGTGGGAACCAAACACAGGTTTGATTTATTTATAAACATTTAATGAATACTTCTCTACAACCCCCAATTAATTAACCAAATGCTATACATGGCAACTGTGAATTCCCTCCAATTGGGAAAAAGCAATTAAGAAGATTGGCTAAAAATACTATTAGTCAGATTTATCTTCCGAGCTGAAACGCCTTCGGGACAGATGGGCAGAGGGTTATCCTTGCTTAAAACCATTATACCAAAATATATTGAAAGGATATGAAAGGAGTGGGGGGAAGCTCAAAGAGTCATCTGGAGTTTAAAACCTTTAACTCGATTCTAGCGGGACCGTTGACATTATTTGGCAGAACTGCAAAAAAGGTTCCCCTTTTTACAAACCTCCCAAAAATCGATAAGAACTTGAAATGACTGTCATTCTTCAAAATAGTTTTACACTTGAAGATAAACTCCATATTCAATACGGTTCTTATTTCCTTTGAAGCGATCTGCTTCCTATAATACCCCTTACTCCATGGTTGTTGTTTTTTCACAATAGTTTATTTATCCCTATTTAATCACAAAAGAGAGAAAACTAAAAAACAAACAGTACATAAAGTAATAATAAAATAGAGCTTTCAAACAGCCACATGGAAATTAGATTAAAAAACAGACATACAAAGAGTATTAAAAGGACAGTGATCTTTAAAAAATACATCAAATCAGGCTTGTGAACGGAACGCAAAATTGAACGGCGTTCAGCTGAACGCACGTTCAATGAACGGAACGCTGAACGGAACGCAACTTTTTTTTGAACGCTGAACGTTGAACGCAAAAAAAAAGAGTTTTGCGTTCAGCGTTCAATTTTTCCAAACATTTCTTGGACTTTTTTCGGAAAAATGTCATCACTACGCAGTACTTTTTTTCGGAAATTCTTTTGTAAAAAAACCAGCATCACTACGCATTACTTTTTTCGGAATTCTTTTATAAAAAAAACGTCATCACTACGCAGTACTTTTTTCGGAAATTCTTTTCTAAAAAAAAAAAGTCATCACTACGCAGTACTTTTTTTAAAATTTGAACGCTGAACGCTAACGGAACGCTGAACGCAAAAACATTGAACGGAACGCTAATTTTTTTGAACGCTGAACGAACGCTGAACGCAAAAAAGCTGAACGCTCACAAGCCTGCATCAAATACATTCTAAAAACTAAATTCATTTAAAGCAACGGTGACAATTGAATTGCTTAACTTTATTTTCTTAAAATTTTATATGCAATCAAGGTTTGAAATTTGGCTATTACTTTGGAGGCGGTTCTGATCATTTTCGACTGGGAATTAAACCGTAGAGCTTCTCATCCCGTGTTGATTGTCTCCCCACACGTTCCTCAAAGGTTTTGTCCACTCCTTCCCGAATCCTGTTGATTACTTTGCAGTCTCTGAAGACATGGGCTATTGTTTTGTCTTCTTCCTCCCCGCACATCACACACTTGGTTCCTCACCTAAATAATACAGTCCAAAACAGATCCTGTATTTGAGGTAAGCCTGTTTGGATGTTAGGATCGGATCAAATATGGACGTCATGACGCATTTTATTTTCTTGGAACATAAACATTGGAACCTTTAGTTTATTTGTGAGGTCAAACAGTTGGTGGTGCATCCTTCGAAGCTCATCCTTTAGATATAATTTGGGACGTTCAAAACCTCTACTAATGGAGGAATGTTCTTCCTGGGCTTGAAATTCCGTCGGAGAGACTTCTGGAGGAGATAAATCCAAGGGTGGGTTGTGTCCTCTCCAACCCCTTACTCCATGGTGTTTTTAATTAACAGATAGAACGAATGAATGTGCCTATGTTAGGGGGATTTTAGATAAAGATAAAAAAGTTATTGGTTATCCTTCCAAACCTTAGCAGTCAGTAGAGATCTGGAACTGTGACGTGAATATATTACTATCATTCACACTCCCCAGAAAGCGTATTATCACCTTATCTCGTTATATATATATAACGGGATAAGGTGATAATACGCTTTCTGGTGAGTTTGAATGATAGTAATATATTCACGTCACAGTTCCAAATATCTACTAACTTCATAGGTTTGGAGATATTGTGCTGATAGAGAAGGATATAACTTAACCACGTCATAGGCATATTCCACGACCTGTCTTGTGTATTGGGGATCCGAAGGCGAAGAGTTTAATATCTCACAGCCGCGAAAATAAAAATGGACCTCAAGTGGACCATACTTCCTAGTTTATCACATGTTAAATACTTTGTATGATAGGCCCATAAAGATATAAAGACATAAGGGCTTTTGGATTCTTCAGAGGAATGCTTTTTGTGTCCAATATAAACAAATATTTCTATCTCTATGATCCGCTTACGATGACTTAGTACAAATTACTTTGTTTATATTGGGCACAGTATGCGTACACAGCTGAAAGATGCTTCTCTGCTATTGAGGGAATAAGCTCTCTATATCTTTATATCCTCTATGGATAGGCCTTTACAGTTGCTTATGGCAGCATTTATCCCAGTGTACGGTTCCACACCAAAAGTGAAAGGCCATTAAGGAGGTTGAGTCCATATTCTTGATTTAAAATAAGGAAAAGACTGTAAACTACTGAGCATAATTTAAAACATAAATCTGAAGAAATTGTTTTTTGACTAATTATAATCCCATCGAATCAAATAGGCAAAATACAATGTCTTCAGATTTAGGTCTTCAATGTTTATTCATAGTTTATTTGCATAAAAGACAATTGATGGAGGGGTATTCTGGGATGCATGCTTAGATTTCATCGATGGACAATAATATAGGTATTTTTCATTTATTGTGAAAAAAAATGAAAAGGTTGTTTTTTTGTATATACTAATATCCATCCGATATTTTTGCTTTGGTTTTAAACTGACACATGCTCGTCCATATTGTATAATGAAATACAAGATATCTTCAACTTGCCAAGAGAGCTGTCTATTCGTGTGATGTCATAAAAATCGTTGCAAACGGGAATAATAACAAAACAATATAGTTTTGATTCATCACAAAAAAAGATACTCGACTTTTCACAAAACATCTTGCATTTTTTGTTTCAAACTCAAAGTTAAACTTTAGATAAAAGATTTATGACAAAGGTTAATTTAATGACCTTTTCATTCCTTCTAAGCTTTCTTGAATTTTGGTAAGTACAAAATGATTATTATTTCATAGCAAATTATATATCGCGTATATAATAGAATCATTTTATTTTAATTTTATCATGTCTGATTTCGTCTCCGATGAGTATCAAATGATTATTATATAGGTCGGTGATATATACAATAGATACAATGTTAGTAAAGCATTGCGTCGCATTTGCTTCCTTGAACACAAAAATTAAATCATTTCCACAAAGATATAAAGCAGAAATCGTAAATGAAATAAATAGCTTGTACAACATGGTAAAATATTATCGCCATATTTAAGTCGTCATCCCTCCTAGAAAAGATAAGGATCGTATTCTCTACCAGGGGAGTCAACGACTCTACTGAATCTCCATCTCTACTGCGCCATATATATATATATAGCTCGAAAAATAGTCCATCGAACCAAGGATACAATTTCGAATAAAGTTTATCTAATTGATGTTTCCCTCTAAGGAGTCAAACCTTTTGAGTTGATAACGCTACACCAGAGCTAACATGCTAAAAAAGCTCGCAAATAAACATATTTTTCTTCCAGAACCCCTTTATTGTATATCTTATTCATAGTTTTATCGTCAATGAGGATATTCGAAAGAATTATTTTAGCTCTAGGTGGATGTTCACACCTCAACAACAGTCTCTAGTGAATTGACGACATATTTAATACTTCCAACTTTTTTTTTTGTCATCAACCTTCTTTTCTTTCAACCCATCAAGTTCAATTTAAAAATCCCCAGTGGGGTACTCGTAGTCACAAGAAACATATTAGCACGTCTCTGAATATAATTCATATGAAAAATGTGTTAAACCATGCCACTGCACTGCATAATGATGGTATTGTCAATTCACAAAGAGGCTCGAGTGGGCTAATTAAACATTCAACTCACAACTCATACACAAGCCATACTTAGTCCTCCTCAAGTCATTAAAATTCTTAAATAAACATACATTTCAAAGTTTTTTAAAGCCATGTAGCAGTTATTGTGTTCTGTAATTTATTTATTAGTTAACGCTATTAAAAAAGCATAAACGTATAAACAGCGGAAGTAAAGAGAGAAAGGGAAGAGTGTGATTTGAATTCTTAATTTTTGGAGAAACTTTTTTTGCTGCAAAAGAGAGCTATTAGGAGAGTGATTACAGTAAGAAGTGGCATAACCATGTTATTATTTATTCCCTTCAGGAGTTCCTTTCAATTTGCTCCATAACAGCTTGTTACACTTTTAATATAATTAAAATAATACGTTTTTATCCTTTTTGAAATTGTTATTCACTCTTCTTTTCCTTCCAATAATCACGTTCGATAAAAGTTCCCCTGATGACGTAGTAATTAAGACTCGACGCTTTGAATTAAATGTATTCATAGCATAGAGAATAAAAAGATGTAGAGATCTTATACCTTCATCTGTATTTTTGTGTCCAATATAAAACAAGTAATTTGTACTACGTCATCGTAAGCTGTAATAGTGATAGAATATATCGCTATGATCAGCTACGATGACGTAGTACAAATTACCTTTATTTTAATGTAGCACACAAATACAGCTGAACGGCGATGTTTCTCTGCTGTTGAAGGGAATCAGCTTTCTTATCTCTTTCTATCTCTATGATTCATAGCCTAAACTTGTATCATTACTACATTTATGAA
>CP045905.1:12658001-12717642 GCA_013387185.1 Caligus rogercresseyi | reverse complement strand
GTTAACCAAGCTTCTTTGATATGTTTGGTGTTCTAAAAATCGCCATACTTTAAGAGATATAAGAAAATACGTACTGTCCCCAACATTGATCTTTTGATATGAGAATATACGATTACCATTTGGTAACGCCAGTTAGTGTGCCTGGATAGCAAGAAAAAAAGAAGGGAGAGAGGGAGAAAAATACTCCCTCCCTTCTCTTTCTCTTGCTACCAGGTAACACTAACAGCCTTACAGATGGTAATCGTATATTCTCATATCAAAAGACAATTTTTGGGGGGAGAGTAGTATTTGCTTATATCTCTAAAGTATAGCGATTTTAGAACACCAAATATATCAAATGAAAGCTGGTTAACCAGCTTTAATATTTTGGTATACTAAATCATGTCAGTTTAATAAGTAGAGAGTTATATGTAATAAAAAAAGCCTATCTCGCGTACAAAATGACGCATATAATGGATTATGTATGCGTCAGAGACAAAGTAAATTTTGAGAGGTACCTTGACGCAATCTAAGAAACACATTATTATTTATTTTTTTCATAATCGATTTCTTATAGGTCAATACAGGCTCTGAATCATATGATGTAAACTCAGATTGTACTGAATTCTGAATGATAGAATGCAACCAAGGTCATTTTGGATTTATCATCTAAAGTTTTACTAAACTTAAAAGTACTATTTTACTCTGAAGCGAACAAGTCATCTTCTACAGGCGAGTGAAGTTATTGATACAAAAAGCTATGAAATAAGCTAACAATACACACTCCCTTTCTTGCTTTGTTTTTACTGAAAACTTTGTTTTATTAAAAAACATCAAACATACGTCTGGTAGTAAATTAGATTTCCTTTAAATTAATAATTATTATTGAAGTCTGTAACGCCACCATTTTGAAGAAATTTGAGGAAAACTATATTTTTACTAAATTTTTAAAACTTGACCTCGTTGCGCGACTCGTAATGTTGACCGATTTTGTTCAAACTTTGTATGTCGTCTTCTTTATCACCAAGAAAACAGAAAATCCACTGTTGCTAACATTTCAAACATTTGAAAATATAAGAAAAACCATAATTTATATATATATTATATATACTATATATTAGTATTATATTATATTATTAGATATATATATATAATATATATATATCATATATTATATATATACATATATATATCATATATATATCAGGAAACAACTGGGACACTTTTTGTCGCCGGGACTTTAATATTTTGTCCTTCGTCATTCCAAAAATGACGACGCTTTTTAGAAAATAATTATTCCTATTAATCTTTTTAAATTCAAACATTAATTTCTAAAAGCAAGTATGGCAGTTTTTTTAGAAATTAATTTTTAAACATTTGTTTTAAATATTAAAAATTATTTACAAAAAAACGTCGTCAATTTCAGAATGACGAACGAACCAATATATATATACATAAGCGTAGGGGAGATGTTTGGTTTGTGGGTCAGCATTCAATTTGTCCGAATTTAAACAAGACTGTTAAATCGGTGAAAAAATATTCGACTGAAGAAAGCTATGTAGATTTATATTTTCTTTGTAGTCATTACATAATATTCATTATATTATATTATTCGGTTATAGTTAAAAATCCAGTTGCTTTAATAATTTCATAATTTTTATACAACTTAAATGCCCGAATACCTCAATTAATTTGCTTAAATTTGATAACTCACCCGTATTTTTTTGTTTTTTTTGGGGGGGGCAGTTGCCCACTGTCTCTTACGCCTATGTATGTAATATATATATATATATATAATTATGGTAAGATATGTTTCTCACGCTACTTAATACAATTATTACTATTATAAATTCCTTCAAAGTTCTCTGAGTCTTAAAAACTCATACGGGACACAAAGATGTAAATCCCCTGAGAAAGGAATCATTATTCTAAGGACGTAGAAAGACCTTTCTTTTATTATTATTATAGAATAATAATATATCCCCCTTTTATATATTAAAAAAGAACTTTTCTCTTCTCACCTACAACTTTGTAATTAAAAGATAATTTTTTGAGGTCATATTTTTCTCCTTCAAATTATACATTCTTTCTTTGTCTTTCTTTGCATGTTGGTAGGAGCTTCATGCGGCCATGCGTCGAGCGGGTCAGAATCCCACAGAGGCCGAGGTTCAGGACATGATCAACGAAGTGGATGTGGACGGATCAGGATATCTGGAGTTCCCGGAGTTTTGCATGATGATGCATAAAAAATTAAATGATGGGGATCAAGAAAATGAGTTAAAAGAAGGTTTCGAGTCTTGGAAAAGATGAAACAGGTAAATAGTACAATATTTATAGATTTGGTATATACTTTAAAATATATATACATACATGAGGTTGAAAAAAAGACCTATAAGCAAATGATTATGAGGTTAATTACTTCTTTTAAATTTAAAATATGCAAAAACAACATTTCGTGAGAAGGTCTAAAACAAAGGAAAAGTATTTTGTAGCTACTGATCATTGTTACGATACCTTTGATTTGATGTCTTATGAATTTTGTGGATTTTGTATCAATAGAGGGCTTTCGCATAAACAGACTGTTAGATATGGTGTCCAGTAATTTTATCGTGCGTAAATTCGTCGTGGACTTTTTTATAGCCGTTTTGTGGGGGTATTTACCTTGCTTGTCTTTTATAGTCGTCAATTCCTCGAGCCCACAAGATTAGGTCTACAAAGTAATAAAAAATTGTGCGGAATGCTTCACTACAAAAAAGCTTTGCGACAAAAATACTGATGAGAAAAAGAAGAACGATGTAAATGCACCAGTACAAAAAAGCTTCGCGACAAAAATACCCACGAAAAAAGAAGAACGAGGAAATTGACTGGCTATAAAAGAGCAAGCGAGGTAAATACCCACGACAAAAAAAAACGGATATAAAAAGGTCCGTGACGAATTTACACGCGATGAAATTACAGTAAACCGTTAAATATTATTATAGTTTAACATTAGACTACCTGCCACCAGCCCTGGCTACAATAAGGACGTATCAAGTATAAAAAATAATTATAATTGAACTCGTTTTCAAGGATTATCTCTCCTCCTTAATTATATCTCGTCCATTACTTATTATGTAGGATGTATCACTGCAGATGAACTCAAATTCGTTCTGACTCATTTACCGGGAAAGTCACCTACAAGGAAATTGACGAAATGATACGCACCGTGGATCAGAACGGGGACGGTAAATCAATTATCAGGAGTTCCGAGTCATGATTGGAGCCAAGCCAAATCTCACTTCAGCCATGGCGAATCGAGCCCCTAATGGAAAAGCGGAGCTCCGGCGAGCGGAAAGGCGACTTCCTAAGGGAGTCCCGTTTCTTTTCATTTTTTTCCTTCTTGATCCTTCCTTGCTGACAATCCAGACCAATGTATTCAATTTCCTTTGTACATTACATATTTAGAGTTAAATATTGTCTTGATTTTTAAAAGTATTTATGAATAAAATGCACAAAATCCTTTATTATTAGTTTCAGAAGCGACTGTTAATTATTTATGATTTTTTGGGGATATCCATATGATTTTTCAATCAGTGGGAACCAAACACAGGTTTGATTTATTTATAAATTTAATGAATACTCTCTACAACCCCCAATTAATTAACCAAATGCTATACATGGCAACTGTGAATTCCCTCCAATTGGGGAAAAAGCAATTAAGAAGATTGGCTAAAATACTATTTAGTCAGATTTATCTTCCGAGCTGAAACGCCTTCGGGCACAGATGGGCAGAGGGTTATCCTTGCTTAAAACCATTATACCAAAATATATGAAAGGATATGAAAGGAGTGGGGGGAAGCTCAAAGAGTCATCTGAGTTTAAAACCTTTAACTCGATTCTAGCGGGACCGTTGACATTATTTGGCAGAACTGCAAAAAAGGTTCCCCTTTTTACAAACCTCCCAAAAATCGATAAGAACTTGAAATGACTGTCATTCTTCAAAATAGTTTTACACTTGAAGATAAACTCCATATTCAATACGGTTCTTATTTCCTTTGAAGCGATCTGCTTCCTATAAATACCCCTTACTCCATGGTTGTTGTTTTTTTCACATATAGTTTATTTATCCCTATTTAAATCACAAAAGAGAGAAAACTAAAAACAAAACATAGTCATAAAATAATAATAAAAAATTAGAGCCTTTCAAACAGCCACAGGAATTTTTCCAAAATTAGAAAAAAAAAGTACATTCGAGCATTACAAACCGTATCTAAAGGATCACTGCAGTACTTTTTTTAAAAAACGCTGAACGCTACATTCAACGCTGAACACGCTCTAAAAATGCATAAATTCATTTCATTTAAAGCAACGGTGACAATTGAATGCTTAACTTTATTTTCTTAAAATATTATATGCAATCAAGGTTTGAAATTTGGCTATACTTTGGAGGCGGTTCTGATCATTTTCGACTGGGAATTAAAACCGTAGAGCTTCTCATCCCGTGTTGATTGTCTCCCACACGTTCCTCAAAGGTTTTGTCCACTCCTTCCCAAATCCTGTTGATTACTTTGCAGTCTGAAGACATGGGCTATTGTTTTGTCTTCTTCCTCCCCGCACATCACACACTTTGTTTCCTCACCTAAATAATACAGTCCAAAACAGATCCTGTATTTGAGGTAAGCCTGTTTGGATGTTAGGATCGGATCAAATATGGACGTCATGACGCATTTTTATTTTCTTGGAACATAAACATTGGAACTTTAGTTTATTTGTGAGGTCAAACAGTTGGTGGTGCATCCTTCGAAGCTCATCCTTTAGATATAATTTGGGACGTTCAAAACCTCTACTAATGGAGGAATGTTCTTCCTGGGCTTGAAATTCCGTCGGAGAGACTTCTGGAGGAGATAAATCCAAGGGTGGGTTGTGTCCTCTCCAACCCCTTACTCCATGGTGTTTTTAATTAACAGATAGAACGAATGAATGTGCCTATGTTAGGGGGATTTTAGATAAAGATAAAAAAGTTATTGGTTATCCTTCCAAACCTTAGCAGTCAGTAGAGATCTGGAACTGTGACGTGAATATATTACTATCATTCACACTCCCCAGAAAGCGTATTATCACCTTATCTCGTTATATATATATAACGGGATAAGGTGATAATACGCTTTCTGGTGAGTTTGAATGATAGTAATATATTCACGTCACAGTTCCAAATATCTACTAACTTCATAGGTTTGGAGATATTGTGCTGATAGAGAAGGATATAACTTAACCACGTCATAGGCATAATTCCACGACCTGTCTTGTGTATTGGGGATCCGAAGGCGAAGAGTTTAATATCTCACAGCCGCGAAAAAAAAATGGACCTCAAGTGGACCATACTTCCTAGTTTATCACATGTTAAATACTTTGTATGATAGGCCCATAAAGATATAAAGACATAAGGGCTTTTGGATTCTTCAGAGGAATGCTTTTTGTGTCCAATATAAACAAATATTTCTATCTCTATGATCCGCTTACGATGACTTAGTACAAATTACTTTGTTATATTGGGCACAGTATGCGTACACAGCTGAAAGATGCTTCTCTGCTATTGAAGGGAATAAGCTCTCTATATCTTTATATCTCTATGGATAGGCCTTACAGTTGCTTATGGCAGCATTTATCCCAGTGTACGGTTCCACACCAAAAAGTGAAAGGCCATTAAGGAGGTTGAGTCCATATTCTTGATTTAAAATAAGGAAAAGACTGTAAACTACTGAGCATAATTTAAAACATAAATCTGAAGAAATTGTTTTTGGACTAATTATAATCCCATCGAATCAAATAGGCAAAATACAATGTCTTCAGATTTAGGTCTTCAATGTTTATTCATAGTTTATTTGCATAAAAGACAATTGATGGGGGGTATTCTGGGATGCATGCTTAGATTTCATCGATGGACAATAATATAGGTATTTTTCATTTATTGTGAAAAAAAATGAAAAGGTTGTTTTTTTGTATATACTAAATATCCATCCGATATTTTTGCTTTGGTTTTAAACTGACACATGCTCGTCCATATTGTATAATGAAATACAAGATATCTTCAACTTGCCAAGAGAGCTGTCTATTCGTGTGATGTCATAAAAAATCGTTGCAACGGGAATAATAACAAAACAATATAGTTTTGATTCATCACAAAAAAAGATAGATCGACTTTTCACAAAACATCTTGCATTTTTGTTCAAACTCAAAGTTAAACTTTAGATAACGATTTATGACAAGGTTATTTAATGACCTTTTCATTCCTTCTAAGCTTTCTTGAATTTTGGTAAGTACAAAATGATTATCATTTCATAGCAAATTATAATATCGCGTATATAATAGAATCATTTTATTTTAATTTTATCATGTCTGATTTCGTCTCAGATGAGTATCAAATGATTATTATATAGGTCGGTGATATATACAATAGATACAATGTTAGTAGAGCATTGCGTCGCATTTGCTTCCTTGAACACAAAAATTAAATCATTTCCACAAAGATATAAAGCAGAAATCGTAAATGAAATAAATAGCTTGTACAACATGGTAAAATATTATCGCCATATTTAAGTCGTCATCCCTCCTAAAAAGATAAGGATCGTATTCTCTACCAGGGGAGTCACGACTCTACTGAATCTCCATCTCTACTGCGCCATATATATATATATAGCTCGAAAAATAGTCCATCGAACCAAGGATACAATTTCGAATAAAGTTTATCTAATTGATGTTTCCTCTAAGGAGTCAAACCTTTTGAGTTGATAACGCTACACCAGAGCTAACATGCTAAAAAAGCTCGCAAATAAACATATTTTTCTTCCAGAACCCCTTTATTGTATATCTTATCCATAGTTTTATCGTCAATGAGGATATTCGAAAGAATTATTTTAGCTCTAGGTGGATGTTCACACCTCAACAACAGTCTCTAGTGATTGACGACATATTTAATACTTCCAACTTTTTTTTTTGTCATCAACCTTCTTTTCTTTCAACCCATCAAGTTCAATTTAAAAATCCCCAGTGGGGTACTCGTAGTCACAAGAAACATATTAGCACGTCTCTGAATATAATTCATATGAAAAATGTGTTAAACCAGGCCACTGCACTGCATAATGAATGGTATTGTCAATTCACAAAGAGGCTCGAGTGGGCTAATTAAACATTCAACTCACAACTCATACACAAGCCATACTTAGTCCTCCTCAAGTCATTAAAATTCTTAAATAAACATACATTTCAAAGTTTTTTAAAGCCATGTAGCAGTTAATTGTGTTCTGTAATTTATTTATTAGTTAACGCTATTAAAAAAGCATAAACGTATAAACAGCGGAAGTAAAGAGAGAAAGGGAAGAGTGTGATTTGAATTCTTAATTTTTGGAGAAAACTTTTTTGCTGCAAAAGAGAGCTATTAGGAGAGTGATTACAGTAAGAAGTGGCATAACCATGTTATTATGTATTCCCTTCAGGAGTTCCTTTCAATTTGCTCCATAACAGCTTGTTACACTTTTAATATAATTAAAATAATACTTTTTATCCTTTTTGAAATTGTTATTCACTCTTCTTTTCCTTCCAATAAATCACGTTCGATAAAAGTTCCCCTGATGACGTAGTAATTAAGACTCGACGCTTTGAATTAAATGTATTCATAGCATAGAGATAAAAAGATGTAGAGATCTTATACCCTTCATCTGTATTTTTGTGTCCAATATAAACAAAGTAATTTGTACTACGTCATCGTAAGCTGATAATAGTGATAGAATATATCTCTATGATCAGCTAACGATGACGTAGTACAAATTACTTTATTTATAATGGACACAAAAATACAGCTGAACGGCGATGTTTCTCTGCTGTTGAAGGGAATCAGCTCTTTATCTCTTTATATCTCTATGATTCATAGTCCTAAACTTGTTCATTACTACATTTATGAATTATAATAATCTTTTGGTTCATGACAAAGGATTTTGGATTTAGTTTTAAAACTAGTTATACATATAGATGGGATCCACATACAGTTTTCTATAAATTTGAACGGATTTTAGCTATGATTTCTCAAGAAGTTGTAGAATAATTTGTTTCATATTATATTTACGCCATTTTTATTGTATTTCGATGAAGAAAAAAATCTTGGGATTGCCTTATTTTGGATGTCAAGCCTCTAAGAGATTAATTGGAAAAAAATATGTATCCCATTTTTGTTATAAGGATCAATATTAACTCAGAAATTTTGTTTGTTATCATGAATATACAAATATTGATTGCCTCGGCTTATTATTCAACTCATAATTAACAATGCATAACTTCTTTCCTGCCATCCTAATATTTATATTTTTTACATTATGCTATTAATATGGACCTTCCATGAGCACTGAATAATCATAACATCCTCATGTGTAGTGATTGGCTCTCATGAAACAATCACCAGTTGTCAAATACGTAATATTATTAAGGGCCTTCTCATTAGAGGTGACAAAAACATTAATTATTATTAGTATTTTGCTCATTAATGATGATATTTGCTTCTATGATCACTAATTACAATCAAGGTGGGCCAGCTCAGATGGTATAGTTTATTCTAACGCGTTAAAGTAAACTAGTGCATGCATAACATTTAATTCTTCCTTTTTTCCCAAAAGGAATTGGCCAAAATTTTAGTTCTTCTTTAGTCCGTAAGGGGCGCTTTGATGCTAGAGCTCTTTGAAAATAATAACAAAGTCCTTTTATTATTTATATTTGGAATCTCGCACAATGTTGTAGTGATTTGATATATTTCAAATCATCAAACTTAATCCCTTTAAACCGGTTTTAAATAGGATTGTGACGTAATTTCATGGACTAGCGACATCTAACGTTAAAGAAAATTACCAAAGTTTTGGCCAATTTTTTTTGTTTACTTTTTCCTTGAATGCGCTACTTTACTTTAACGCTTTAGTTTATTCTGGACCAATAAATAGGGATAAGTAACATAACATTAATCAACAAAACCTTTCATTTCTTGAGGGTATAAATAGCCCTCCTTATGTTTATATATTTGTATTAATTTCTACCAGATTTACAGAAGAAGATAACACATACTATAACCAAAATATATATTATCGATTCAATAAATACATACATAATTGAGTAGACAATATATTTCTTAGGTTTAATATTAGGTTGAGTTAATAAGAATGAGCCTGACCTAGTAAAACTCGGAATTTTCATCCAAATCATAAAAATACTTCTAAATCAGTAAATATAATCCCCTGCGACTGCAATGACATCGTGGCAACTTCCAGAGATGGTCGAACAGCTCGTATTTGCTGACCCTCTTCATCGCCCGCTGCAAGGCCAGTGTGTCATCTTCGTACCCCCCAAACTCGTCATTACGGAGCAGGTACTTCAACTTCCAGAAATGGTTCCGATCGCAGAGGTTCAGGTTGGGTGAGTAGGGGCTCTGTTTAACCTGTTCAACGTCTCTCCGGGTCAAAAATACTCGGTACCCGCGGCAGCATGAGGACGCGCGTTGTCCCATATTAGTAGACAATCTTTCAGGTGGATCATGTGCTGTTTGAGGTTGTTGTCAAAAGCCTGGAAACGGTTTTCTGTGGTAGAGAAACCTCGTCGGCAACTGTCGTGTGATCATTTGGGGTTATCCTCGATCAGGCTTTTCACTGCGGCGATCGTCTCCGGTGTCCTCGTCTCCCGGGGTCTTACTGCTGACGTATTCTTCTCCGGAGCAAAACTGCCATTATCGAAGTCCTTTCTCCACATCTTGAAGGTGGATAGGTAAAAATGAGGTACACGTGGATCTCGTTGACTGTCTTGGCGAGTTTGATTCGGATCAAGGAGTAGGAGCAAAAGTCGGGTGTATCCATTTTCAGCGGTGATTTGCCATTTCATATTCTAAATCAAGGCATGAATAAAAAGTTATTTACATAATAGTGATACGTTTTATAAAATCCCTCATAATTAATTTAAAAATATATATTTACCCAAAACTGCACCAACAATTTTTAGACTTTTTGTTCATTATTTTCTAAAGACCGGGGATACAAATAGGATAATCGAATGGTTTTATTCAATCTACAGGTAGTTAAAATCTAATGAGTATTCCAATAATCATCACAGACTATCTCCATGAATAACTTCTTGACATAGTTAAGCAATTTAACACGCCACCTATATGCTTTATTTATAGGGTTAATGCTTAATATTTAAGTAGGCAGGGAGCTGCAAGAAAGAAATATAATACGCAAGTGCTCATTCATTCGTTCTTCCTTTCCAATTTGTATTTTTCCCGCTGGAGGGAAAAGAAGTGGGAGTGGAAGCTGTTTAAAGAATAATTTATTATACGGAACACTATGTTCATAAAGTAATGTACTAATGAGGCATGTCTTACTTTGAAACTTATTTTCTATGAATATAAAGCTGAGTTATTCATTTTGACGTTTGTCACGATGGTTGGAACCAGACCATTTTAATTTAGAAAGTCTAAGAAGGTTATGACTTCTTGGTTGTGTTTTTAATTGCTATTATAGAACTTTAAGTGATTTACGGTATCATCTTTGAGAACAAAAACTTTATATACCAGGATTTGATTTGGGAATGTTGGGGTTCAATTGAGCAATAAAAACATTGTGTCGACACAATTGAGTTAAATAGGAGTCCTTAAGTTGGTTATATCATCGTCTTAATGATGTAATATTTATGGCATTAGTATCAAAGAGATCCAAACATAGAGATATGACAGAAGATGTCAATGCTAATTTTTCAAGAACATTCTATATTTTTCAGAAGAAGGCAGAGTCTATAATCCATATTAAAGGTATCAGAGTTTCTGGAGGATGGTTTATTTACTTCCTTTGAAAATATTATCAGTCAGAAGGATATAGGTCGACCATGAGTTTCTTTAGGCGAAAACGTAGGTCTTGCATATGTAGGGATATACAAGGAGTTTCTTGAGGATAGCTTGTCTTCTTTAGGCGAAAATGGTGGTCTTAATTATGAAGAAATCTGCTAGGAATCTAAAGAAGAAAACTTAAACTATAAAAATACTTGCGTAAACGGAAGGTAGATAAAAATTCCGTTCCACAGAACTAGAGTTCAATGCTGGGAAAAACAAGTCGGAATTGATTTTTACGATGGGCATTTAACCAAAATAATACTTTTCGTTTTTTTAGTCCAATATTGCCACGAGCTTTGAAAAAAACAACATCAAATTGAACCCGGTTTACCAGAAAGAGTACTCAATGAATGGGATACTGAATTTAAAAAATAGAAAAGATGTACACTTTTCATGAAAAGATGAGTAACTTATAAGAAAAAATAGGTGCAACAAAATTTTTATTTTGGTTCCTATGTTGTAAAAAGGCATGTGTTCTTGTTAGTAAGAGTCCCTGGGAACATTTTGGCCATCTATTTACTCAAATATTTAAAACTAATCCTGTAATTCTTATAGGTGGCGCATCAAATGGTTCAGTATGCGCATAACATTTCATGGAAATGATTCTAGCCCAGACATGGGAAAACTAAGGCCTGCGGGCCGTATACTCCCGTTAGACAATTTAATCTGCCCGTCGAGCTTGTCCAGTAAATAAAAAATAATTTGTTTCATAAATAATTCAACATTACGTCTTGTCCATACAATACCGCGTTTCAACAATAGATGGCGCACTGACATTGGGCCGCGCCTTACTCTTTATTTTCTCTTGAATTTTCTCACTGCCATTTGAGCCCTTCAGTAAAAAATGAGTGGACCAAAGAAAAAGAAAGTGGACAGTCAATCTACTGCTGTGGCCTCTTTTCAAATTTTATAACCCATAGTTTCCCGCAAGTCAAAAAGTTTGCCCATCCCTGTTCTAGCCACATTGTCTTCCTAGTCTTGTATTAAAGTCATATTCGACTAAATACTATATGGACAAAAGAATGATATAAATATGAACAGATTATTTTAATTATCCGCCTATTTTTTCACCTTCTACTAATATTTACCCCTTACAATCCTTTGCATAAATATTGGGCAGGCAAACATAATTTGGGAGGGGGGGGGGGGATAATTTGAAAGTCGAGGGCGTGCGATATACTGGCCTTGGATATATGAATACACCATAATATTCACCTAGACATATATTATCACAGGGGTAACAACCGGTGAGGTAAAAGCATGTAAGTGATACTTACGCCTTTCCTTCATTCACGCTTAGATCTCTGTCAATATGGGAGCTTTTTAATTTGTGAACTATGGCTTCATGTTGTGTTATTGTCTTGAATGGATCTTGGGTGGGGCAAGCCTGATGAGGCTGAGGGGAATGAAAAGGAAAGGACTTTCATCTTGAGGAAGAAGAGGATGATGGTGGAAGGGTTCCAAGGAGTCACGAGGACATCCTTCAGCCCATTAGAGTTGTGCGGAGACAGCTATTTAATCTACATGGCTTCAACCTGGCCGTATTTCCTGGGGGAATCGTGAAAGGTGAGCAATATTAGCTGGAAATATCTCAACCAAGGGAAGAAATATTGAATTGCGATAATACAATCATAATAAAGTATAATCCTTCTAAACAATTATATTATTTTAGATAATACCTGACAGGATGTACCGGCTTTAGGTTTACTTAAGAAATACAAGAAACTGAATCTATATCCATCTCCTATAGAGAAAGAAAAGGCAATAATTTCATTGCAGATAGTGAAAAAGTCACTCTTCTTAACATGATTGGTTGAAAAAAGAGGAGAGGTAAATATACTAAAAGCAGTTGGCATCATACCTCAAGGCTTCACTTCACTCAAGGCTAATGAGGTTATAACGTAAGCAATTTAGAGAGAAGAAATAAAATACTAATTGTCACTTCTTCATGGTGTCAGTACATTCATGACGTCATTGTCGAATCCTTTGAATGGACTCCTTCCTTTTCACCTATTAATATTAATTGAATAAAGCCACCTCTTAAATTAAAGAATAATATGATGATATTGGATATTTACTTAAATGTCGGCCGTATTCAAAATAATAAAAAACAATGTTACCAAATGCAAAACATTATGTTGTTTGATGAGTTTGTGTGAACAACCCTTTCTCTATCTCTCGTTATAAATGAGAGGAATCTTCATACGTGGCGAAGGCATCTATAAGGAAAGCATTTTCTGGTGACAAGCAAGAAATTCACCTTAAATGTAGAGCGAAAACGGTGTGTCTTAGAATCCTGACTTTCGATAATCGATCTCAATCTAAGCATGAACATAAATGTTAAAAGCGATGGCTCAAGAAGAAGGTTGAGTGAGCTAGAATAGCAATTTTTCAAAATAAATCTTCATCTTGTTGTTACTCTGCCTTAATTATATCTCTATAAAAACTCTTACAACGAGCCTCTAACACCAGCCTTTCATGGCAGTAATTGAGGTGTTCAAAACTAAAGCACTTCCTCGGGTAGAGTATGAGGTAAACTAGAACAATACACTTGTATTTAGCGACTCTATGTACATTTGTGAAATGAAATATATCTTATTGAAGCTCAAGAGATTATAATAGCAACAAGAAAAGTACAAGAAATATTTTAAATAAAATATCAATGTTTATATTTGTACATAGTTTACGAATTTTTGTACACTATCCATCACATAAAAAAGATGTTAGAGCAGTTTTGACATTTTTTAGACAATGTTTTATGAGTCATACATATGTAAAAATAAGAACATAAAATATATATGGCAAAGTATATGTTTTGTCCAATTCATACATGCATTAAACAAAAAATATAATCTGTGAAAATAATGTTTTGCTTTCTTAATATATAAAGAAGTAAAATACAGCTCCAATAGAGTCAGAGACCGTAAAATCGAATGCCCAAAGTTAAATGAGGGCAATAAAGACTTCAAAGTCATTTAAAAAACATTTTGTTAATAATTAATTATAAAAAGATACATTTTGTTTACTATAAGTGAACCATGATCAGTGTATGTGTAGTAATAATTTAATAAAAAATAGAAGGCATATATTGTTTCGTGTTAAAGCATGTATATTCGATTTGAGTTCTAAAAATTAAAATATCATGTTAATTTATTATGTATTTATACATTAAACTATATTTTAATGCGTTTCATATATTTTTTGAAATGTGATTAAGAAAAGTATAATAATCAAAATGGCGAAAAATTAATCCAAATATAAAGTCGTTTATATTGATAATCGTTTAGGTATATTCGAAAGACTAGCTTTTATACATACTACAATAGCTCTGCATGGATACAACCGCTTCAAAACAAATGTGCAAAAAATAATCAAGAATGAAGGTAAATTTCACGGTTTAACCTTGATTAATTATTGAATTGTGAGGTGTATGCAAAACAAACATGCAAACATCAAAAAACATTTGAGATAGATTAAGCATACTGAACAAAAATGTGTTAATATAAATATATCCTCAAATTGAAAAGAATAACATTGTCAATACATTGCGATTTAGATATTAAACATAATAGGTAACGTATGTTTTCTATTCAGTATTTATATTCAGCCTTCATTTCCAGATATAATAATACAAAAGAAACGAAGCGCATTAACTAACATTATGAAATATATATTATTCTAACACCTCTATCTTTGCAAGCTTCATTGCTCATACCGGCTCATATGGACTCTTAGATCCTGGGAGTAGGTACCTTAAGTCTCTAAGAGTCATGACCACACACTTTGCAAGCTTCATACAGCTAAGCACCCTTAGCTCGAAATCATACAGATGTAAAGATAAAGAGAGCTTATTGGATTCTTCAGAGAAATTCGTCATTGTGCCAATATAACAAATGGGAGCCATCTTTATCTCCTGTTATTATTAAATATATATATTATTCCAGTTTTGAAGTTCCCTTTTAACTTTAATGCACTTTATTAAAATTTTAAAAGAGACAATATTTCATAATGATAGGTTCACTAGCGGTTAATACCGTATTAAGTTCCAGTATTCCACAGACTTAAATACTAACTGGATGCACAATGGACAGAATAAAAAAAGAATGATCAATGTCAGAGTGGGCAGCAGCTGATGAAATAAAAAGAGAAAGAAGGAACATTTATTATTATCCCTTGAAGAGTCAAAGTCGATGTCCAAACCCATTGGAGTCGATAAGGGAAAAAAATACCAAAAAAACAGTGACGCAAAAAGTTAAACAATAGTGTTATTTCCAAGGAGAATATAAAGAAGGTGAGTGAACAAGGAAATTTACGTTGTGTTTTTATTATTATTGGATTAGGTTTTCACATTGACTCATATGTTTATTTATTATATATTTACAAAATCAATTTCTCAAGGAATTGCTTTGTTGTGGAGTGATGTGTTGGTCCAGGAACAGCCTGAACTCAATTGTGCCATTCAAACATTCTCCCTTCACACGCCCAAAATATCCGCTCACTTTTTTTCCATGTCTATAATAATATGCATATTTCAACAATGACGTCATAACAGCTGAGTCAGCTAACGCCAACCTGCCTGCCTTAGAGAGTTCGTTGTTGACACACCTTTATATTCTCCTTGGTTATTTCTAAACAATCATTATAGTCTGACGTCACTGAAGAATTTAGTGTTGAATTTTCCTTCCTCCTTTTCTCTAGTACTCTATTAAATGTAGTTCTTGTTGAACTCACGTGGCAGCCATTTTAACTATACTATAAGTTCTTCAAGTTGGTAAATGGTTTCCTCTCGTTGAGTTTGCCTCTATACACCTTATGAAGTGTCCTACTTTTTCATTCAAGGGCATATGTTATGTGTTAAATCAAATTCTTTTAGAACATACATACATCAAAAATTCCCGTTTTAATGCACCATTTAAAAAAATGTATAATTTAGGAATACAGTTTTTATATCTTTACTATGGAATAAATATATTATATGTTGAGCATGTTCTCAATTTGTAACTCCTCAGAGCAGAAAAGGATTTGCTGTCTAGGAATTTCCAGCTTGTAAAAACTCTGACTTATAACTCAAATAGCCGTCGTTATTTAGAAGATACTTCATCACAAGTTGAACACGTTATCACATAGCTAGGACCAATAAAACGGCAATATATCTTCTAAAATAAAATAAACTCTATGAAAATTTTTTTTTTTTTTATATATTATATTTATATATATAAAGATGTTAGGATCGGCAAGCATTCAGAATAATCCATATAGGGATAAGGATTTTTTAAAGCCAGTATACGTATAATATTGGTTCCTTTAAGTTATATATTTTAAGCGTAATAAAATTGTCAGTCATCCCAAAATAATTCACAAAAGTATTCAATAGAAAATATAATAAATATTATCATCAAATAGGTTCTCGTAATACTTTACCCAGAATAAAAGTAACAAATGATCGTTCCGGAGTCCAATCAGTTTAAGTGTAGAATGAAACTATTGGCAGTAGCCTCATTCTACTCTTGACTTGTGCGAGGTACGATCGATGCCTTTAGATATAAGTTTTCTCCGATGGCAGTACGTGGGATGCTTCCAATGTGTTTTTGGATTCGGAACGACCATTTGATGGTTATATCGTTAGTAAAGTATTTCAAGAAGCTTATTTTGTTGATTGATCTAAGAGACACAAAAACAAAAAGGTTTCGTGATTGATGAAGGGCTGCCCACATTACGAATATAATTAGAAATGCAATAATCTTGTTATTCAACATATAAATCCTATTTCTGCTCAAATAATCGCAAAATCATAAAAATAATACTATTCTTAGCAAATGCACCTCAATGTCATCTTTTACATAAAATATATCCCCTTTGATTTATACGATTAACATTAAATTTGCTATTAAATCCAAACTCCTATGAGTTTATGATATGAATTTGGTTTGTTATGGGTTTTTGTCAGCTTTATGATATGACTCATCAGTCTTTCGTCCAGACTCTCCTACTCTAAGCACTGCCTTGGGTATAAACAGTGTCAACTTATTCCCCTTTCCCTTGTGACTACGCTTTGAACAATTAGTCACGGTCACATTAAACAAACGTAGAAGATCTGATCACCTGAGACAGAGAGATAAAGATATAGAGAGCTTATTGGACTCGTCAGAGAAATACGTCATTGTGTCAAGAATATAGCTGAACGATGTTTCTCTGGTATTGGAGGGAAGAGAATACGTCATTGTGTTATGTTTATATCGCTATGATCAGACGTAGTATCAATTACTTGTTTATAGTGGACACACAGAAACACTAGAACGCTGTTTCTCTGCTATGAAGGGAATCAGCTCTCTATATCTTTATATCTCTATGCCTGAGACCACAAAATCATCATCAAAGGTATGATATGATTGGAATACCTTTTGTACAAATTTGCTCCCTTATAACAAAGGATTGTGACCTAAACGTTTTATATTACAAAAATATACGGGTTTTACGTTCCACACGAACAACTTTGTCACGCCCATATTAAACTACTTACACATGTTTATTCTTTGTTGTGACACTGATTTTCTTTCTGACTCCTACATAGACCTTTTGTAACTGTCCCACTAAGGGCAAAAATAATGTTGAAATCGAGTAAAAATAGATCCAGAGATACCTTTCAAGCAATAATTATCTCAAGATATTTTTTTAAGAAAGGAAATGTCAAAGACGCCTTGGAACTTGAGGTACTTCCATCTAACATTTCATCATGAATCATAACACTCTTTAAAACGATGCACAAACAAATGTAGACATTCAGCATATAAACGTGTTAAATACATTTGAAGCTTGCTTAGTTGGTATAGGATTTATAGAAAATTGGATTTAAGTATCATCTAAAGAGAATTGACTCGTCAATGTATGAATATGTTGCATCATTTCCCATAAATGAAAATTGGGTAGAAAACATTTCAAAGCACTAAATAATTCCTTCATTAACTCATTTATTTCACACAAATTAATTTTGAGGGCATGAATTATAATGAAGAGAATAAATATTATTTATAATTACGTAGTTATTAAGCATTTTATTTTGAAACTAGTACTATCTGAGTTATTGTTGTCCAAAGAATGTTTGCAGAGACTGTCGTTAATGAAGTTTAAATATTAAATATAAATATTTAGTTGTCACAAATATTTTTTCAAATTAATTTACAACTTTATTTCTTGTCAAATGAACTTTTAACTATATGAACATTTTAGATTGAAACCAATGTGCTACAAAGCCACAAAATATATCGCCCATCAATTCGTAATGAATAGAAACGGAAATCTGGAGCTTAGCCCTGGTACTTACGATTATATGACGGGTTTTGGCCGTGAAAAAGAGAGAAGGGTAAAGAGAGGGGAGAAAAGAGAAGTTTCTCTATCAGTTTTTCTTCTCCCTCTCTTTCCTTATATCCCTCTCTTTTCCCCTTCGCTTTTTATAGTTTGTCGCTATGAACCATAGAGATATAAGAGCTGATTCCCCAATTGCGAGAAACAGCGTTCTGTAATGTAATCGTAGGCTGATCATGAGATAGAATCTATCTCTATGATCCTTACGATGACGTAGATCCAATACTTTTGTGTTTTTGCACACACAGAAACACAGAACGCTGTTTCTATGCTATTGAAGGGAATCAGCTCTCTATATCTTTATATCTCTATGGCTAAGTCTATCAAAATAATAAGAAAGTTATTTTTATTATTTATATTGGAGACGTTTTTTATCTAGAAAAAAGTGTTGTAGTGAGTTGATATAGTTCAAATCATCAAACTTAATCCCTTTAAACCGTTTTTAATAGGATTGTGATGCAATTCATGGACTAGCGACATCTAACGTTAAAGAAAATGACCTAAATTTCGGCCATTTTTTTGTTTACTTTTTTCTTGCATGCGCTACTTTACTTTAACGCTTTAGGGAGGGATATAAAGAAAGTGAAAGGAGAGAGAGAGAGAAAGAGGAGGAAAGAGAGGGAGAAAGAAAAAGTGATAGAGAAACTCTCTCTCTCTCCCCTCTCTTTTCCTTCTATCCCTCTCTTTAACCCTCTCTCTTTTTCATGGCCAAAAACAGTCACAGAATCTGTAATCACCAAGGCTAAGCTCCAGATTTTCATTCCTAAAAATGAATATCTTTAATAAAAAATTTAGGAGATATAAAAAATATAATATTTTAAAAAGCAAGGTACCATTTTTCAATATATTTAATAATATTTTTATTTTCAAATGTATTTAAACATAGTTAAATATATAATTTTTGATTGAATATAAATCTTTGTTAAGGTTCTTGAGACTTCGAAGATATCTCAATTTCATTTAATATGTTTATAGGAGTAAGAGAAGCATTTAGTCCAAATGCAGTTCTTCAAGTGATTACAGTGAGCTTGGGAGAGGTCATTCTTCGAGGATTCGAATCTGGGACCTACGTTGCAATGGATCAACGTGGGAGGATCTATGCAGAGGAGGACCCAGGAGATGATCGAGTCCGATTCATGGAGCATGCCATGGGAAACCATCTCACATACCTAAGTAAGAAGACAAACAAAGAATATAAATATATTTTTGGAGACTCCATTTTTGAATATGTTTATAAATGGTTTGTCTTGAACTTAGTCATCATATATTTTTTTAACCAGTTAATTTATTATGTAAATCTAAGAAACAAGAGACATACATAAAATCCAGAGCAAATGTGTAATAAAAACATAAATAAACATTGTAGCTTAAAGTTTTTGCTCTGGAGTAGAACATATCAAATAAAATGTCATATAAATGTAGAATACAATAATATCACTTTAAAAATACAATCAATTAAAAACTATATAATAATTTAAAATCCATACATTAATGTGAAAATAAAACACAGAACAATGCAAAAGGATAAAATATATTATAGCTTAGCTTTTCTTTAAAAATTTCAAAATTCTTTTGATAACTTTTAAATATACTGTGAAGTACGATGGGAAATTGTTTGTTTGAGGGTAGGATCCAAGAGTACGAATTGAAGTCGAGTCTTGAGTCCAGGGCGGAATCGAATTTACGATCTTAGCCCATTCCCTAGAACACACAACCACTTTAACCATGTTGTTTACCCATTCTACCTCGGGAAGCCAAACAGGTAACCAATGTTACAATTCCTAAGAATTGCTGGTATCTGCTTTAACTCTGGAGGATGTTGGTTAAAGCATTTTTGAGCGATCATTCTCTTAAGACAAAAGAAATCACACTCTGCCAACACGTGATAAGACGTCTCATCACTCTGCTGGCAAAAACGACACTCTCGGGTGAGAAATTTGTTCGACAATGACTGGTGATATCTAAGAAAGTTATGACCAGTTATTATCTGTATTTGAATACATAGAGATTCACGACTAAGATTAATCAATCGTCTCGATGCATTAGGGTCCGGCTTCGGAAGCCACAGTTTACTTTGTCTACAGGAGCTATCCTGTGTCCATCGGGAGGCCCATTCTCTATAGAGACCCCTCCTTGTCAGGTCTGACATAAAAGAATCTGGAATAGGAATGTCCTTTAATAGATTTGATCTTGATCCAGCTTTTGCAAGTCGGTCAGCTTTCTCATTTCCTGGCCAACCTACGTGGGCTTTAATCCAATGAAGGTTGACATGGTTTACACGTCCAAGTGCATTCAAAACATTGATGCAATTGTTCACTGTACGAGACTTTACAACAACCGAGCCCAAAGATACAAGAGCTGCTTGGTTGTCGACATAAAAATCAATTTTTTGGTTTGAGATTTTCTTTTTTAATAATAAGAGGGCTGCCTTTAAGATAGCCCAAACTTCAGCCTGAAACACAGTGGATTCGTCATTGAGTTTCCCAGCTGAATTTATTATAAAAAATAAAGGATTGTACAAATGATAGCCCCATCCGATTTTGTTAGCAATTTTGCTACCATCGGTGTAGCATTGAATACCATTACTGGCGTTCAATATCTCACCTACAGAGAAGCTATCATAATTAATGGAAAATGTTTTCTTCCAACTCATTTTTAGACTCGTAGAAAAGTCTCTGTTAATACAAGATGAAATTCCTAACTTTTTATTTTCACGCCACTCTTCAAGAATATGACCAGGTTTAGACCCAATGCTCTCCCATCCATGTGGCGTGATGTTCAAATTAAAAAGTGCCTTTCTGGCCCTCATTTTGATATATAAATCTAGAGGAGGCAAATCGAAGATTACCTCAAGTCCTTTCGTAGGTGTACTACGATAGATAAAGGTTGTTCTTATCATACCAAGCCGTTGGATACGTTCCAGTTTCTTCAGGTAATTTTGGGTTCGACGAGACCAGACAATCGATCCATAAGAGATCTTAGGACGAATTATGCTGGTATATACCCATCTCATTGCCCTAGGAGTCGGACCCCAGGTTTTCCCGACGGCGTTGTTGCAAGCCATCAGTAGTTTTTTGGATTGGTTGAGCTTGGATGTGATGTGGAGACCGAAGTTTAATCCCGAATCCAGAGTCACACCTAAGTAGTTAACAGAATTAGATAAGCATATGTTAATACCATTCATATTCAAGTTCCTTATTTTAGGGGCTTCTTCTTCCTGTGGAAGAGAATAGCCACTGTTTTATGAGGAGCGAACTCAAGGCCACAGCCATTACCCCACTCAAGAGCCTTGTTAATGGCTTCTTGAAGGATACAGACCATAGAGCTCGGATCCGGACCTGAAATTAAAAGAGCAGCATCGTCAGCAAAGCCAATGGCCTTCACTGGGCCCGAATCAAATAACCCCAAAAGCTTGTCAAATACAAGATTCCAGGCAATCGGACTGAGTACACCACCCTGAGGTGTCCCTCTGGTGAGAACTCGGTTCTTTCTAATACCCTTGAGTTCGACTGTGATGGAGCGACTTCTTAGGTAGGATTCATACCACTTGATAATACTTTCTGAGACTTTCCTAGCCCTGAGGCCTTCGACCACAGACGTAATGTCTATATTATCGAATGCACCAGAGATGTCCAGAAAAATCCCGAGACTATACTGACCCCTGTTGATAGATCGTTCAATGAGGTCAACCATAGAGGAGAGAGCAGAGCTCCTTCCTCTTCTGAAAGCAAAACGATGGGAAATACTTCACTTCCTTTGAGGCCAGAGTCCACGAATCGTAATGAAGACTAGGTATTTTCAGGTCCAACGCGGTGTATAGTGCCGCTGCCGCGATGAGTATTGTCCTTAGTTCTGCCGGTAGTATAGGAGTATATAGGGTTAGCCTTTCCGCTATAAGTGTTTTTGAGTTGAGAAGGGCTCTATTTAAAGCACTCGTTCGCGGGCTTTATATTTTATCAAAATAAAGAAAACCATTCATTATTGTTAGACATATTGTTTTGCGTTTTTAAGACAAACTCAAAAATATGTTGGGTGTATCTTTATCATGATTTAAAAAAATATTATTTTGTGTTTTCTCAAAGATGATTTTGCTGATTGATCCCAGTGCCTTAGAGTAGGAGAGTCTGGACAATCAGAGCTGAATTTATTCAGCTATTATATCTTATGTAATTGTGAACTCAATATCAGTAAAGAGACTCCAGTATTTTTATTGATAAAGTGATTATATTCTGTAAAAAAAAAACTTTTTGAATTATAATGTTCATTTATGCTTTGTTTTTAACGTCTTCGGATTGTGTCTTTTTAGCTCCTATTTTCTAGTGCATTCTTATTTTCTTACACTGTATGGATTGTTGCTAATAAATAAACATCTTCACCATAAAAAACCTTCTTCTTCAGCATTTGGATGCCAAAAGCTTACACGTATCATATAAGGATATATCTCTTTTTTCGATTTCTGAAAGACTTCCAGCTACGAAAAACTGGGAACGCAGCTTGAGAAGGAAAAATTATCAGGTAAAAGTCTCACTTGTATTGTGCTCGGATCACTTTTAAAAAGTATATAACTTGTTAAATAATTTGTTGAAGAACATAATCTATGGAACCTTTGACTTTGTGGATTATGAAAGGAGTAACTATAAAATAGAATTATTTGGTCCCAAAATTATTATGTAGTGAGAAAAATAAGTAATTATAAAATAGAATTATTTGGTCCCAAAATTATTATGTAGTGAGAAAAATAAATAATTATCCAAATAATAAAAAAAAGATAGAACGTCCACTTAACTTTGATTTTCTTCTTGCTTTTGTGTATTACCAATTAGTAAGTCTGCTTATGCCATAAAATTGATAAACAAATAAAGAGAAACACTGAATAGATAGCCTTTACGGATTACGGTTCAGAGGATCCTTTATGCCTCGAGAGTAACGGTGGGGGATTCCTTTGGGTCTTCATCGTGTGGTGGTCTCAAGAAACATAGAGGTCTTGCGCTCGGTATCGAACACTTTCAATTAAAATGCACGGACATCATCAACGATGTCCCCACTCCCCAACGATGGTACTGTGTTTGAAGGAAGAGTTGATGGAGCTTCACACCTCTTAATTCTGCCCTGGACGGCTTCTTAGTGTATTTGTTTATTTTTATTACAACCTCATTTTTTATCATACTTAAATCTTTTTTATATTTACCTGTTTTCTTGTTTTAATCCATAGGATTACATTATTTTTATTGCATACTATTTTGTAATGTGAATTTTAATGTAGGTAATACATTAAAGAAAAATAATAATAATATATTTAAAATATTAAAAAAGAAGATTTACTAATAATATTAAAGTAGGCAAAAACTAAATACCCCTCCATTTTTCGACATTTGATTTAAACTTATATTTTTTGCCTAAACATTATCGATAGTGAGAGATGGGGCAAACCGATGTTACAATCATTTTAATAGTTAACAAAAAATGAATGCTAATTTCGGTCGCTTTGATATTTTGGAATAAATGAAATATTATATTTTATTTGGTATAATTAGCTCGCTATGTTTATATAAATAAAAGTCAGATTCAAAAGGAGGAATACAATTACTATCATGGGATAAAGATTAATCATTGTATCAGATCATGGCGTTATTTCCAATATAAAGGGAACCAACTTATTTTTTGGGGATGTACTGATATCCTAAAGTTTTATTTATAAACCAAAAGTTCTTATTTTGAAGTAATTGTTTTAGTATCAAAATCATGAAAATCTTTAAGATTCATTCAATTTAAACATATAAAAATAATTAATACATTCATTTTGAGTCCTTTCATGCAAGCTTAATATGAAAACTGATCTTACTCATTATTTTTGTGTTTATATTCCAAATACGGTTTAGACATACATTATGAAATGTATTTATTGTATCGAAAAGTAAGTAAGATCCTACAAATGATCCATCGGGTTAGTTCTTATTACATATTTTTTGGAATGGGAGAGGTTGAGTGAGTTCATGCAATCGATATAAATAGTTGATAATTGCGTCATATTCAATAACCTCTCTACCCACTACAAATGTACTCATCTGATTATCGCTCATACTTCTTTATTCGGTGCAAATGGGTCAAGACAATTTACAAAATCCTGTCAAACCTCGTTTTTACCATCCCTGGCCCCTCCACACTCAAGATATGAAGGAAGAACTAAAAAAAGATAGTAGTCTTGTCCTTAAGAAAGGTCTGGACGCTCTCGGGATACCATAGGTTTTAATCTACCGCTAACATTTTTAGGGAGAAAAGACACACGGCCTAAGAGTTTTGCACACCTTAGCCTCGGGTGTTCCGCCGGGAGTACCCTCATTTAAAGGAATATGCAAGCCTCAACTGGATAAACCATGGATTTGAAATCTACCATAGACCCTTCTGGGTCGTAAAAAACACAGTTGAAGAGTTTTTTAGACACTAATTTTGCGGGTACGCCTGCCTTATCTGAGGGTTTAAGGGGTTGGAATTCACCGCCGACTCCTCTTAAGTGCAAAAGAAACGCGGGTAAGAGGTTTCCATACCTTAATCTGTGTCTATGATATATTTGGAACCCATGGGGCACCCGGCTGAGGCCGGTGCAATCTTTTAAATTATCAAAGTCTTAGGACGGGGGTTTCCCCTTAAGAAGGGTCGGCGGTGGATTTCAAACCCATGGGACTCCCGGTTAAAGTAAGGGTATTCCGTTAGATTAGGGTCTACGAAAGTCTTAGGCGGGTGTTTTCCACCTTAATAAGAGTTGGTGGTCGATTTCAATCCCATAGGACTCCCGGCAGAACACCCGAGGCTAAGGTGTGCAAAACTCTTCGGCCACGTGTCTTTTCTCCCCAAAAAGTGTTGGTGGTAGATTAAAAACCTATGGGACCTCAACTGAGCCCACAAAATTAGGTATACAAAGAAAAATAATAAATAACTAGAAAAATACTTCACGAGAGAAAAGCTACGCACTAAAAATGTCCCCGAGAAAAAGGCGAACGAAGAAATTGCTTTACTACAAAAAAGCTTCGTGACAAAAACACCTACGAAAAAAAGAAGAACGAGGAAATTCACTGACTATAAAAGAGCAAGTAAGGTAAATATCCACGACAAAAAAAAACAGCTATAAAAAGGTCCCGAGGAATTTACGCACGATGAAATTACTGGACACCGCCTAATAATAACAAAAGTATAATTTGCTTGCTTAATGTTGGACTCAATACGTCATCAATTGACTACTTTTTAATTATTAATATTCACCATTTGCTCAAATCTATGTAAACTACTTAGATCTTTTAATAATAATATTTACTATAAAAATGGACGAAGTCTATTTTTCTACATATATATAATTAAATTTATTGCCAGGAGAACTGCATTTCAAAAAGAGGATGCGATGTATGCATACAAGCATGCACTCTGCGGTAAAATGCATCCTGGTGTTTGGAAGAAGAATTAGCATAATGCAACAACCATAATTAAATTAAAATACAAATTGATTAATCTTGAAGGGAGAATGGATGATGATGACAATGCATTTGGAAGCTGTCAACTTGATTGTCTTTTGTGACATGATAATAACAAATCATTTGGAATATGATACAACCATAGAGATATATGTTCATCAAAGATATATAAAGACAAAGAGAGCTTATTAGATTCTTCATAGAAATACGTCATTGTGCCAAATGTAAACAAATCTTTATATCTCTATGATCAACTTACGATGACGTAGTACAAATGCTTTGTTTTTATTGGGCAATGGCGACAGCTGAACGATGTTTTTTGCTATTGAAGGGAATCAGCTCTCTATATCTTTATATATGTATGGATACAACACAATGACATTCATTAGGGGATAAAGAACCCCTAACATCAATTGGTCTCGGGATAAGTCAATTGAAAGTATTACGGCACTCCAAAAGTTTGCCGAAAAAGTTATTGACACACGTTCTTATTCTGAGTTAAACTAGAATACACTGAGGAATTCTACCCAACATTATTTAAAGAGTTTCTCTGTAGAACTAATGTCTGGTTGCAGTGGATAGAATAGGGAGTCAAAAAATTGAAGGATCCATTGATACCTTGATCCGGTGAGTCCAA
Organism: Caligus rogercresseyi; assembly: GCA_013387185.1. Taxonomy (NCBI): domain Eukaryota; kingdom Metazoa; phylum Arthropoda; class Copepoda; order Siphonostomatoida; family Caligidae; genus Caligus; species Caligus rogercresseyi. Next base: position 12,691,310 of record CP045905.1, on the reverse strand, counting down.
TAAGTCACTGGTGTGATTGACAGAAACCAAAGACCCATGGCGGTGGGTTTGAATCCCAATATACCATACTTGTGATCGGTGGAACCCGAGGGGCCATTGGTGATGAGTTTGAACCCACAATATGCCATTCTTATGATTGTGGAAGCCGTGAGCTCACTGGCGGTGGGTTTGAAACCACAATATGTTATTGGTGTTATTGGCGGAATCCAAGGGCCAATTGGTGAAGGTTTAGCCCCCCCCCCCCCAAAAAAAAGGGTTATTGATTTTATTTGGGAGACCCTAGGGCCCTCTTGCAGTTCGCTTCAGCCCTCATAATGCTTTTTTTATATAATTGTATCCTTTAGTTGGTTCGATACATTAATATGTAATTAATATTTCAAATTAGTCCTATATTTATTTATATGGGTGGAATTTCACCGGGGGAATTCACCGGGGGATGGGAGATTCTCCTAGACGACATTGATATCTCACATCGACTTTTTACTACAACGTAATTGGTTAAAAGAAGAGGGATAATTAGTTGGAATAATGGAGCAATCTCGGCTGTTGATGCGTGAACATTAACTCAGAGATAAGAAGGTCAGAAGACTAAGAGTCTCATCCATGACATTAACAAAATTTTCACATGGAATATCATAATATTGTATACGTGTATCAATTGAATCAGGACAAGAAATAATACTTATTTTGTTTTATCAACCTTAACGATAAATGAATACTCACTCTGAAGATAGGCCGTAGACAAATAAATAATTAAATTGTGGAATTATATAAAATAACATTTAACACACAATTCGTATTTTTCTATCTCCTACCATAACAAAGGTAATACTAAGAATTGAACACAAAGAACATTTCGGTTTTGAGAAAGGCCGTAAAAAGGATACATTTGACATGCCTAAAAGTGGCATAGCTACTAAAATTGAGGGGTCGTCTACATACATGTGAGGCCTTAATAACTGCAAGATAAGTATTGCCAAATTACACAGAGAAAGGGATTAAATTAATGAACATAAATAGCGTTGTCTGTAAACTCAAGAAATACAACAAAACTAAAAAAGAACAATGAAAGATTCATCTTAGTTCATTCATTACGTTTTTCACTTTATTTTATTGAAGAATTTTATATATTTTGAGATACTTTTGTTGTATGTCCTGTGTTTAAAGATTTATACACCTATATATGTATATTTATGCATACACATACATAGATATATTTTGCTTTTTCTGTATTTTGACAGTATTTTCAGAATAATAAATTTATTCTTTATCCATTAAAAATTCAAAAATAAATAAACAAATATCTATCTTATATCATATTATTTGTGTTGGTTATGTCGTACTATTAAATCTATTTTCAACGTTTACTTTCAGCAAAAATACGCTCATATGGGATGGTACTTGGGCCTAAAGAAGTCTGGAGAAGCCAAACGAGGAGAATTAACCTCTTATCCCTGGCCTCAAAAGCAATCCTCTTCACGCACAGAGACTCCCATCCTAAGCCCCTTACCTCTCTACAACTGAAGAACAACATGGCTTTTATCTCAGGATAAAGGCTTTGAAGGTCTCAGGTGAGCTGACGAATATTTTTAGGATATATATATATATATATTATTATATTTATATATATGTATAGATTTGTTGTCGTTCGCAAAAAATTGTCGTTCGTTTGTCGTTCACCAAAAGATATCGTTCGTCAATCGTCGTTCGTTTGTCGTTCACCAAAAGATATCGTTCGGCAATCGTCGTTCATCGTTATGTTTAAATTGAATCGTTCGTCATTCATCGTTCATTTTATCGTTCATAATTTTGAAAAAAATTGCCAACGTTTTTTTTTAGAAAGGAAATTTGCCTTGAAAAATAATAATCTTTGTTTTTTTGGCGCCAAAAACGAACGACGAACAATAAGGAATTTTCCTTGTCGTTCGTCAAAAACTTTGTCGTTCATCATTCGCGAAAGACAACAAAGTGAACGACCAACGATATCTATATATATATATATATATATATATATATATATATATATATATATATATATATATATATATATATATATATATATATATACTGACCAATTCCAAGGACCGACAGTCCAAGACTGGACCGGACTGAATAAATTGGGACCGACACAATAGTAATACTCAAGTAAATATTTATACATTTGAGGTAATTCATGTTCATAGACAAAGTTGACAATAAAGGGTAATACAGGATATGCGACCAAATGTACAACAACTTTAAAACGACATTTGTCCAAGAAGAACCCGAATTATATTCACTTTTTTGGGCAAACCAGTATTTTTTTATTATGTCAATTAGTTGTCATATAGATACATTTGGGGCGATACTGTTATTAATCAGGGAGGAAATTAGTTCATTTGTTATAAAACTACACAGTAACTTGTATTATTTAAATTATACTATATTATTATGTACCGACATATTTCATTACTTGGAAACCATTCAGAAGAATTGAGTTCATGAACAATACACATTTTTACCTTTTTTTAGGTACAAGGAATGCTAAGGACCAACACACGTTGATTGAACTTATACCAGGGGCTGAAGGAGGATCCTTTCGTCTGCATGCCTTAATGGATGACTCCTACGTGGCCATGAGTCCGCAGGGACGACTTTATGGAGACAAAGAGTCATCAAACCGAGAGAATGTCTTTCTTCAACACAGCAACGTAATAATATATTCACTAAGGTCTATATTTGAAGGTCACAGCAAATAATACAGTTACTATAGAAATGCATATATTTCTATATCTTTTCGTTAATGGCCTGTTTATCGTTAATGGGTATAAAAACAAAACGAACATTCAGTCTTGCACTTAAGTATGAGGTAAAATACATTTTATAATATTAGAATAATCTGATCCAAGGAGCCATAAATCTACTTCATATGTTTGCCGTGACTAGCCTTTAAATGGTCAATTCTTCCTGCACTAATTTTCGATGACGCGTTCGAGCATTGCGACCGGACTCAGTGAATAACTCTTTCAAAATTTCCTTCCAGTGCTTCAATGATTAGATAGAGCTTTGCTTTTAAGTTGTCCAAAAAGTTGAAATATCACAAGATCCTGGTGGCCATTCACCAGGTCAAAAAGAGAAATGGATTGCTCACCAAAATGATGCATCAATGAGTCCATTGTTACGCGGGGATGTGGCAAGTGGAGCCGTCTTGTTGGAGACCCATATCGTGTAGACCATATGCTTCAATTTGAGGTAACAAAAACTATTTGACCAAGGTGCAATAACGTTCGACGTTCAAGAAAACGTGTTGGCAAGCTTTTCAATCTACTACTACCGATCATTATAAATTATTTAATAGGAAACGGTACTCTGTAGTTTTTTTAATTAAGAGTAAGCAGAAATTTACTGCAGGAAATACCAACCTAGCAAAATACCGAATATTAATCGGTAGTCCGAACTTTGTATGTTATTATTTTTGTTTTAATAATGGACAAGAGAACTGGTTACGTTTATATTAAATAGAGTCATACAAATATAAATGCAAAATATATGTAGTTGTATTTTTTACATCCAGACACATTACGTCATCACGGACTGGCTCTTAATTCTAAATATTGTCACAATCCCAGACCTAAAATATACAGACCTCAGTTTTTGTAGTATCATAACATGTTATTTCAATTGTCATAATTTTTTTTATATTCCAGGGGCAGTATTTTGAGTATCTCTCCCACCGATGGGCTCACAAGGGCTGGTACTTGGGCATCAAGCAGAGCGGCAAGTCCAAAAGGGGGAAAAAGACTTTTTATCCAACTCATCAAAACGCCATTCAGTTCCTTCATCAAAGTCCATCCCTCAGTGTCTGAAGATTCAACCTTCCGAGTATTTTATACGAGTATTAAAATATATTGCACATTAAAACGATATGTCCCAGCTGCATTTTGATATCGATTCTTGTAACAAATTTTGTAATGAAATAAATGAAAGAGCAATCATAAGAGCTGTTTATCCAAATTTTATTTGTAGGAGGATTCAAATTGTATATAGACAAGACTATAAAACAATAGGTTTAACAAACAGTGACACCTGTATATAGCGGTCTCTCAAGAGAACCCAAGGGGACCGTTAGAGAAGGGTGGCCGTTATGCACAGGAGTCTTTAATACTATTTTTACTTCTTCATGGAAAAATTGGGTGTGTTCGCTTTGAAAGAGTGGCCGTATTAGACAGGTGGCTGTTAACAAAGGTTTGATTGTATTTACCAGGCTTGTTAAAAAACTACCCGGGTAGTTTTTTTAAATAAAAAACAAGCAAAATAGAATTTCTCATAATCTAAGACATAAATCTAAATATTCTTATTTTTTACCTAATAGAGAATTGTCCGTTTTTTCTGTCGATACTCAGGAGTTTCTTGTATACATGAGATATTTAAATTATTATGTACTAAAATTGCAAACAGGAATTTCAAAAATCGTTTTTTACGATTTCAGAAAAATTGCGCATATTTGGTTGTTCAGCAAGAATCCATGTTTAAATGGATTTTTGTGAAAAGTTACCATCACTATAGTAAATAAATGATGACCAACACCAGAGATATACTTCGCTCTTAATGTGTTAACTTTTTGTGTGCATAATATATGAAAGAAATACACGCAATCAGAAATTGTAGTGCGTGCTTAGGAGAAATTTAAATTCTATTCCTTCCCATCCTTTTTTCTTTTTCTTTTTTTGTCTTCACATAGCTAATAGTGATAACAAATTTCAATTTTTTTTTACTGGAGATGTGAAAAATGATTTAGACTAATTTGGGTACGCTGATTTCAAAAATCAAAACCGTTTTGCTGTATCACGTCAGGATTTTCAGTTACAGAAATATTCCATTGCCTAGAAGTCAGGATTTCAATGAAATTTACAAAAATTCATTTATTACACTGGGGAACAGTGAAAAGTTTCTTGGGATATATCAACTGATTTGAATACCTAATGGGTCCCTGATAACTAAATTAAAAACCATTTTGCTCAATCAGGTCAGAATTTTTTGAAATTTTGAGTTTTTTGTTTTCGATTTTCAACTTTTAGACAAAATCACAACTTTTTTGTTTATTGAGCTACAAAAGTGGTATGGGTGTTTTTGGAAATGACATGGTCATATTAGTGGGGGCGGAGACTAGTTTAAGTTTTAAAAAATATCAGAGAGGCCCAAAAAAGCCAAAATATTTTGACCGATTTCGGGCGATTTTTGTAACTTTTTTTTTTTTTTTTGCATTCATACAAAATATTGAAAGAAATATTGGCCTTGGTCTTAATGTGGCGAAGGACATTGCCCAACAGTTGAAATTACAGCTTCAACGTTATGTGATTTTTGATAACTTTTATACAAGTATTCCCGTTCATAAAGATAACAAAATTAGGAATCGGTGCTACAGGCACCCTTAGAGAAGACAAGCTCCATTGATGCTAAGAATGACTAAGATGAAAAAGGAACAAGACTACATGGAAAATTATTTTTTTTAATATTTCTCATGTGTAGTGGAAAAATAACAAACTTATCATGGTAGCCTCAAATAAAAAAATCTAATTCATTTCGAAAAGCTATGCGGTGGAATAAGGTCAAAGGAAAATACATAAATGTCGAAATGCCCAATTCTATTAGTATTTACAATATGCTCCTAGGCGGTGTTGACCTTTTTGACCAGAATGGCCAATTATGTAGTGAGAATTCGTTCCAAAAAATTGTGATGGCCAATTTTTGCATGAAGTGTAAATGTTCAAACAGTTTGTCCAAGGAGAATATATCAAAAAGAAAAAAAGACATATCATTTTGAGAAAATAAGATAACTATAGCAATTGGTATTTCAAAAAGTTTTGAATTTTTAAGAAAAACAGACCCTAGAGTACAGCCCAGCGGGCCTGCTGCAATGACGGTTCGCTACAACGTAGGGCAACATTGGAGGTCAAAAGAGAGTAGATCGAATTCAAAACGTCGTCAGTTTTCCTCCAGAATATATCACTAAAATGTTTGATGTACCTTTACATTCCAAATGTACTGAACCTTTCCATATAAAATATGTAAATTAATTTAGAATAGAAAATATAGAAATACATATTTAAATTTGTATGTATGTTAGGTTAAAGAAATAATTTACAGTTATCTTGTATATATGTTGACAATTATTTTTTAAAGTTACATTTGAAAAGTAAAAAAAACATGATTTTATAGCCGAGTGGCAGGAAATCCTACCGGTCAAAAAACCCGGTTTTTTAGTATTTTTAATAAATAATTTTATCGGATATGTCAAGAAACAATAAAATCAGTTTATTTTCTCAAAAGTTTATTGATTTATGCGACAAAATAATCTTCGCCTTTAATGGGTTAAGGACCGAAGGTTACATGCATTTTTCTACATTATGGAGAAGTATTATTAAAAATGCGTTCATGGCATTATTATTTCATTATTTTTATGAAAAGTAATTAGTTTTAGGACCATTTTTAACAATTATAAGCCTGATATTCTCCTCGTATGAAAAAGGTTTAAATATAATATTTAATTGATTATAATTGTTAATTATTCGCAGGCTTGTGAGCGATCAGGAAAAAAATAGCGATCCGATCAAAATAGCGATCAGAAATTCTTTGCGATATAGCGATATAACGATCAGGGATTTTTCCGATCAGCGATCCGATCAATTTAATTGCGATCAACAAAAAAATTACCTATGTTATGCTAATTCTAAGTAAAAATTTAAATGTATACACAGTCAAGCCTTTAAAAGTATTCAACTTTATATGGCAATGAAAGGATTGTTTCCCATAGCCTATGAGCTCCAAAATAGCGACTTCTCCATAGGCGCCTGTCTGTATATTTTATGAAAAAAATATCAAATGATTGTTTCTCATAGGCTATGACAATGGTTCCCAAACTTTTTCTCCTGGGTACATAAGAAATTTTTGCGCCCCCCCCCCCCCCCCCAAAAAAAAAAGGACATACACACATTTGCTTCTCAGAGTCCATTGCAGTTTATTTCATATATTGTAATTAATACAAAACTCAACCTTTTTTAGTTTTTTGTCCAATTTATAGCAGTGACATTTAGTCTACAGTATTTATTTTTATTCATTCGTTTTTTTCCGCACCCCCCCCCCCTGCAATTGCTCTGCGCCCCCACTTTGGGAACCACTGGCCTATGAGCTCCAACACTCTGGCTCCTCAATTGACATATGTCTGCATATTTTAAGACAGGAGATGCCAGAATAAATGTTTCCGATAGCCTATGAGCTCCAAAACAATGACTTCTACATAGTCGCGTGTCTGTATATTTTAGGACAAAAAATATATCAAGATAGCACACACTGGCTTTTTCCATTAGTATTAGTCTGTATTTTGTGTTTTCTAAACAAATATTAGTTATAAACAATGGATTTTGTTTAATGTGACAGCTAGTTAAGTTTTAAGAAATGTAGGGTATGTCTCAAAATCCTTATTACAAACTTTTTTCTTTTTTAGTTATTTATACAAATTGATCGGATCGCTATTTTTTAGTGATTTTCTTACGATCAAAAGATATAAAGATCTTTATTTTGCGATACTGCGATCAGCGATCAAATATCGCTATATCGCTATTGATCGCCGATCAGAAAAAACTCCGATCAACAAGCCTGATTATTCGTAATAATTAATGTACAAATAAATTTGAATGGATTTTTTTTGCTTCTTTGTTCGAAAGAATTGCATCCGGCTGGATAAAATAAGCATTATAGAGTTAAAATTTGTCTATCGAACCTAGGATCCTATTAATGATTTCTTATTACTTTTGGACATTAGTTATTCAATTTAGATGAGAAATAATGTTTGTGGAATACTTCTATTCAAATACTCTATATATTGGGGCAATTTTTCCATAAGTCATCATTGATGAGTTTTTAAAATGCATATTCTACTGAACGATCTTCGAAATTTTAAATGAATAACGAAGTATATGTAAATAAATCAGGCTTGTGGGCGTTTGCAAACTTAGTGTTCGTCCGTTCGATTTGAAGAAAAAATCCGTTTAGGTGTTCGTCCGTCCATTTTTTGGAGTTTGTCCGTTCGTTGAAAAATATCAATTATTTAATTTGTTCCTATTTAAATTTTTAATTTAATACACTGAATGACCCTTGTTGATATGCGGTTCTTTGTAATCGTTCGCAAAAAAATTGGTGAACGACAAAAAAAAATATCGTTCGTCGTTCGTTTAAAAAAATCACACAGTAACTTGCAGGTTTGTTGTTATTCAATATATCTTCATGAATATCTACCCCTGGCAGCAAAATAGGAAAAGTACTCTTAATAGCCCAGTACATAGTGTTGTCCTTTTTTTGTTCCTTTTTGATGAGAATTCCTCTGTACATCCAAAACACGTAGTCATTTTTATCCAGAATGACTTTCAGTAATTTCAATTGCACTTCTGATTGTAAAAAACGTCCTTACTTTTTTTCTGGAGTGAAATAAGAAAAATTGATTGATAAAAGAAGTCTATAACTTAGCACAGAAAGTATCTTATAAAAACAATATAAATTGAACGGACGAACGGCAACAAAAAAATACGTTCGTCTGTTCATTTATAATCCGTTCAGGCGTTCAATTTTGAACGTGCCTTCGTGAACGGCGTCCGTTTTTTCGTTCAATCCACAAGTGTGAAATAAAATATTGCTTAAGTGATTGATCTGATTAATTGATACTTTTTTCAAACGAACGGGAAAACGAACAGACGAACGCTAAAAAATGGAACAAACGAACTCCTGAACGGATTTTTTTTCTTCAAATCAAACAGACGCACGCTAAGGTTACGAACGCCCACAAGCCTGATATTATGTCCTTGATCAAATAGTTTTGAAAACATAGCCATTGCTTCGCTCTCATTTAAAAAAATTCATAGCATTTAATTAACAAATGATTTCATGAATGTTTCTTTAAAACTTATACACCATCAACAATTATATTTGCGTATAAGTATGTCTTTTTCGTTATTCTTTATATTTTATTTATTAAAAACAACCTGTTTTATTGATAGATTAGTTCTAAGAGAACGGTGGATTAATAATGTGAGCTTATTTATCTACTTAAAACAAAATTGTTGGATGTTTTTATTTAGGCTATCATAGTTTCAGCCCTCTTAGTAACTGAAAAGTTTTCATAACATAAGGATGTTTTTTCCTTAAAACTTGTATGCTTATACCTTCGTTCGGTCTTTAGTGTTCTGGATATGAAAATAAAGCTGTTAAAAAGAGTGTTCAGAAGAAGTGGACAAGAAAAATACGGCTTAAGAAGAAAAGGAAAATGATGATACATGGAAAAATGGTCCAAATACATAGAGAGACCCATGTTTGAGTGGAATACAACAAAGTATTTAACAAATATTATTTATCATATAAATTGAGTAAACAATGGCACAAAATAATTATATTTTTAAATTATAAATAAATGATTTCCTTGTTGTGGTATCCAGACGAAATGCACCAGGAAAATACGGCCTAGGGAGAATGGACGAAGAAAAAATGGACCGTGAAGAAAGGACAGGACCTAAGATAGAAAGAAAAATGATGACTCATGGAAGAAATGGACCAAGTACATAGTTAGGCAAGTATTGGAATGTTCGTTATTTAAGAATATACATATTATTTACAATTATTTGGGTGATTTTGAACTAAAGTTGAAACAAATAGAGAGCATTTATCTAAAATTGCAAAAATAAAATCATTTTTATGTCATTATTTACTCAAATTATATGAAAAATAGCATTTAAAGAATACTTAGGTGTATTCCACTCAAATACTTGTCTCCCTATGTATTTGGTCCATTTCTTCCATGCGTCGTTATTTTCCTTTTGCACCTATGGTCATTTCTTTTTTGTCCATTTTTTCTTAGGCTGTATTTTCCTCGGCCATTTCTTCCTAATATATTTAAAAAAGTAAGTATAAATTTAGTTATTTATAATAATGGAAGTAAGATTATAGGCGCTATTCCAGATCTTCGAAAGACAGATATGAACGTTATCATGGTGAAATAACAATATGAGACCGCGTGTTAATATTTCTCAAATGTAATAAAATACAATTTTATTAAATCAATGCCTAATACATTTTTATTTACTAATTTTACATAAAATTTGTCTATAACTACGTGTAATGCTTCATCAAGTAACTTTCGATAATTCACACAGTAGAACTTGTAACTCGCATCCCTAATTTTATTTACGTATTTTTGTTAAACAAAAAAAACACCACGTGTTCTCTATCTCATGATGGAGTAACGAACTCTCATGGTAAGAAGAGTTTGGGTTTATACCTCCCTCCCGTAATATAATCATATTTACACATATATAAGCATCTAAGATATGAAATGATCCCATTATTTCATTAAAAAGTGCTAAAATATCCATTAAATGAAGATTTTAGATTTAAGAATGTATTGTTTTGATGAAAGCTACCCCATTTCTCCACCAGGGTCAGGCCTCCTGATAAGAGAAATATTATGATCATGTATGGTGACCAACTGAATCAAGTTCTTAGTTATTTATTTCAAATGCTAGAAAATGTATATTTGTATGATAATTTACAAAAGATATTATATCTTTTAAAGCTTTATGAGCGTCTTTTTTTTCTTTATGCGAGAACTTTGTAGTCTTTTTGTGCTACACAAGATCAACATCTCCCTCTGCGCAGCTGGTCATTTGGTAGCCTTGTATAGTAGGAAGGCTACCTTACAGGGAGGAAATGACGTCAGCCAGCCGCCCCACCAAAGACTTCCTTTTTCATCTCAAGTCCTGAGTAGGTAAGTTGTTTCTGACTCCCTGGATCGACTACGAGTCATGGATTCTCTTCTATCATCGTCCCTTCTTTTCTTGCCTAGGTACTCTCACGGAAATGGCAAAGAACAAGAACGTTGGGAAGCCTAGGAACTACACGCTGACCTCCGGCGTCGTCCGGTTCAGCAGGTCCAAGATGTACCACAAGAAGGCCATCTACAAGTTCTTGAAGAAGACCACCCCCAAGAAGGTACGGAGCTGAATTCAATAAGCAGAAGAGGTCTCCAAGGATGATGAACGGCACTTCCGCCATATGATTCCATTGCGAGTGCCTCAATATTTGGAGGCGCAATGAAGCAGTTTCATATCCTTGCGCTCTGATCCCCAACCTCTTGGATAAAGTGTTGCATCCATGAATCCCTCGACTTCATAGCTTCATTTTACTCTTTCAGGTTGAGGCCAAGAAGCCCACCTTCGTTGAGAAGAAGGTCGGTGGTGCCAAGAACGGAGGAACTCGCATGGTTCGCGTCCGTCAATTAAAGAACAACTACCCCACCATGGATAGGTAATATTCTCATCATCTCGATGCCACTCTTGTTATTATTTTATTTCATGATGAACCTTTATAACTTATAGGAATAGCCGTCTGACACATATATGAAGCTATTTTTTTAAACTCTGAAACGCAATTGCCACATTTTTAACATAATTTTTCTTAATCTACACTTTATTGAAGTCTAATGAATGTTTTTTTTCTCTTAGACGTCTGAGACGTGCGATTAAGAAGCCTGAGCGCCTTTCCCGCAAAGTTCGTCCCTCATTGACCCCCGGAACCATCGCTGTTGTCCTCTCAGGTGCCCACAAGGGAAAGCGCGTCGTGGTCCTAAAGGAGCTCTCCAGTGCGATGCTCCTTATCTCAGGTAATGAAGTCGTTTATCTCAGATTTGCGATGGATTGCAGTGAGACAAACTTATATCCCAGAGTTTGAGCTCGAAGACGATATCGCTAGAGTAAGAGAGGCTTCTAATCGATGTCAGGCTCAATAATCAGGCCTGATGTCCTTCGCCGCCGTCTTATAATCAATCACTTTCTGTTAACTATTTAGAATAATCGGAAATATTATCATGATCAAGATATTATTAACTTCAAGAAGCAAAAACGTGCTTTATCAAAACTAGCAAATATTTAAATTAACTTACCAGTTTTATGGACCCATTTTTCAGTTGACATTAAGCCTTAACTAGGCTGTCGTTTTTTCATATCTATTGATAACTTCCATCTAAAATGATATCAACCTTAGAATAAATTAATTATTTTGGAGAACATTAGGAACATTTTATTTGAGAATTTATATCAAATATTACCTTACAAGAATAACAATTAACATTAACTTTTCTCAGGCCCCTTCAAGCTGAATAGCTGCCCCGTGCGACGAGTGAACCAGCGTTACCTCCTGGCTACGAGCACAAAGCTCGATATTTCTTCCGTGAAAGTCCCTGAGCACGTCAACGACGACTACTTCCGTCGTGCCCGCGCCGCCAAGAAGCCTGCGGAGACGTCTTTGAGGCCAAGAAGGAAGACTTCAAGCCATCTGAACAGAGGAAGAAGGACCAGGTCGAGGTTGACAAGCAGCTCCTCAGTGCCATCAAGAAGCACCCCGAGGCATCCCTCTTGAAACAGTACTTGAAGAAGACCTTTGGACTTGGAAAGGGACAGTTCCCCCATCAAATGAAGTTCTAATTCCTGATGTTCTCTTCCTTTATTATATAAATAATACAAAAACGTTATAAAAAAGTATATCATTTATTTCTAGTACCTTTTTTCGACTGTTTAAGGATTAAAGGGGCAGAAATATCATAAGGTGTTAGCCATGTGAAATCGGATATTGTTTCTTGGTGTAATAACAACTAGTATAGAGAGCACTCTAGTATCTGTCGTATCTCTCTAGTGCAAATAAAACCGTTGGATTTGCTAGTCTCAAAATTAATTTCTAGACTTACAACTGATAATGTATCTTTGTCCACATGGTAGGTTAAGATGTCAATATAAATTTGTCAGTTTCCGAGAGCTTGTTAAAAACTATCCCATTCATTAAAGTTGATTAATTTCTTCTTAAAATATAAGTGATATAATCATTTACATTAATTTATTACAATCCTAAGAAAAAACTTTCTTTCAGTTATGTTTAAAACTACTTTAATGGTGTATCTCCTCATTCATAATTGAAAGTCACATTGAGTGTATCGAATATATATCTCGTTCGTGAACTAAGTTTCGATTGAGTAATGATTGTCATTCAAGAAACATATCGAATGTTTGATTTTGTTATCTAGCCTGGAGTTGCCACGTCAAATTTCATGTTTTATTAGTACTGGAGTACTATATATAATCGTGAATTATGATGCGATTCTACTGGGTTCGATTTGAAGTCACATAGTTCAAATAAAAGTTTTTGTTATGTGAGAAGTAGAGTTATAATAATAAAAACTTCTGCTATTGAATAAATATTTTAAATAATAATTAACATGAATTTGAGCTCACTACAAATTTTTATCATACCAATTTTAAATTATTTTTTGGTTTTTATTATTTTTTATCGATTGTATATCAGATAGAGAATCAAAAGTTGTCATGGTTGTACTCGTTCTAAGGTTTATTTCTCATGTTTCAAAATATTGAACCATTACAGGTCTTATTGTTTGCGGTAATCAGTTTTCTTGGAAGATATAACTTCCTGAAAATATATACCCTTTTTTAGTGCATGTGACGTTACTTTAGATAATAAGTTGCACCAGACAGAGAGCCATAATTATGAAGGAAAAAAAATGTAAATCGCACTTTTTAGAGAAATTTATTTGATAAAATCCTACACAAAAAATACATGTAATCTTTAAAGGGAATTTAAAACGAACGGCTGAATAAGTGAAACGTACACAATTCACATGTCTATAAATGTCAGTAAGGACGGTAATTATGTTTATTATTTTATATATAATTTACGCCTCCTGCCAAACTATGTAAAAACATAAAATACATCGATTCATAATCCAAAAAAATACGGTAGGGAAAAGCTTGTTATATGCAACATTAATAAAATATAATTTCTTATGCTGGTTTTAGAAATTTTAGCTATAGCTAAGTGTATCTAGATATTAGGAAGAAATCGCCGAGGAAAATATGGACTAGGAAGAAATGGCCCAAGAAAAAAATGAACCCACGAAGAAATGACAAGATAGAAAGGGAAACATATGAAAAAATGGCCCAAATTAATATTTGCCCCCTCTAATAATACCAACAAAAGAGAAATCGTGTATCCACATTCGTTAAAATAAAATCATTTACTCAATTTACACGAGAAATATTTTTAATAAAGTACTTAATTAATTCCACTCAAATACTTGGACCATTTTTTCAACGAGTCATCATTTTCCTTTTATATTTTTAAATTCTTCCGGTTAAAAACATTTTATTCGGTAATCAGCCAAAATTGTATACAGTTTAAAATTATTATTCGGGTCATTTCTTCGTATTTTTCGGATCCATTTCTTGTGGACACTTAATATCCATATATATCGTACTATTTCCTCTCCAATTTTTGTTGGATAATACACGAACCTCTAGAATATAATATATTTGATATTCTTCGACGGGTACGGTTACTTCGATCTCCTACCTGAGCTAGAAACAAAGAGAAACCACACTTCAACACGGCCATCCTGCTAACATTCCTCACAAACCTCTCTATTATTGTACTTATTATAGAAGAAGAGGAAAAAAGTATTCGTCATGCAGAGTGCTCCTGCCTTGTTCTTATTATTCTTCGACAATATGATCAGAGACATTCAACGGTGTAATATTTAATGTTCTAAATTCTGTTATAAGTACATTGGTAGTTGTCCCTTTTATTAAGGACGAATAATCTATTCGCAAGAATACCTAAAGCTTACTAATTGATCAATACAAAATGTAAGATAAGTTAAAAGTTGGATTGCTCCGTAAATATGTTCTATTTAAGTCTACAGAAAATATGCAAAGCTATTTAACACCAGAACTACAAGTCAGTTGCCCCCCTCCCACCTTGACCAACCTAGTGGTCATAAGACCCATATAATAAATGTAATCGTTTTTATTCATAAGTTAATATTTACATGTAGAATATTAAAAACATTAAATTCACATATTTATTATTTTACTTCTAAACAATTTTGACATTTGTATTCGGATGTTTTTAAAATAGTTTTACTACATTTTCTACAAACAGAGCATTCACATACACTATATTATTAAAAGTGTTATTATTACAATTGTCAATTTGGCAATGCCTGCGTTTCTTTGATAATACTGCATTTCTTGGTTACCGATTGAGCTACAAATGCAAAATTTTAGTATGTCAAACGTAGCATAAAATTAAACAACCATACGAAAAATCAGAGTTCGGCCATATCTGTGAGCCCAGAAATCCTAGTTTTAATCTGTAAAAATGTCAAAAATGACCCCTTGGTAGTTCTAGTGTTAAAAGGATATTTATCTGACTTGCAGATATTTATTTATAGCAAAAATAATCCTACTTGAAACAATGACAAATTAATTCTTTATGTTGAACAATAAATCATAGAAAAATATTTATTTAATCAAGGCTTAACCATCTTCCTAAGTGTATGATATTTATAGTCGGTAATTGATTATATGCAACGTTGCTTGCTGCCATTTCCCGTGGGAGGGGGAAAATGAACAATTCAAATTGATCAAATTATGAAAAATAATAGTTTCAAGTGAACTATTTGAAAAAGTCTACTATAAGTTTCATATTACCTATCACAGCCGGTTGCTAGATCTTTGACCGCCGTATAAAAAACACCATTTTTATTTCAAAAATATAGTTAAGGCCATTTATAATATACATGCACAATTGCAAAGTTCTTCATTCTTAAAACTAAATTGTTAGTGTTGTCAAGTTATATCAATCTATCAAGCATTTTGTTTTAGGGTTGATGCATTTGTTTTCCTATTTTTTGACTACGTGTTAATTTCAAAACGGCTAAAGTTATATATAAATGCTATTCCAACCACAGTATATAGAAAAGATATGAATATTTCAAGTTTTCATGGAAAGTGAAGCCTCAGTAATCCTATTATTTTTCATGTCATCAAAAACTTATAGTAGCAAATGACGACAGCGTGAAAGAGATATAAAGGCATAGAGAGCTTATGGATTCTTCAGAGAAATACGTTTTTGTGCCCAATATAAACAAATCTTTCTATGATCAACTTACGATGACGTAGTATAAATTACTTGTTTATAGTGGCCACAGAATACATCTGAACGACGATGTTTCTCTGCTATTGGAGGGAATAAGTTCTCTTTATATTTATCATGGACGTTCTTAGATACATGAGAATACTAGAGACATCCTTGATATTTAAATCTCTATGGAAGAGTCACATAGTTAATATCATTCTTCCCGCTTGCCCGTCATACGTCATTAAAACCACCGGCATGCGAAAAGTCAGCTTAACCAAGGAATACTAGAAGCTAATGGAATGGATGACGTCATAAACGGGCACGCCCTTTATGCACACCTAAAGCCATATTATCAGTCGTAATATTCATTTCAGAAAACGTGGTGTGTTGTGCTATTTATGTCTTTATATTCTGTGTTTCAAAATGGTAAACAAGTGCTCTGCTCCTGGTGTAAACAAAGATATATTAATATGCCGAAGGACCCAGATGTATCCTTTCATTGCTTCCCAAAAAATACTGAAATGCTAAATAAATGGATTAGGATATACCAAGAGATACGACTAACTAGAAACCGACAAGTCATTCAAGAATATGCAGTGAACATTTTGTACCATCTGATTTTATCACTTTATCTGCGATAAAAGATGCATGCTGGCAAATCACTCGCAAATAGGTAAGAGTAAACATCATATGTATTATATTTACGTATAAACTTAATGGTGTCATTATAATTTTTATTCTCAATTGATCATGAATTGAATGAGGGTTTAAAAAACATAATTTGAGAATGCTTAAAAATATTTTATTTTTTAGATGACAGAGGATGATGCTCTACCATCAAATGGCCCAATCTTCCTTCTTATCTCTCAAATTCCATCTCAAAGACATCTCAAAGAACTATCACAACAATTAGCAAAAGAATGCAGGCTCAAAATGATCGCCAAAAAGCTTTGAGTAATGCTATGTTCAATGAATAGCAGTTTTCTCTGGCCAATAACTGTGAAGAATATCTCTCATGACATTGCCTTCAGGATTTTCATTAATTAAAAGTCTTTGGTTGCTCTTTCAAAATGGAACATTCAGATGAAGAGGGATTCTTCATTACTTCCAGTTCTGAAGTTCAGGAAGATTATCGTTCAAAATCTATTATAAGCAGGTTTTACTTCAAACAGCAAAGTAATCACTGTCTTCAAGTTGATGGAAGAATCCTCTCTGTTACAGAAGCTATCAACGTCGCTGCTTATTTAGGATCCATGAATTCAATCCCAAAAAAGGACAGTTATGAAAATATTTGTATTCAACTCGAAAATTATTTCACAATACTGACTTACAGCCATTTAAAGCACAAAATTGTCATTTATAATTGAACAAATGTCATCCTCTTTAAACAACTAAAGCAGGAAATACTCCCCTAGATTCCTTGCCATCGCTTGATGTGGGAAAATGTTAGTCCAGCTCTATACAAGAAATTAATTTCATTTTGTGGGCAAAATCTTCAAAACTTCTATCGCTCACCATACGACAGCAACAAAAGTTTTTTTCTTATGATTCGGTACACAAATTTCAAAAAACATATATAATTGGTTTTGAACGAAAAGAATATTTCGAATTCCTAATATTTACCATCCCGAATCTCCTATTTTGCGACCAAATTTTGCTCACTAAAGGAAATTTACTTTAAAAAATCTTCTTGTAAAGTGAATTAGCTCATAAATTATCCTATAAAGCACTTCATCCAACATACGATAGAGGAAAACAAATGTCAAGTTTGCAGATGCCATTTTCATGAATCTACAATTGCAGCTTTAAAATTTTATTCTTCTGAGCGACTGGAGTTTATTGAAATTTTGTGAATATATAGAAACCATTGGAAATATTTAAATGTTGGAAGTGCCTCAAGTGGGTCAGCAAAAAAAAGAGACGAGCTCAGGACACCAATTTCTAAAGACCATTAATGCCTTTTTATTTTTTGAGAGAGTTTGTAACGTTTTTGAATGTTGGATGTCAACTGGATATCGAGGCCTCACTCATGAGACATTCCAAGCCAAAGGCACATTACATTAGCTTTCGCTGATTTGGCAGAATATCTTTTGGAATCAGAGAATTTTTACTATGTCTTCCTTGCTATGTTCCAATCTGACCCACTTGAGAAGAGATTTGGCTGGTACAGACAGCTTAGTGGTGGAAAATTATTGTTAGTGTGAGGCAATACTTGAGGCTGAGAAGAAAATTAGGATTTTATCATTGCTAATTTTTCTAAAATGAACATTTCCGAAGTTAAAATATGTTAACCGATGATTCAATAACAATAGCAGAATTAATTCTCACTGATGGCGTCCTTGTGATTTGGAGACGATCACCACTGAAGGAGAGAGCAATGCTTTATATTACATTGCTGGATATATTGCTTTTTCCTGTCCAAAAAGATACAATGTAACTATTGCAAGGAACTTTTAACTTCAAACAACTATAATAAAAAACTATTCGATTTGAGGCAAATTATGATGACGAAAATAAAGCAGTTAATCGATTCATGGAAATTATAAATCGAGGGGACTATCTACTCCTTCTGATAGTATTTTTCTAACAAGTTTATATGCTATTCGCTTTTTGATTAGTGTTCAAGCCGTGAGGATGAAAAAACAGCCTTATTAATGCCCAAAATTCAAAAGCATCATTTATATCTACATTCATTGATAAAATGAAAGATTCATCTGAGAGGCTATCGAAGCCTTAGTTACGGCCAGTGTGATGAAGGTCACAACTGGTCAATTCTTAGAGAAAGGTGGCTGAAATATTATTCAATGTGATGGCAAATAATCTGTGGGGAAGTTTAATGAGTAGTGTCATTTCAGAGAAAAAAAGATCGTCAAATACGAATTTAAATTTGCTAAGAAAAAATATATAAATTACAGGCCAGTTCACAATGAAAAATATAACTTAAATCACTTATTGGTAACTATTAAACTATGTATATTTTGTAAAATATTATATATACTATTGTAAACACTATATTTATAAATAAATAATATAAAAATATATCTCACACTCGTTATGAAAAGAAAAAATTCTTAATTACAGTCTATTTCACATTAAAACATATAATCTTGAATTACTTGTTTGTAACTGTTAAATTATGTATCGTTTGTAAATCAATGATATTTACTATTGGGAAACTATGTTGATAAATAAAAGTATTAAAATATATTCACAATCGTTATTCATTAAAAAAATAATAGCTACTTGTTTGATCGTTCAATTATGAATTATTGAGTGAAAATGAGTCATTTAGCTAAAAAATAATATAAAACTTTAATTTATTGCTATGTTAATCAAAGTATCATGGCCTTAACTTGGAAGCTACAATTTTCCCTTCCTTTCCAGTTAGCTTCTAGTATTCCTTGGCTTAACTCTTGGTAATATGAACATACCATAGAGATAAAAAGATATAGAGAGCTTATTCCTTCATCTGTATTTTTGTGTCAATATAAAAAAGTAATTTGTACTACGTCATCGTAAGCTTATCATATAGAAGAATCTATCTCTATGATCAGCAGACGATGACGTATTACATTGTTAATATGACACACAGAATACAGCTGAACGATGTTTCTCTACTATTGAAGGGAATCAGCTCTCTATATATTTATATCTTATGGGACATACTTGACTTTCAAATACTCTGCTCCATCTTAGAAATTATTTTAATCATCATTGCATCAAATGTCGCCTCGTTTAAATCGAAAAATGATTTACAGGTGTCAAACGGAGTATATATATAATTTATGGGGCTTAAGTCTCTATAAGACTATTTTTTAGTCCGTCAATTTTTCTAGCATGTTGAGGATTATATGGTATCAATAAATGTATATCAGTATTTAACCACTAATTTCAATAGGCAAGTTCTACGTAATCTTATTTTAAATACTTCAATGTCAAGTATTTAATGCATTGTCATGATAACCATGTAAGTTGTAAAATAGCATTTTTTCATATGAAAAAGGATTGAAGAACCTTTGGATAATGATCCTTAAAATTGAATTCCTGTAATTCAAAGTTGAGCTTAGAATAATGTATGAATAGGCCCCAACAACTAAATAAAAGTTGAATTAATGTTAACCTTCTTCGGTATGACACACAAAAATATAATTGTTCATCTCTTGATCATACAGGGCTTACAATTTTTCGTGAAAACCCTTCTCCTAAGAAGGAGTATACAACACTTTTCTCAACGGGTATCAAAATAATGATATGCAATGATTACCTAATTATAGTTCTTTGATCGCATTTGTGTATCTATAGTTATACTGTATTTTAAAAGCCTACAATATCTCTTATTTTGTATCGATACCACCTTTTTCTTATCCTTGAGTAGGATTTCCCCCCTCCACAAATTGGCTTCTCTGCCGACCTCCTTTAGTCATTCAATAACCCCCGTTATACTCGAGTAGAACTATCAGAAACCAACTCATCATTGTACACCAATCAAGAAGATCCATTGCCATTTTTGTTCTTTGGAATGTAATAAATTTATATATATTTCACTAACTAAATGAGGAGGAAGAGGAAAGAGAAGACAAAAAGTGCAGAAACCGAGGAATGGATGACCGTTCACCTGAAAAATAGAATAAAATAACACTTAATATAACTCGTCAAAAGAATAACCCTTAATAATGAGATCTCTAAATGAAGTATTTTATCATACTTTATAAGAAATTTCAATCTTAATTAATATTGTATACCCCTTTATATCATCATCATCAATCAGACAAATCCCCGAATATGCTGGACCTCTCGGAGGGCTGTGAGTCAAAGGCCGTGGCAAAACCCGCGATGGAAGGCTTCTTTTTCACCTCGTAGGAAAAAGAAGATTTGAATCCCACGGCGTCTGGACGATTATCACCACTTGGAAATGAGAGTGTAGATTGAGAAAACGTAGTTTTCCACCCAGACGTCTTCGGAGAAGCATTTCGGAAGCCAGGAGCTACGGAAGCGACAGCAGCAGATTCCAAAGGTGCAATTTTGATTCTTTTGGCAATTGAGGAGCCCTCTCCATCGCCAGAAGGACAAACATACTCCTGGATATGAGGGGGACGAGGATTTTTCCCACTAAAAAAGTCAATCAGAACTATGCGATCCTCTTCAGCAACGGCTTCTATTCCTTCCTTATACGCAAGGCGTTTATAGGCCGAGTTTGTCTTATTCTTCCAGAAGAAGTAGAGCTCGTGAAGTGTGTAGAAGTGTTTCAAGGGCTGTGAGAGGGAATGTCCCTTGGCGAATGTTGTCTTTGAGCTCAAAGGGAAGGAAGAGCTCCCAAAGTGAAGCTCTCCGCTACGAAGAGCGATGGTTTTGTTCCGCTTAATGTAGTCTAAAAGCGTTTCCAAAGGGTTAAGCCTCTTAGAGGAAGACTCATTGTTCCCTCCTCCTCCTCCAGTCTTAGAAGACGATGATGCAGCATAGGACTCTAAGATTTTTTTCATGTCCCGCTTAGGTCCCTTTGGCACTGAGGGTGGCGGTGTGACGATGGTCTTCTCCTTCTGGGAGTCAAGTAGTATTTCCATTTGCACCTTCTTCATTAATTCTGCAATGTTTTTCTCCTGGGCTCACTCGAAGAATTACTCAAGGCCTCCAACTGGCTCTCTTGCTCCTTGAGGGACGGCCCAACCATGGCTCCATACTTGGCAACCATTTTCCCATGCATTTTGCTTCCTATCTTTTTGAGGAGGGCCTGCGTGAACGTCTTTGAGAGAGTCATGGCGTTTGAAATGTCTTCAGGACCTTGCAGGAGATCCGAGGCGGCGTGCGAACCATGACTCATGCTCAAGCCCAGTGCACGGATGGTTAGGAAAGGGCAAACATGACTCTGGTGTGCTCTTCCATGGGGAGGTTGTCTGTGAATGTTTTGATGAAGTTGAGGGGGCCATTGAGCGGTTGAACAGCCGCAACAGCCACTGGGGAAGTGGAATGAGTTGGGGATCCTTTATTTTGGGCGCCACAGTGGACGTGCATCCGTCTCTATTGTTGTAGAATTCATTTAGAGTGAGTCCAATATTTCTCAGATAACTATTAAGCTCTTTTGACTCATTTGGGGATTTTTTGGGATCTTTTGGAGCGGATTCTCCGATATAGCAAAGCTGTCCACAAAGGAAAATATCCTTTTCTATGGTCATGTATTTATAATGCTTCTTATCACCATTGGTCATCTCAAGAACTTGTATGTTGACTCTATTACCAGGTCGTAGGAGTAGACGGAGATCCGCGGACTTTCCCACACGAACCCCTTCGATGTAAAAGTCTGACTTCTCAAAGACGGCAATCTCTCCTTCGTACTTCCCCTGGAAGTGATCCGTACCATTCCACCGTCGCCGAGATGGGACTCTTCCTTCACAATCCGCTCCAGGACCCCCGAATAGCAGGTGGACATGAAGGGGAAATAGAGTTTAATGGGAGTCTTCCCGTTGATCCAGTCCTTGAAATCATTAAAGGATAAGCCACGACTAAGGAGCCAACTTCTCATGGCGTTACATTTACCTGGAGTTCGTGGTGACTCTAATATTTCCTCTCGTAATGTCCGATTTTCACCACCTCCTATTCCATTGTACCAAGCTCGCTTAATGGTCAGGCTCCCCATTAAGTCATTGATTTCAACACTGAACTCATCCCCCTTGTGTAAGTAATAGGATAAATCCGCTTTTCCGAGATTGTGGCCGAATATATAGAGAGAATTACTTATGCATACGGCTGTTCGCTTGACCTCCTTATGCCTGATTCCAATATTTCAAAGACGCCACAGCTCACTACAAACTTATTTCGACGGGGCTTTTAATGATGGACAGCCTTGCGCGATGCAGCTCCTCTCCTCCACCAGGAATTCCTTCTTCTTCCTCCATTGGCACCTGCTTCAATGTCGTTCCCCCTTCTTTGGACTTTTTCCGACATTGAAGGAGTGTCCTCAAATCACTGGGCTCCGGGGTTTCATTCGTGTTCCTATGTCGCTTCCTTGCAGGGGAGAGGAGATAGGCCTTCTCTGCCGTCCATTCCGGACGGATCCGACTCTCGTCTTCCTCCACGTAGACGCTTTTGCCGAACTCTGGGGAGTTGGGCGTTACTTTGCACTCGACTTCATCCCCTATTTCCACATAACGTCCTAGGGAAGACGTCTTTTCCACACGAGGGATCCGCTCTCCATGTCGAAGGACGACATTGCAGGTTGACACGAGGCCAATGGACTCCTCGTCCCCCAGGGGGAACTCGAAGAGTATGGACTCCGGGTCCAGATGGAATATGACGCCTTCACGCGGAGCTCCTTTCGCTTCGTACTCATCTCTTCAAGCCCCCAAAAATGAGAAGAAAAAAAGTTAAAATTGTATTTAAAAAATCATGATGTTCCTATGAGATATCCATAATAATGTCCCCAAAGAATGTCCTGCATTACCTTTGGTTACACTCAATACATATAATTAAGGCCCAGGAAGTGCTTTTCCTCCCTGAAAAGATAAATGTAAAATGGCATAAATGAAAGTTTTTATTGAAGAGGGTTTATATTGAAGGAGTTTCCATGCTCAAGGAATCTATAAATGTCCGAATCATCCTTATGTTTTCCCTCCGTAGAAATAGTCCAAGGACTTGTGTAGGATAATTGAATTTATTAAGAGCTGTTACTCATTCCTTTCCCTTGGAAGAAGATGTCCCGGTAATCCATAATTGAAGAGAACAACAATTTTGAAGAGGTCCTCTTTATATTTTTACAACAGTATATGAAGATAAGCGAGAGAGCAGCCCGTAGTTTATCATTAATCTGATACAAAGAATTCATATTGGAGCTAATAGTGAATAATCCTCGTCGATACTGATAACTCGCGACTTTGTGAAGGCGAATTATATTTATATATTTTGCTAAAAAAATTACAAATCTATATGGATTTATGAAGACATACTTTTGATCACTTTAAGCTGGAATTCCCAAGTACCTATGATTAACTCCACATGGAAAAAGATCGGTGAATTGAACAAATTGACGTAGAAATACTTGGATCAACTGTTTTGCATCATAACCACTCAAGATCAGGAATTTTGTTATTTTTGTAGATACAAAGATACAGATAGAAGCAAAGAGAGAGAGAGAGAGAGAGAGAGGGTAAGAGAAATCAGCTGAATGTTTGATAAGTAAACAAGTGTTTAAAGAAATGAAGAGAATGGATGTTCAATGATGCCATAGAGCGATACAAAATATTGATTTTGTTGGGAAAGCATATAGCTTAGTATGAGATATTTTAATATTGATTGTCGTTTCTACCATTCTCTACTTTCAAATATATTTTGTCGTCTAGTCATGAAATTGCCTCCAACCACATTATTAGTTAGGTCGATGCCTTGAACCAGGAACGGAGTGGGAAGGATTTATCCACCGGGACAATTATGCCCTCGCCGGCCTTATACAGGCCCCAATATGCCATTGGGAGGCTGTCAACGGCCGTTTATGTTTCTTGAGGCCAGCAACCCACCGGGAATAGTTCCGGCACTCCCGCTGGCCACTCCGCCCCTGCCTTGAACCCAAAATTTATTATGATGACATTTATCGTTTTTTAACGATATTAGGAATAATTGGCCAAGGAAAATACGGCCTAGGAAAAATGGGCCAAGGTAGAAAAGGAAAATGAGGACTCATGGAAGATATGGCCCAACTACATAGGGAGGCAATTTTTTGAGTGGAATACATCTAACTACTGTTTAAATACAACTTCTCATATAAATTGAGTAAATAAAGACATAAAATAATTTTATTTTTACAATTTTAAATACATACATTCTTTGTTGTTGTCAACTTTAGTTCAAAATCCCCCAAATTATTGGAGATAATAAATATTGTCTTAAA
Organism: Caligus rogercresseyi; assembly: GCA_013387185.1. Classification (NCBI taxonomy): domain Eukaryota; kingdom Metazoa; phylum Arthropoda; class Copepoda; order Siphonostomatoida; family Caligidae; genus Caligus; species Caligus rogercresseyi. The sequence continues at coordinate 12,666,430 of CP045905.1, read as the reverse complement.
CAACGAACATTCGGACGCAATTGTTTTAAATTGAATATTTATATTTAAAATAAATTTCAGCTGTAGTTTCATCACTGATTTGTCAACTTATATTTCATATTTTTTAAATAAACAAGACTGTTTTATCAAAATAATAGTATTTATTTTTAACAGTGGTTTCTGCGATAATTTTTTTTTCAACTTGCGATAACGATAACGATAATTTTTTCTCAACCTGCGATAAACGATAAATGGTAAAAAATTTCAAAACCCAACCTGCGGTAAGCCATAAAAATTACTTGCGATAACAAAAGTGATAAATGATAAGTACCTTTATTTAGCTGATATATAAAAAGCATAAAAACTATTTTTCCAGAGTGAAAATTAATTTAACTAGACAAAAACTGGAAACAGTCTATGGCCTACACATCAGTCTCTCTCTCTGACTCGGACTTTCCCTTCCTCCTTAGGACAGCATCCAGGAGCTGCATATTTCCCTTGGTGAAGACCATCTTCTCAAACCTGTCGCTGGTCATGCTTGCACGCTTGGGCCTGAGGACGTCACCAGCAGTGCTGAACATGCGCTCCACGGCAGCAGAGCTGGGCAAAGCCGTGTTGTACTTTATGAACAGCGAGATCCACTTCTTTCTATCCATGTTGGGGAATTGCCCAGGCATCACCTCTGCCACCTTGCTCCTGCCCCAGGTGTCCACCTTCTTCTTGATGAGCTCTTCAATGGTGAACCCATCCTCCTCCATGACAGTGGGGCTCTCCAGGAAGGCAAATGGGTCGTCGCTAGCTTCTATAGGTTTTTCTGTCAGCATGTCCTTGCTCTTGCTGGAGGGGAGAGTGTCAGGTATGATGGAAATGACGATATCCCTGATAAGCCTCTTCTTGATATCTTCTTGAAGGGCAGGGGCCACATGCTTCAACATGAAGGGGCCATGGTTGGGGTGGGTCAAGGTGGCCATAAGAAGGTCCTCATAATTAAAGACTGTATGTATGTTTCATTTTACTTAGATCTAGTCATAGATTATTTTTTTTGATCGCAATTAAATTGATCGGATCGCTAATCGGAAAAGTCCCTGATCGTTATATCGCAATATAGCAAATAATTCCTGATCGTTACTTTTGATCGGATCGCTATTTTTTTCTGATCACTCACAAGCCTGGTAATAACTGAACACAAAGACGGTGCATGGGAGAGAGCGGTACACACCCTCCTAACTCGAGAACTCAAGCGAGACTGTCTCACTACAGCTGTGATTGGCCAGTTTAGAGTTATTCATGCCTACAATTTAAAACCCGATCCAAATTGGTTGAAGTTACTGTTCTAAAAGGCCTACAATCCTCGCTATAAAATACATCTGTTCAAGGTAAAAAATATATATTTTTAATAATATGATACATGTTTTGCCTCCTGCTCACAAAATTCAATAATTATAATCAGAAAAAGTACGTCCACATATTATTAAAGCTCATAATTTTATAAATAAAAATGTTTAAACTGATCTTCCTCTGACAGGCCCGGGGTAAGGTTATCCATGCAGCAGATAATTAGGTGTAAAATTTATTTGCAATGTGTATCAAAGGGACACAATTTATTTGTGAAAAATACAGATTCTGACGAAAAACCTTACAGGGAAGAAGATCAATAAAAAGTTTTGTGCTCAATTTTATATCTACCACTTCCAATTGACATAAACCATGCTGTAATATTTGGCGTATTTTAAAAGCGAAAAAGGATTATTATCGGTAGCAGAGATCTACCCCCAGTCTAATATATAAACTGAATATCAATCTATAGAACTAGTTCTGCGTATATATTTTTTGTAAACTATCAATCAAATAAGAAAAGTAAAAATTATAAAATATATAATTTAAGTAATAAATGACGTTGAAAATCATGTCAAACATACCCATGAGGACATCCAAGAATTATGTATTTCAATATTTTCAAACAACATATAGGTTTTAAAGCCCTGTTGAACTCAAATGAAATTGATCGAGACACATAAGAGCAGACAATCTTAAGGATTATATTCTTATTCGAATTGATACCTACTCCTCAACAGTCACGCAACCAGTCATATTTTATTTAATAATGTCAAACTACTTTTAAAAAAATTCCCGCTCCTTTTTAACCAATCATGTTCGAAGAAAAGGTCCTAGTGTGGCCTCACTATTTGTAGTCTATTGAAGCGTATATTTTCATGCTACATAAAGGATTCTCCCTCGTAACCCCTCTCCTTTTTCGTATCCATGCCCCAACTATAATAATGAAAAACTACTTCACGGTCGTATTGTATTATATTTATTTATTATTAAATAGCTCTTCTCTATAACTTTTTTGCACTTCAAAAGCAGAATACTTGTAGCAACGCTTACATTAAGACTATCGATTCCATTCAGCAAGGGAATAAAGTACTGCGTTCCATTCCGATCCAGAACAAACTTTCGTGCCTGAGGGCTAACACCCTCCGTTTCACCCCCAACCAAAATCACAGTCTCATTGCTCTCCCGAGAAAAGTTCCAGTACTCTGTTGATTGTATAGCCAGGCGAGAGTAAGCAGAGAGAATACTTTCCTCGGAGAAAGAGGCATCAATATATTCTCCAGGGCTCTCAGGATCACTTTCCCTATAATTAGAAGCAGACTCTGCAAGAAGGTTCTCAACTCTTTGGCGTGTCTCCAAAAGGGAAAAATCATCAGAGACTTTGTTGCCTTGGGCATATTTGCCCCGACGCCCTGGTCTTGGGAATATTCGCCTTCCACGAAGAGGTCAGCCAGAGCCACATGGGCGCTTTGGGGGACGAATCGATGAATGAGGCCCCAGGGGACTCTTCGATGAATGGGCATGAGGAAATGAGCTCCCGTGGCTCCTCGAAGGCACTTATCATTCCATACATCAACGCAGCCCACTGTGGCTATGATTTGTGATACGCCGGCGGCCACGGCGGATCGTAAAATGGCTCCCATGTTGTCGGGGTTGCGGATGTTGTCCAGTATGAGTGTGAGGGAGCGGAGGTGGATGCATTTGAGGATGATGCAAGGGAGATGATGTCGTCTTTATGGAAAGAGGCTGAAAAGGAGGTCATGGATGGAAATAAATTATCATTATTATTATATTAAGCAATTCTAGGCAATAGAGTGTGAATTAATATTCGACTGAGATTAAAGTCCATATTTTGAAAGGGAGCTTTATAACTCAGTGGAAGCCTGCTTGGCTCTCAATGTTGAGGGTGCAGGTTCGACTTCCGAGAGTCAGTTTTGGTCAACCTCGTGAAAAAAGAGTATCATTAATTCAATGAACTGATTTAATAATTCTATAATTATTATTATTCGTATTCTCACAGAGGCTATTACATGGAACCATATAGACAAAAAATATGTGGATAAATAAAAGAGGAACTATAATTGTATTACAGTCCAAAATATGAAATGATAAGCACTAAATCATAAATAAATAGAGTTTCAGAGAGTCATTGCCGATTAAGCATTATTAGTCAAGCAAATAGGGAATCTGTAGTACTTATAAAAATCTTCATTTCGCGCTGATATCGTCGCTTCTGCTTTAGTTTGAGACAAAAACTAAAAAGACTCCATTAGTTAGTTGCTGTTATTATTTTATTTTAATATTTTCAAAATTAAAGATCTTATTTATTTTGACATTGTTTTTGTAATAGAAGAATTAATCCTATTTCCGATATTAATTCGATATTTATACATATATATTTTAATATAACTCTTTAGACAAAATTGTATAGTCTAGAAAGGCCTTCGAAGAGTTGCTATGAGCAGAAGATTATGGTAAAAGGGATCCTTTGACGCGCACATTTGACTTTATGTCTTCATACAGGAGTCTAGAAGGTTGCGAGGATTGGTGCAATCCTTTTACAATTTGTTTGATACTTGCAAACATAAGAAAAGTCCATAAAGATGATCACACATTGGAGAAATACAACTGTCATATGGTCAAGCTTTGATGTAAATGCTTAGAAACAAGATGGTCTTATTAATTCAAAAATAGGAACCTCAAAAAATTAAAATCGTGCGGACCAGCCTGACGGGGGAATAAAAAAAAACCAAAAATGGTTTTTTCTTTGGTGGAAAATAAGCGTTGAAGCTGTATGACCAAATATACATTTATAACATTTTTTTTGCATTATTCGAGTTCTTCTTGATAGTTTATTATTATTTTTACAACGTACTTATTGGTATATAATTCATCGTCTTTGTTCCAGACTATTATACCTCTAGTGTTTAGTCTCTACAGTTCTATAGTTCCTTACATAGGCTGTATGATTGAAAAAAACTAATCCTAGTTAGTGCCCTGGGAATAAACTTTACCTTCATTGCATTTTTGCATATTTCATTTGTTAACAACATTTTATTATTATTAAATTGTTTGTTTAGTTAAGGAGTTATTAGGATTATTCAAATAGTTTTCTTTTTTGTCCTAACTCATTATATCAATAATTGACATGTAATAATACCCATAATCCCAGTCGGTGTGGTGAGGGAAGACCATTGCTCAATGAGCCTGTATGAAGTATGGTAGAATTGCGTATCATTAGATCCATCCAAGGAAACGTCGTTCAGAAGAGAGATACGACTGAACATCACATGAGATGGGACTAGTCCTAGCCGAAGTGCATCAGCTATGAGCCTCTTCCCCTCCAGAACCACGACGGATCCCTGACTCCGGCCACTCTTACCAATCGGAGAGAAAACATCCCTTAGTTTACTGAAAGTAAACAAATAAGAAATTATCCAAATTAAAATATAATTTTATTAAAAATGATTAAGTAACTTTTAAATATAATCTTAGAGCCGCAATTACTTTAAAATCCCAGTAATAAACCAACCCTTTTTTCTAAAGAGATATTCATATTTAGCAAATCGCTTATCACTTAATATTTCTTTGAATAATTCAAGGATTTTTCTTAAGATGATATTTCGGACGTCATTTATAAAAGGATATTATTTACGGATCTTAAGGCTCTGATTCGGGGGTGAAGATTGCCGGTATTCTGTATTTTTTGGCCTAAGTATAATTAAATACATAAAAACATGCTGTTTGAAAAGTAATTCATCGTCGCGCTGAGAAAAAAAAATCACTCTCATTTTTAAAAACGTGTTGAAGGAAAACTTTCTTACTTCACATTAGGATCTCCTTGCCGAGTCCATCCTTGGACTTTGGTGTATTTCGGGCGCTTATGCTGGGATGGCTCAAGGAAAGGCTTATCCAGGGTCGAAAAGCATCTCCTTGGAGTTCCTGTGTGAAAAATCCTTCGAAGAGCCCACATTATGGTCCTTCTGTTATAATTATTAGTTGTCAAAATGAGTTGTTATTGTATTGAAAAATATTATGTTAGGGATGTGTTGAATGCACGTATTGGATCGAATGCCTTGGGTTGCTATTAAATTAGTTTTTTTGTATGGGACCAATCACGACAAGTCACTCTGAACAATTTAAAAATCATACAAATAGTTTTTAGGGGCTGTTTACATGGGTGATTGGTTCAAAGGCAAGGAACAAAAACATCTGGGACACTTTGAAAAAATGGAAGGATGGGGGCAAAAAACGAATATCATGGGAAATATTGTATATAATCATTAATCACCGTCAGTCCAATTAAAAAGAAATATAAATATAGTTTCTAATCTTCAAGGACTGTGTGGCTTTACTCTTACTGAACACAAGCAGTTTTATCAAAGCCTATATTATGAGTATACATAAAATATATAATAAGATAATATTTTTATTCGAGCCAACATTGTGTAATCACTAGAACTGCGACTACCGAATGTAAATCGGGCTGTGGATGATTTTAATACCGACCTGACATAGAAAGAGAAAAAAACTTAAAACATAGAGACATCTCTCTGGCCTCTCTTTATTTATACTAGCAATGTGCCCGGCGTTGCTCGGGCAAGGTCAGGCACATGCAATTTGCCGATTTCAAGAGTTTGTAGGCGGTTTCAAGCAGCTAATGTCCTTCGCAGATGATCTGGTTGCTGACAATAGGAAGAGAGAGAAGAAACCTGTTTGTTTAACTTTGAGCGCTCTCTGTGAAAACTCTGCCTTGCTCGGGTTAATGTCTACCTGGATTCATTATTCTTTCTCCCTTTTTATTTTCGACAATTCATCATTTTGAAGATACATACCAACATGCAGCGAGAAAAAGTTCTTAGAAAAAAAGTTCTCTTCAAAACATATTTATGAAAAAAATCGCTTTATTAGTCAAAAAATGAAAAAGGCCATTTCTAGCCCAGTGGCCTTAAAGGCTTTTATTTTTTTCATGTCCTCCCCCGATGATAAGCGACGTGCATGCAAATTTTGAGCTGAATTGGCCCAGGCATGTGGCCGCCTACTGTAACAGAAAGGACAGACAACTCTACTTAAATATAGAGATTATACCTCACAAAACTCTCCCGTTTCATAACATTAAAGCAAGATTATTAAATTTTATTAGCGATTTAAATATTACTGTATATTTAGTCTTAATATAGAAATGTTCATTATAATGTGATTTTAATAATTTTTATATACCCAAGAGATATATCATGAGTCATTTTTGTTTTGGTTAATAGATTTTGATGGGTATTGTAGTTAATTGAAGTGAGTATCTTTATATTTTATACTATTATTTAAGATCTGAAATACAGGAAAAGAACATTAAGGTATATTAAAGTAATGTAGCAAACTTTAATGTTATTTATTGGATATGGGAGGAAATTATAACTTGCTTCTTATGAATACATTCATTTCGTCTCGGTAGGGTATACAATTGTTTTTCCATCCCTTATTAAATAAAAAGTAATAAATAATAAACCCCTGAATTAATACTATTATGAAAAACGACAAAACTTGTATTAAAAATGACGGGATTGATCTTTGTAAAAAAAATATTCTAACAGATTTTTTATGATTATTTATTATTTTTTACATTTTTACCAAAAATTCATCACATTTGATGCATGATTCTTTTATATTCTAGATAATTATGAAGCGGTCTTACTGTCTTCCTCCTTCATTTCGTCGTTAAATCGGCCAGAAAAATGCTAAGAAATTAATAGCTTTGAGAGGAATCCTAGAGAGCCTTCCGTAACGAGGGAGGCATTGAACTACTTACCATAAGAAACAAGTCCGTCACGGACAAGAGACGATGGAGTCCTCTTGTCCAGGAATCCTGAACGAGTAATGACTCCGACACAGGGGGGAACTCCGTATCAAGGTTCCTCCTCGTAGAGTTAAATAACTCTAGCTGTTTAATGAAAACGCTATAACAATATAACAGCTTTGTATGAAAAGGGAGAGGTTTTGTGAGGTATATACATATATAAAAGAGAGGCCAGAGAGAGTCTCTATGTTTTCAGTTTTTTCTCTTTCTATGTCAAGTCGGTATTAAAATCATCCACAGCCTAAATCGGTATTCGATACTACCGACGTAGATTTCAATATCGAAACCGATTAATGGTAATTCGGTAGTAGAAACTACCGAATACCGTACCGATTGACAATTGGTACGGTATATTTGAAAGTATGACTTTTGTAGCATTCATATAGAGAATAAGATATAGAGATCTTCTGCCATCAATAGCAAAGAAACATCGTTCAACTTTGCCCAAGCGCTCCCTTTGTGTGAAGAACTTGAACTTCGAAAATAAATAAAACAACTATAACTTATAATATTATAGAGCAGATACATAAAATACAAGGTCTGTAAATAATATATACAGACCTTGCATAAATCGACATTCAATATAAGCTTATTTAATACGGACATAATATCTTAGCCTTCCATTTCTACAAAAATCCAAGTAATATATAAATTATATAAGATTAGTATGTATTAAATTTAAATAATCTCTAATAAATTATAACAAATGATGTATTTAATTGTCCTTGTTTTATAAAACTGTCGATATTAAAGAAGGCTGCGTGTCATATCACGTCGGGGTCACCCATGTAAAGCGTATAAGTAAAGTAGCGCAACAAGAAATGTAAACAAAAAAATGATGGACAAATCTAGTTTATTTTTTATCCAATATGTGCCGCTTATCCATTTAACATTTCATTCAAATGTTAAATGGATAGCGGCACCTATTGTTAAACAAATAAACTACGGTTTGTCCATATTTTTTGTTCTACTTTGTATTTATTTTGAAACAGCTGCTTATCAAACACCCTCTAGGCGAATATTAAAGAACTACGGGTGATCCATCTCCTTTTTGAAAAAAACACAATGTAGCGCGAAGGAGGAGGAGAATGACGACTCATGGTTGAGGTAAAAGAGGTGTTTTATCAACCTCTTGCTGCAGCTTATATAGCCGCAGACCAAAGGAACTTAAGAGATAAGAACTGCTGAGGTGTGAGAAAGAGTGTAGCTTGACTTGCTGTTAATAAGCAGGTCAATCCGCTACATGCATATGAAGAAGTAAAAG